>JARK01001470.1:96773-147073 GCA_000688135.1 Ancylostoma ceylanicum
CCCGCCCAATTTCTGCGTCCGCCACTGCTGATTATCTATTGCAAACATAGTCTACATGAAATTTCTAATGCCACGCTATATGCGTCGATACAGGTCAGATCAGACTAAACAAGAAGGTGCTGTCCGCAGCTCGTTAATGTCAAGATACAGTTGTAGCTCCAAGCATGTATTCGGTCTGGGGATTAACCATGTAGAGTTATCTGTTTATCGAAATTTGGAGCAGCTGATGGGTCGACGACTGAAGTCTGATTTAGAGAAGTTTTGCTAGTACCACTTCGGGATCTTCTTGCAGGGTACATAGTCCTCGTTTCACCCGAAATTGACGGAAAGAATCAATGTGATATGTCGACAACGCTAATAAAAGCTTGCAAATACTTCTGCAAATCCGTGGGATGGGGGCGCAACCCATAATTATAGCTCACCATGTATTTCCCAACAACGATCTTATGAAGCTGAGCCCCATGAACTACAACAAAAATTTCACTTGCATTGTTATAAAACCACGACAGCATAGCAGGTTGATCGACAACTCCTGTTGTAAGGACCGCTATTTGCCCATAAAGACGGAATGACTGCAGTGCGAACATGAGCAACGACACAAGACAATTAGATGTTGTATAGATGAGAATTCGCTGAAAATAAGAATGATGAGGTAAGCTGCCGGCGGGAAGTATTCTCAAATTGCTTAATAATACTTTTTCTGCGCTCCTGAAGTTTGTGCTGCCGATAGCTTCATAGCCTTTTTTGATGGTGAGGACAGACCATATGGTACTAAGAACTGCTGATATCCCAGCTGAGGATACATACACTAGGCGCGAAAACTGAATATGACATGAATAGTGTTTGAACCATCTTTTTTTGAATGGAATTCTCCAATTCTCCAGAAAAATTGTAAAATGCAAACTCTGATATCACTAACCATGTCAAACTTTGGCTCAAAACCTTCGTATTTCCAACCATCCGAGTGTTCGACAATAAGCACTTGTTGGCCGAATAGGTGTGTCAGTGAGACTAGTGAAACACAATACTGCAAAACTATCATGACCACAACATTCCGCGGTCGCCAGATCTTGAATAATAAAGAAACAATCAGTAACTGACTTATTCTCCAAGTTGCTTTTCATTCCCAACTTAGGAATCAAGCAGTTTTGCTCACGTCTGTTAGTGGATGAGAAACTGACGAATAGCGATGAAAACAAATATAAGTATTGCCAATTTCGTGTGATACATACATAGCTCCGGACACATAAGTTGCTATAGATGCTGCGGTTGCCCAAGTGATATCCAATCTAGTGTATTGTTCAATGGAATAAAATTACATTTTCATCTTATTGACTATGTTATCAAAGTCAACTTCAAAAGATTTATCAGATGTCTGCGCAAAAAATGAACGATTCTCCGTGTTTATACATCTTTGTACCCCTTTTCCTACTAGTCAGCTGCGTTCGCTATTTTCTGAATTTTTTCGATGGAAAGTTGATTGTATACAGAGTGCTCAACTGATGCTCACCTTTCTTCAACTACAATTCGAAGAACCATATTACTCAGAACGCCTATTACATCGCCAACACCTGAAATAAAACGACTCAAGAGCTCACATAAATTTTATTTTCCTCAAACGTTTTGTGCAGTTCTAAGGGTGAGACAATGTCACTAAGCAGAAACCAAAAAACGTGTCCACTGCTTGAAAAGTTCTTAAAACACTTGACCAACTGCTAGCTGCATATGTGTGATTGCTTCCCCGTTAAGAGAGGTACGTTTCGATGATACTCAATGTGAACTGTTAACAACCAGTTCGTGCGGTAGATTGGCCCCAACCGTACAAAGTAAAACTCACAAGACGACCAATATGATTTGTATCTAAGACGAACGTCTCGAATGCTAGAAAACTTAACATGCTCGTGATTGCTTGAAAACTTAACTTACTCATAACAGCAAAAACAGTATGAAACGCGTTGACATCGCGAAACTCTTGCAATTCTCAGATGTATGCCCGCCTTCTTCTCACTTTTTCCATTAGAAAAGAATAAAAGAGAGCAATGAGCAGACCCTACTCGTTTCTATACATTCCGCCCTAGGATTGGGAAGGTGACAAATTCAAATTTGAAAGCAAAGAAATTGTGAAGATTCTGAGTTTATTGTCCAAATTCTGGCAGCTGAAACAGCTGAAACATGGGAGCAGTTTGCCCTGCTTGCCTGCATATAAGTGTAAGATGTAAAAACATTTCAGACGAATTCTCATGGATAGCAGTGATTGCGGCTAACACAATGAGGAACTCAATAATAAAGCTTTAGATACCACGAGCAAATCTGAAGTCAAGGGCGAATAATCTGACGAAAGTAGGTATTGCCCTCTCATTTTTCAATGGGGCGGGCTAGCGTGTGCATATTCAAATCCATTCAAGTTAGACAATGTGGGCACCTGAGCACGATCCTAGCATCAGAGGATGAGGCATAATGTGAATAGGGATTTTAGAAGAACTCTCAATTCAGATATGGGCCCACCTGTTGTAATGACGAATGTGGAAAATGGCGATCTGAACGCTGGACTCACTTTCATCGCAAGCATCATAACTATGTATACTATTATAGATATCCCTTCCACAACAGTGAGGTAGACGTTAAACATTGATGAAACCATACATTGACTACCGTTCTGTTGCTACATTTACCAACGTATAAGGTATATATCTCGCATCTACCTGGGGAAATTAATCCGCTACCTTGACAATATCAAGAACATCTCGAACTGCTCTTCCGAGGAGAAAAAAACGAAAGGAAATCAACAGTAATAAAAAAGCTCGCAGCATACTAGTGACATGTTGCAAAGGGAACACAGCCAATTGCGCACGGGCATCCTGTGCAGAGACATCTGAGTGTTTTGTATCTTATAGCGGAAGTGAAAAATCAAGTCGGTTAAATGTCCTTCAGGAATTTTTGCTCTTGAAATGAACACAAACGACTGTTTCGCAATGACTGAAGAGGCTTAGTTAGTATTAACTCGCTAACATTGGCATTCACTCGCAATGAAAAAACCCCATTTTCTAGTATTGAGAGCTCCCGGAACGTTTCTTGCCTGATTGCGATCAAGAACCGCAGTAGAGAGTCATGGCGCTGAGTTGAATTCCGAAACTCATCACTATGCTTACTCACACACAACATAATATAATACGTCATTCGAAAATGCACATTATTGCTTCATTCGAAAGTGAAGCAAGTTAGGTAACATAGTAAAATTGAAATTGTCCGCCTCCTCACTAGCAATGACATGTACATCTATTGAAAACACTTTCAATCTTGACATGAAGTATGTATTAGAACAATGTGCTGTACTACCAACTCCAATGCGATTACAAAACTAAAAGCACGATTATAGTAGGGAAATCTAGGTAGGCGTTGAACGAATGCTGTAAACAACCCTTCTGGAAGGGAAGTGGCATATTATTAGGTTCGTGCATAATTAACGTTTTCGGCGCATACTTTTTCGTGCGCTCATTGAAGTTAATGCTTTCATATTTTTTCATGCATGGAAACTTTGTTAAGTATTCACCTAACCAAGAGATGAGAAAATAGCCACTTCCTTTCTCGTTACAAAACGACTCTGAGAATGCATGAGTTGTAGGCCATCAATTAGCGATCTCATATAGACAAAAAAAGGTTTAAACTGTAAGATCCTTTGAACCTTCCTCTATTCGGCAGAAAAAAAGAATAAAGCACGGGTTTCTAGCGGAGAAACGAAAGAGCAAATGTTATACAACAACTCAACCACCCCCCCCCCTGTTTCTCTATGTAATTCTGCATAATACTACTTTTGAAAGCTTGTAATCTGTTAACTTTGTAAAAAAAATGAGCGGGCAAAGGCTCACTTGCTAATCTTCAGCAATTTTCGCTCCAAAACGACAGAAAACCATACTGTAATTGTAATCTCACCCGTTGCGGCAACTAATGTGTAGAATGGCGATTTGAAATGGGAATTGGTTGTAACGGTTAATATCACAGCGATATAGACAGCGATCGAGAAAGCTTCCACTGCAGCGAGGGACACATTGAACATAACTGAAACTATGAAATTCGTATCTAAACTAGACAAAAGCTGTTTCGTAAAGGCATCATCCGTTAAGTCTTGTGATCAAGTATAACAAACACGGGGATATGCTCCCCACGCAAACCCAACAAAAGACTTCTTCAGAAGTATTTGTAGTGAATAAAACTATGGTACTTTTTATTTTTCGTAGTGAAAAAAATGGAGGGGGTTGCTCACATACATACGTCGCGGTGTAAACAGGATGTTAGATTGTGCATTTCCGCTTAAATCCCCACAGACGACACGATTTCTCATAGTTGCAATCTATGTGAATTCGGAGGACACCCAAAATATTGGGTTAGTGAAAAACGTCTGTGACACGCGCAACACAAATTTTGGAATGAGTTTCTTTATTAAGATAAAAGTTCAACCAATGATATATTCGCCGTTATTGTCTAACACGCTCGTTCATTTTTCGGGCAGCTTCTCTATCCCTTCCCGCCAGAACTCCGGAAGGTGAGCACTTGAAAGTTAGACCACCGTATCGACTTCGTCTTGATAGCTAAACCTGGAGCCGTAGTAATTGCACCATAACTGCTGGTTAAACAGCAAGTTGAACTGGCGGTTGAACATTCCACAACCCGGAACAGTTGTGAGCTCAATAGAGCTCTATAGGGTGAAGATTTAAAATATCAACTTATTTTCGATTAACCAGCAGGTTATGCAACGGTTTGGATCCAGGTCTCGGGTGCTGCCAAACCATCGGTTGAGCAGATAGACAGGCACTGCCATATCGATATTGTTAGAGTGCGCGCAGAGAACGCGGATATATCATAGACTCAGGCAAATGGACACCTGCTTATTAAAAAGTCCTCGAAAGGGCTTCTTAGTTCTCGGTTAAACATGCATATGTGTAGGGTCCTGGTACGTTTTTGCGCGCGCCAACCGAATGCTCATCCAACTACGCATCACAGCTGTGAACCTGATGCTTCAAAGGACCAAGAAAGTGAGGGAATTGTTTTTTTTTTCGTTTGAAAGCCTCGCGTGATTCTTTTCGTCAAAACAAAACAATGAACCAGCTCTGGAAGCGAATTCTATCGCATCTTGAGTTAAAAAAGTGAATTCAGCCTATTGAAATGAAGCCAACAGTGTTCAAAGCAGTGTATATCGAGGTTTCACACTAAGTATAGCAGTTTTTTACCAGTTGAGTTTGTATTAGTTTCTGTAGTGAGGCTGTGAGGGCTATTCGTGACTTGTTTGCTCAGTTGAGATGTGGCAGAGTGGTCAACGGGATAGGCCACCGTGATGGTAGTGCGGGGTTCAGTTGACAGTTGGTCAAAGCTTTGCATTTTCGTACTCTACTTTTTGATTTCACTCAGAATATTCAAAATAGTGAAAAAGGTTTTTAACACATTATTCACGTGTGACTCTGCCCTAGAAATGGAGAGAACCGCATTGAATATGGATTAATTCAGTTTCTATACAGTGCTCAGTAATGAATATTTTTCCCATGAATCAGTAAGCCCACTATTATTACAAGATATATTTAAACAGCGATGTATATGCCGTTGATTTCCTTCATCATTATATAGTTATAAGGTGCTCACTAGCACGAAGGCGCAGTGCGATGACTGCAGTCTCATGTGCTGTTTGTCACGCGTTCGCTTCCTCACGCGATCGGAATTTTGCAAATAAGATTGAGAGACAAATGGATCTACAAGGATTTCGTTGAAGTGATGGCTGCAATGTTGTTATGTCCTGGTTATGACTCGGTTAACCCGAGGATCCGGCAGTTGTTGGAGGACATAACTTTCTCTATAACCGTCGGTTACGGCGCAATTACTACGGCCCCTGATTTTTCGCAGGTGACTTTTCATGGCCTGTAAAAGGTGGTAGTCAGGCGGCGTCTGTGAATACGGTTTGTGTGGCAATACTTCCCAGCCGAAATCCTGAGCTGATGAGCTGCATCTGCAGTATGCTGTATGGCTCTGTCATGAAGGAAAACGTTCGCTCATTTGGCCTTTTTTTTTTGGAGATGGAGTCTGCCAATGTTAGAAGTCCGTTAGCGACTGCCAGCTATGTCACCCCGTATTTTGAAGCGAAACCCCCAGTCACTCTCAAACAGAACGGCATCTTCCAGCCGTCTTGTTGCACTGTACATTCATTGTTGTTTTGTGTGTCTTCATCATGTTTTGCTCTCTTTGCTCCCTAGCCGAAACAAACATAACTCCGCAGAACTGCACGACGTTCTCAAAGGTATTGACAGGGAGCAACATCAACAAGGTGTTTCGCCAATTTGTGAGGGACGCCATCACCAGGGTATGAACTATATTATTCTCAGGTCTTTTCAGTCCTACTTCCCCATAGGGAGCACCCACGGAAAATTTCACTCTCGAGATTCCGGCGTAATCTAAGGTATTTAAGTGCATTGAACAGTGCCTATTCTCTGAAATTTGCTAAAACTAGGGCATGATTTTTTTACTGAGTTTTTTTTTGAGACTCTGATTCATTTTTTCGACACAGGTTGGTTTGAGTTCCACGAGCCATCGAATATTCACCGATAGGTAGGAAATTCGGGATGCCGTTCCTGATGCCGTTTCTTCGCCACCTTTTCTGTCACTCAGCGCTGCACAGAGGTAATTTCATGAAAGCGTTCTAATAGTTACTCTTTCCATGCGGAAATATTGCCTTTATACCTACCCTTTTTGTTTCCGACGCGTGAATTACAGTCTTTCCCAACAGGCAGAAGTGGGAGCCGCGACCGCAGTTCTCTTCGGATTTTACAAAATTGATCACTGCATTCGTTCAGTACCACACTGCCAGACCTAGGATTACACCAAAATTCGAGAGGCTAAAACTACCGTGGGCGCTAACCTCAATGATAACATAGCAGATCCTACCGATCTTACGAATCAGATTTTTTGACGATGCTTTCTGATGCAGTGGCACAGTTTTATTAACATAGATAGTTTTTCATCAAGTGATAAAGATACAACATAGAATTATAAAATTGAAAACAACTAAAGCCAACGAAGAGTATGCCCGGCCTTGAAGATCAGTCAGAAGCGAGAGAAGCCGGCTGCGATTTACATCAATAGGAGAAACATTCTGATGAGCAAGCATGAAAGCACATTTGTGACGAGCTTCCAACATCCGTTACACAAGTGAACAGCACAATTTGGAATGCAACATTGAGAAGGACCATAGAATGTGAGTGCGAGATGTGTGGCTGAAGAGCTGAATCGATACTTATCTAATGGCAATTCTCATTCAAATCGCGAAGCTTTCTGCGTTCCTCGTAAATTTGTTCCATGATTTCCTTCGTGTTAATCTTGCAGCTGAAAATGATTGTAAGGATGGCCTGGAATAAAAGAGTATGAAGGCACTTACTCCTCAGTTAATGGGCAGCATTTGGCAAGTTCAGAGCACTGTTTATGCCATAACTTCGTATCCTTGCGACACAGTAATGCCTGAAATATTTGGGTGAGCAACTTTTCCGAGAAAGGGTCCTGAATTGTGGCGTTTTTTTTTTTTCAGATATACATGGCGGATCATATCTCTGATGATAAGAAGTGATTTAAGGATTTACTGCTTGATGTAGTGGAGAACAAAGATACCTTCAGAGGATATTTCACCAAAAAATTATAGGACTTGGAAGCAGCAAGTGCCGATTCTGGGCCAACTTATTGATAGTGACATACAATTAGGCCGTTAAAGGCACAGTCCCACCTTAGAAACGTTTCTGAGATTTTCACATGGGTAGAATCCTCAAGAGCTGCTGACCACAATGGTACAGGTGATTCTATGCAAAAACGCTGAGAGAACCAGTGTCCAAGCGCCAATTCTTGGAGAGCATGTGAGCGGGGCCAACGTGCTTTCCCAATAAATAACCCATGGGAACGCACCCTTCAGAGGAATCTGTAGTTCTCCTAATCTTCTCTATGCACTCACTACCAGAACTGAAACTTTGCTACGTGTGAGCACACGATGCGTAATCCGTCTAATCCCGCTTTGGCTCCGCCCACATGCTCCGCAAGAACTGTGGCTCAAAAATAGGCTTATTCGACAGCCTTGCACGGAGTAATGTATATTACTCTGATCGCTAGCTGCTGGAGATTCTTTTCAAGCGAAATTGTCAAAAACAACTTTGAGGAGTAACGATGTCATCAAGCTGAAGAAGGTCCTCCAGTGAGAATAGTGGGTTCTATGCTGCCCCTACCCCCCCCCCCAAAGGATGGAGAACTGGTGCCTAAAAAGCTTTCTCATTAATGAAACAATCCAGTTGTCCTGAGGAATTTGGTGCAATCGATTGCGTCAATTTAAAGTTGATTATTTTAATTTTAAAAAACGATTATGGCTGTATGTTTGTGAAGTTCTGTACATTTCTGTGATTCTACAACACACTGCGACCTCCCATAATATAATTCTATGATACATTTTTCAATACGATGTGCCTCCTGCGTTTTGTTCCTTGAAAATTCAAGGATTTTGCCCACTAAACTATAAAATATGGTGGCCCAACACAAACCCCACATATTAGTAGGTGCATACGCTCTTGGAGGGCCCCGTTCTGCCCAAATATGCTCTCCTCATCGTCCTCCGCCAGAGTTTTTCTTCAGTTGTTTTTTGTATCCCAAATCGATGCCTGTCATTTAACGTAAAAAATCGTTCACGCAAACCTTTTTCCTCGAGTCGTTCTTTTTCGATCCTTTTGAAGTGGCTGAAGAACGTTTTCTCCGCTTGTTACCCGGTGCAAATGGGAACTTTGCATGGATTGATCGACATGTTTGCAGCTAAACATATAGTGGATGAATGTTTGAATACCTGAATCGCATTGCACTCTGTTGTAACTCTATGCACATATTTTTATCCAGCTTCCACAAAAGAAGGAGTGAACACTGCGATCTCATAGTATTGAGATCCTAGGTCCCCCTACGGGCCATTTTACTCAAGAAAATCTATGCAAACTCAATGATACTACACATAACCTCTTCATCTTCACTTAATGGATCTACCAGAGTTGTCGGAAGGAGAATTTCAGTAAAAATGACCATTTGTACGTAGTCCAATATGAAATAAACAAGGAAAAATAATAGGGCGAAGTTCAAGCAACCTATTACTCGCGTTTTTTTTTCAATCCGGCTATTTCTACGTAGACCACCTATTTCCTCAATGAACAGACAAAACAAGGTCTGTAAAGGAATTATTCACTCCGAAAAGTTCGTAGTTTTCCAAAAAGAAAAGTGAATTAAGATAATGGTCGAGTTTTGGTTTGTCCGTCACGGTCTAATTTGGCTCCTGCATAAATCGTTTCGAGTCAATAAAACTCATTTAAAAGCAATGTCTCACTTCAGAATTGAGATTTCAACATCGGAGGAATGTTCAGGAGAAGCTGATGGCAACAATGTTCAAGCTTCCTGGCAAAAGTGCCAAAAACCCCTTTTGAACCCGTTTTTGGATAGTGAGAGATTTCCGGTGCGACAACTACCACAAGGAGATGCAGGGGGTATGCCGTGGTAGCGATGATAGTGATCTCTAGCGTATAATCTGTTAGGAGGCAACTTGTGGTAGTTGTCGTAAGCAGCATGTTGAACTCTCCACAAAGAAGTGGCTCATGAAGGGCTTTTTTGCATTTTTGTACAGGAAGTATGTGCTGCGTGGGGGTTACATGTAAATTAATTGGCGGGTTTCTTACAATATCTTGAAAATTTCGATAAAATTCAGGCATGGTAAAATCAGAATTCATCCTGGGCAGGGAGCCACTATGTAAGAATTTTTGAGACATCGAACCAGATTTTCTCTTTGATTGCTTTGCATTTGGCACTATTACATTGCACAGAATGCCAAGGTGCAAAATAGGTAAAGGATTACCCAGTCTGCTTACCTGATCAGCGCTCAGCGTGAATTCCGATATCGTTGCATCTTTGATGTTTTTCTGTACACAGTCTCTAGCTAATTCCGCTCTTCGGAGATGAAGACCATTCAGAGCCATTTTGACGTCCCATTTTCGTCGTGTGCACGTGTCGGAGCTGCTCATCCTGGTTATTGGGAAAATTATGCACGAAAAAATGATGCATGACAGGATAAAGGGCGGAAAAAAGAAATGGTACGGGTAATGGAACAGTGACAAACTCACTGCACATTCCTCTCAGTCAATAGGCAGTCATTCTGCTTGGCTTCCAAGCGTTGCATACAATCCAGGTAATCCTCGCAGAATCCCTAAATTTCGGACGATGTCATTAAATTAGGTTTTGATGTCCTTAAATAAGTTAGTAGCTACAGAAGCAGCTTTTTCTAACCATGAAAGTCTATAAAGATGACTTTTATGGTGCAAAACAGCCCATTTCCATCCATTTTCAGCGGTTTTTCCCCCGAAATTTCATGACGTTTCATGGCAACCACGGACGTACATAGGGCATAAAACTAGTCCTTTTTATCGTGTCCGTTACGATTGACATGCATTGAAATGCGCTCAAATAATGTGTCCGTCAAGCGTTGTTTACTTAACGACAGCTGTGGAAGTGGCGCACAAGTATGAGCGGAATGAGGTCGCGTCGAATCAGCACACCGGGCAGAGAAAATTAACAGGATCGAGGTCAGAGACTGGATTAATTTTTCCGGTCGAACATGACCGCATGAGGTTGGTCCGAAAGTCTTGCACCAAATGTTACAGTTTTTCGAAGCCATTATGGATGGGACCTGGCCCGCCAACTTTTATAGTTGAGAACGATAATACTGGAACATTCTACCACTTTCTACTGCCAAGGAACTTCAATTCAAAGCCGAGGAATCCTGGAACGGGGAATAAATCATGGTGCAAGGCTTTTAGACCAAACTGTGATTCAACCTACGGGATTTATTCTTCGAGAAAAGTTTGCAAAAATTAAAATGAGCATCATAGCTTTAGTGAACTAATTAGTTTATATCTAAAAGTAGAGGTGAATATACTCTTCAATACTGTCTTCTGGAATAGGTAGAAATAATTCTTCATCATTAGCGTCGATTCCTCTATCAAATTATAAAAATTTTAATGTTTGTTTTCAATAATCTGATCCCGAGACTAGCTTTTGATTGGTTTAATCAGCCTGCCATTTTTTTCCTGGCTACGTATTATTTAGCCCGCCGCCGCATTCCTTTTTCCAAATCCATAAAGTCCACCTCAATTAGATGAGCACAGAGGGAACAAAAATTTTTCTGAGTCAGGTGAGGTGAGGAGATACATATGTAGGCATGGAGGGGAGGGGACAGAAAAAAAATGACAGACCTATTTAAAAAAACTAGTTCTGAAAGTAGATTACTAAAAAATTTATAATCTGATTAAGGAATCAAAAATGAGTTGAGATGAGCTAACGCAATACCTCCTGAAGCCACAGGCATCAGAGGTTACCCAGGGTAAACAGATGGACACCCCAAATTTACCCATCGTTAACATAGCATCAACGCTTCCACCTTAGGTAACCTCAGTTATGCATCCAGGCCTCTGTATTAGAAAAACCCTCGGAAATCTAGGAAGAAAATCTATCCAGACTTTTTCCATTGTGGCTATAAATCCTGGGGAAACGAACTCGGCATGATTTTTGTATTTGTTTTTCTGATGTAACCAGCTGGTTGGTATGACAATGTGAATGGATAGATGAAAATATAAAATAAACATTTCCGGAGGTAAATTTTGGCCGCAACGGACAATCCGGAATACAGCTTTGAGCCGAAGAAATGACAGAATTGCTACTAACCTCAGACGCTCTGATCTCTCCGATCAGTGCGACGAAGACTACGAGGATTAGAGTAGACATCACCGCATAGAGGCCTGGAACAGTTTACAGATATGCACGTACTTGGTCTAATTGTGTGTGTGTTCTTCTCGAAAAAATCCGGGTATCCACGAAAACCATGATGAGAAGGCTTCAATTGTGAATATATAAAAAAGAGGAAGAGTTTATCATGGAATAAGAGGAACGAGAAGTGATGGAGGAAAGTGATGACGTGTTCAGTGCGTTTGTAAAGCCTTCTGTAAAATAACCATCTACAAATCATCATTAATTAATCAATTAAACTATGTATGTCAGTATTTGAACAAACACTAGTTATTAAACAAATTTATGTAACCTCCTGTGACGCCGGGGATGGAGCAGGATTGATCGGATAAAGCTCATTTTACCTTTTTCTGGACAACCGAATTTGTAGCCGGATTACCGATGCAATATCCGTTGAGTGAGTTTTGGGACAAAAACTGGATTACAACTGCATTTGTTCGGAACTGAATAGGTGCAGATTGACACAATTTGAATATTGTTCTGATACTTAACCTAAAATTTGAATTAACGAAAAAACGAAAGCATAGCAACTTGCCTACGGATCTTTAATATAGGGCCCGTACCCGATATACTTTGTCCAAGAGCTAGATACATCATTGAGGTTACCCAGTAAACGTTTTCACGCTCATGTTAGCGATGGATAAAATTGTGTGCTGTAACACGTTTACTCTGGGTGATCTCAATGATGTATGTATGTATATGCTTGTGGTTCCAGTCGAGTAAATGCACTTTAGCGGATTTATTAGTTTGGTTTAGTGAATCTGCTATCCCATAAAAATATATACGTACGTGGATACATGCATTCACTCGTTTCAGCGCAGGTTATATTTTGCCGGTTGATTTCCATTTGACAACAATCCATGTTCTATTACATCCCTCTGTGTTGTCTCTCGCAAAGACACTACAAGCCATGAACCCAACAAGCCACTAAGCCATGAACAAATGGATGAATACCTTATATTGGGAAGCAGAGTGGATAAGAAGCGGTAATAATAGGCAGATATCCCCTGTGTTTCCCCTCTTGTAGTTAAATTTTTTGGATACGAGTTAAGGGCTGTGTAGTTCTCATGTTTTCCAAAATCCGAGCATTCTACATATACTTACATGTTATAGTTATGACAATACTTACATGTTTGAAATACTTATATTAAATACTATAAATTACATGTTTGAAACCTCGGTGTGGAATACACTTAATTCGTAGTGGCGAACACATAAAAAAACGTTCGAAAAATTAAAACCTTAGTGAAGAATTAAAAATGGGCCGTTATAAAGTTATGGAAAATTTGTGGGAGCATCCATGAAGAAATGCCCCTGTCCTCTTAGCAGACCATTAGTCGCTAGAATGATACGACTGACTCATCTCTTAAAGGCAGCACCCACGAAAAAATTCGCTACCCAGATTTCAACGCGATCTTGGGTATTTGGCTATGAGGAACATAGATAAAGTGTTCATTTGTCTCAGAACTCATGGTGAAATGGTTTTCGGATGTTACCAATTCATTGCTTTATAGCAAGGTGGCCGAGTTACGCGGATGGAGTAGATCAAGGAAGTCGATAACGCTGCCTATGTTGTCGACAAATTTCTTAGCGCAACTGGATATTTGACTAATTCTGCAGCTTCTCTAGAGGAGAAAAATCAGAAACGAGAAGGAATTAGAATGTCCACTGCAGAAACATTCCTCATGAAAAGAAAGAAAACCTATGGTTAAGTGTAAAGAGCCAAAAAACTGAAATTCATACCATGCGTGTAAATTTGACAATTCTGAGTAAAACAAGGGATGATATGGTCGAATAATAATTAAGAGGACCAAAATAGAGGAAAGCAGATTATCACAGTGGGGAACTTTTCGAAATGAACATCAGAAACGAGCATTACCTCTGGAGAATTGACAGATTGGTGCAGAAAACAGCTGATTCGCACTCCGCCACAACTCGCCTGGGGATCCCCGAATCCCATGTTCAACTTTTTATATCTCGAGAATGCGTATGCCTTTGGTGGTGCAACTTGCGTAGAACTACTGGAGCTATCGTTCAGACCCCAAAACATTCAAAATTTTTGACATGAAAATTATCGTGGGTGCTGCCTTTAATGTGGAATTTTAATGATGGAAAGAACCATCACTGACTCATCGAAACCATTCATTGCGAAACCAGAGCGAAAAAAGAAAGAGAATGAACGAGCTGCCAGAATCCAGGAAACAGAGAGTGGATCATACAGGGGCCGGGAGATCATTGAGATAACCCGGGGTTATCGAGTCAACGCCACACAAATTTACCCACCCACAACATGAATATCAGCACAATGACATCAACACGTTTACCCTGGGAATCTAAGTGATGCATCCAGGCCCAGATGTCAAACGTGGGACTGTTCTTGGGCTTCTTATCAACCAAACATAACTTATAATCGAACGAATATTCAAATAATTCGGAATTTCGGTGATTCTATTTGAATAATGTGCACGAGAATTCGGAAAACGTTGTGGAATGTTTGAACAACTAGGGAAAAACGAAAATCTGACCAGTAATTGCTAACCCACTACTCAAATACTCAGTGGGTTAGCAGTTAGTTAGCAGGTAATGACTAATAGGTTAGTAATTAAGCTCGAATACCGGTGTATATTCCCAAAGTTACAGAACACCCCAGAAAATACTACCTATTCATGAGAAAGAAAACCGCAATTTCTGCGCTGGAGTCGCCCAAGGACATTAGCAAAGTGATGAGGTGTACTGAAGAGAGTAAAAGAACAGGTTTCTGACCGATTGTTATGCCAGCCCTCCCCGACTAATGGTGTCGTCTTCGTGTCTCCCATGCACTGCGCAGAACAATGCACTACATAATGTGGTATACCTAGCCCTACCGGTGTAATTTGCTAGTCCCCGTTTTTCCTCCTGTAGGGAACATTCCTGGGATTACTTCAGGAAGCAGAAGGAATCCAGGCAAAGAAACTGCCTATACCTTTAAAGGTGATGGGGCCTGAAAGGCATTTAGGCCCGTTCATTAATACCTGATGCAGACGCTGTTAAATTCCTACCCTTGTACTGCTACACGTTCGATGTACAGTGAGCGCAGTGGCGGTGACCCGTTCACGACCTTGGTGAGTACGCCGCGCAACCGCACCGCACGGGCCGAAATCGATGTCGTTTGCTGCTATTATGCTAATTCTCGTGGAAAAAGTAAAAAGATCACCAGGTTGGGAGGAAAAGCGCCTGGAAATAGCACTGCGATGGATGGCAACCACGCGTTCGCGATTTCGGCACGTGCAGCGCGGTTGCGCGGCGCATTTGTCAAAGCCGTGGATGAGTCACCGCCATCGTTGCGCGGTGTACAGAATTGAATGATAGATTGTGATTTCAAAAACTACGACCAAAATATGCACATACGATGGCGGTGACCCGTCTGCGGCCTCGAAAAGCACGCTGCGCGACCGCGCCGCTCACCATGGAATCGTCGCTGCAGTGGCGAGTCTGGGTTTTCTCGGTAGTTGCTCATCACACTTGATTTCAGCTGATAAGAAAAGTAATTAACTGTCAAGAAAACACTACAGTTTGTTGTCCTGGAGGGGATTCCTGCTCGAGCGACGCGGTCGCGCCGCGTGCTTTTCTAGGCCATGGAAAGGTCAGCACCATCGATGCCTACCATACATATGTGCACAATACACGATTCATACGAAAAATATTTCATGCTCAGCGGGCAGGGGAGGGAATGTTTATGAATCACCTACGTATGATAAACGATTCCATAAACCTTGGAATTATCACAGCCGCATCGATTTACTATTGGAAAAATTTTAATGTAAAAACTCTACATTTCAGTAGGGGTAAAAGAGTAAAAGAATGCAGAAAAGAAGGTACAAACACTGGAATATCCTAAAAACTGCTTCGCCTCATGCGTTGAAGCCTTATATGGACGAGAGGAAAGTACACATCTGATACATAATGGATTCTCGTCAAGTCTTCGTTGTTGAAATGGCGTTTTTTTCTTTCTGAGAAGAACCCATAAAGCAGAGGCGCTGTTTGTCGAACGAGAAGAAGTTGGGAAAAGGAGAACGCCGCGAAGAAATAGGGAAAACGCTGGGTGAGAAGATTACCCAATTTGAAAGGGAAATTGGAAGGAATGCAAAACAAGGGCCAAGGAAGTTCGGCTGTATGACCACTTTGACGCGGTCATGAATAAAAAGGGTTCAAGAATACAAATAAGTACTAAGTCTAAAGATTCAGTCTAAAGATTCGCTTGAAGACACGCTTTTTCTTTGTTGAAGCGTGAGATGTGCTGCTCTTGGATGTATTACTCATAATGTAACATTATCATATTGAGGTTATCCAGGGTAAGCGAGTGAACGCCACATAGATTTGCCCACCTCTAACATAAACGTCAACACGATGAACGTCATCACATTTACCCTAAGGATCTAAATGATGCATCCAGGCTCGGATATCAAACGTGTAACTGTATTTGGGCTTCTTTTCACATTACCCTGGGTAAAATATCCGCACACGTGATAAGATGTGTAAATTTATGTGTGTGAAGTTAACACGTTCACCCTGGGTAATCTCAATTGTGCAAGCGGCTTCTGGAAAAACTGGGCTCAGCCGGTTTCAATTCGGGTATTCCAAACTTGGGTAATTAAACCTATGTGATAGTTGATACCGTAGGAAAGTTTGTAAGCGACTATTTCTCCAATTTCATCCATTTTTTTTTCGCGAAGAAAGCCACGACTGATAAAATCAGCAACGAATACATTCACATTTGTGTGTACGACCTAGTTTGTCCCAAAACGAACAAACCTAGAAGAAAGACATGTATTGAATTTCCAGTTTATTGAGAAAAAACCAATAATTGATAGGTGGTCGGGTTTTAGATTCGTGAAAGGACAGACACCTAACGAGGAGGAACTGTGAATGCCCAGATCATTTCCCAGCTGGCCAGAAGCCATAATTCTGGATTTCGTCAAGGTCATCATGGACGAGGATTGGATAGTAGTTCCAGGATAGTTGCCAAGTTCGTTCCTATTCACAACTTCTCACAAGAAAAGACAGTTTGGTCGAACGGTGAGGCCGTAATAGAGACTCCATCACAACAAACAGGAGTGGCAAAAAGAAATTTCCATGAATTGTTCCTGGATAACAGTCCTGTGGAGGGAAAGTGGTTGGAAATAAGGCATAGGAATACGTGAGGTAAGGAAGAATAGTCCTTGCCGTTGCCCTCGACTTTTAAAAAGAAGCATTCAAGAATAAAAAAGCAGGAGAAAAGAAAGGAATGAACAACTATGTAACCTAGTTGTCCACAGTGTTGATCCATATAGACCTCACAAAGATCCTGGGCTAGGATCCATGAATGGATAACCACGCTGAACCAGTGGCTGGATGCTTGATGAGGATTATCCAGGGTAAACGTGTCAACACCATACAAAGTTACCCAGTCGTAACACGGCCGTAAGCACGTTCACCCTGGGTATTCTCAATGGGATTACCCTGGGTGAACATGTAAACACGATCCAAATTCACCCCTTTATAACGCGGCCTGAGCGCGTTCACTCTGGGTATTCTCAGTGGCGCATTCAGGTTCAGGATGGGAAGTCATCCTTCACGTCCTGGGTCTTCTAGGATTATGTAGTCCATACGATGACCGATCACTTTAACCATCATTGGTTTCCTTGGTCATCGTTTGGTTAACCGAAGCCCTGCGAGATGACCTTTTCCAATGCAAATACGGGAATATTACAAGGTTTTACCCAGTACCAATTGACGGAATCCAACACTATACTCTCCATCTTTGCCCTGGGAAAGGGCCAGTACAAGGAAGAAAGGAAGCTGTTGCCATTGACAATACACAGCATAAGCATTGTCCCTGACTATGAAAGCCTGAGAAAACCAGTCCCGAAATAGCAGGAATAAGTGGCCGCCGTTGGCTGATAATGGAGGGCGACCGTCGAATATTAGCAGCGCTTAGCCCACATGAACCTAAAAAAGAGGTCTGAACAAGAGAAAGCCTCAGGGAGAAAAAGGGAGGAGAAAGGGAGAGAGAGGGAGGAGAATGAGAGGGAGGAGAAACAGCTGAGCAACGGGGTTCCCTCCGGTGAGTGCCAGAACCAGGTGTGAGGTGTGGATAATTGACACAAACTCCCGCCCCGATGGAGTGTGTCATTCATATGCGCATTTCGTTTGTCGACCTTCCCCCGAGTCATCATCCCTCCCCCCTCCCCTCTCCTCCGAATATCGATCCCATACGGGGGACAACGATCATTTCACGCGAGGATTACACGGGGAATTACTGTAAACATCTGCGCACATGGAACGATATGTGGTTTATGTTGACTGGTCCATGGAAGCCGCGGCAAAGACCATATGAGGAAAAACTGCGGAATTGACTGCGGCCGGGAAGTTTGTAGCGTTCTCAGCTGTGGGAAATTTCGCGAATGCCCTTATTTTCCCACGGATTGGAGTGGCGAAAGGTCACAGTGGCAGCCGTATTTCAGTAGTAGCTTAGCTTTCACAGGGATTTTCGATATTTTCTGGTAATTCCCTTAAAACTCGATAATTTACCTGCGGATAAAAATTTTGGAGAAAAAGTTTACAACTCAGTGGCAACCTTGCACCAAACAATTCCTTCTTTCGATTTATGGGCAATGGAAGAGATTTCTTCCAAAAAATGGAAAATTTTCCCAAAATAAATCACATACTTGAGGAGAATAGCAGTATCTGGGTGAAAGAAGCGTTAGTTCGTAGAAAACATGAGGAGAATTCACCCTACCTTCCGGGCATAGAGGATCCAACTAGCTACTAGGCACAGCTATCTCAGGATCTCCGGTTTAATTACCTAAGACCAAGAAAATCCTGGCGAAGGGACTCTGTCTGAGATACACCTCCTTAGGTTTCACAGATCGAAATCCCTTCCACTTATCATCACTGTGTTCTAAACAAAACTAATAGAAAAGTTCTCACCGCAATAGTTACCATATACCAAAAGAATCTTTCCTTCCACTTATGGCAATGAAATAGTTTCATCCAGAAAAAAAGCAGAAAAAATATCCCGGAAGGGATTAAATCACATATGTATCAATTAAGAATCACATAATTTTGGGTAAAAGAAACGTTAGCTCGTAGGAACTCTGAAGGGAATTCACCGAACATCCCAAGTATCGAGGGTTGCCCAGGTACTGAGGACAACATCTACAAGATCTGAGGTTTAATTACCCAAGATTCTGAACATTCGGTGAAGAGACTCTTTGTAAAGGACACCTCTTCAGGCTTCATGGATTGGTGTTCCTCCCCTCCAACATATAGACAATGTGAGGATTATACAAAGGATTCACTAATGAGATGCTAACAGAGTAAGAATCAGACTGTAAAATAAGCAAAGATGACTTTTAAATCTACTTACAGATTTCGTAGTTTTACCCTAAAATATTCCGGAAACAAGGTGTTGTAAACAAAACAACTAGAAAAGTTTTCACGGCAATCGTAACCATATACCAAATAGTTCCATCTGAAAAAAGTCGGAAAATATCCCGGAATGAATTAAATCAATTATTTATCAATGAAGATTTGCATTATTTTGCGTGAATAAAAGTGGTAGTTTGTAGAAAATCTCGAAAGAATTCACCCTACATTTGCAGGTTTCACGGGACTTCCTACCAGGCACGACTGCTACAGGATCTGAGGTTGAATTACCCAAGATCCAGAGAATTCTGTGGAGAGCCTCTGCTCGAAGGACACCCCTATAAGTTTCCCGGATTGAGATTCCTTCCAGATGTCCCGGAAACAGGGTGTTGTAGACCAAGCAAACCCACTTATAAAACAAAACTACTCTAGCAAATAAATTCGTAGTCCCACGGAGTAGAAGTACGAAAATTTACCATGGCTGCCCTACTATTTCATTAAAAGTTTAGTTTTCCCATGGATTTTCGAGTATTCCTGAACCCTTTACGTCTATAGTGCTAAACCTGTGAAGGCAATATATGAATTACCACTGCATAAGGTAGCAAAGAGCATGTGCGGTGAAATGAAGTGAATGAAAACAAGAAAGGCAATGAAAAATAGAACAGCACGAGACCGAGAGCGATGAATCATCATAGGCGATCCAGGGATTTTTTTACTCACAGATGGCCTCTGTTTAGATTGCAGCTTTCACTCCAACCACCATATCTAAACAGCAGCGATGACTAGGAATGCATGAATCCGACGAGTAAAGTATACCTTGAACCTGTGAAGAAAAAACTAATCAGGTTAAACCTGGAGGATAAGTGCATGGTAAAATAAGTTAGATCCCACCCCAAGCTGAGACTGTAAGCGCTGCATTAGGCGTCATTTTGCCCTGGTTGTTAGAGCGAGGAAATTTACTCGTTATGTGAAAAAACCCTGACAAAAAATACACCACGGTTTGTTTGCTCAAATCGGATTTAAAATCAGACAAAATTGGCGGCTGTGCGGCAAATGAGGACAGTCCAGGTGATGAACGCAACATAAAAAGCCCCCCCCCCAAAAAATGTATAAAAACTGAACCAAATTTGCGCACGGGCGAGTACATAACCATTAGACCTTCCACGAAACTCCTTCCTGGTGAAACCGCAACAACAAACAACCGCAGTAGAGCACTTCAAGTTATGCATTGGAAATTGCACCCGTTCCCTGTGGTCAATAGGAGCGACGGCTAAGGAAAGGAGTGCAAAAACACCCGTTTAATAACGGTGGACATTCATCGGTGGCGGTTTTTCTAGTAAGTTCTGGAGGATGTTTGCGTGAATCGTGCGTTTTCAAAGCAATCCCGATTTTCTCTTGTTTATTTTTGAAATGATTCCGGTTAGAATTATAAAATTCCGGTAAAACTGGGTGGTTTCAGCTTTATTCCTGGATATATCGCACTCATTTCTTTGCCAATGGCTTAATTTTTTCCAGAGTGGGGGTGAACTGGAAAACATCAGTATGAACTGCTGATGATTTTACAGACGGGAAATACAACATTTAAACAATGTCCCAGAACTAGATATTCAAGACTTTAATTTCGCTTAATTTTCTCTTTTTTTTCAATTTTTTTCTTTGATTAATTTTTTACACTTTAGTTTTGTTTATTTGGAAGTTTCCAATCCTTAACAGCAACTTGTGTTCTCTCTACACCGAGTGTGTACAGTCCATAAAATATGTCGGCAGAAAGTTGTCGAGGAGGCCCAAGAGAGCGGCGCGTGTGAGTCGGCGTCGTGGCCCGTCTGTGGCAGATTGAGCGCTACACCGTTCAGCTTTCCGAGGGATTTCCTTTCCATTCAAGGGATTTTGGTCTCTACAGGTTCACAAGATACATAAGTACTTCAATTCATGAGAAAACGTTAAGAAAAACACTTACTAGGCCAAAATCCCGGAAATATCTCCGAACAGTTGTGCGGGGTCGCACTCAGTCTATCAGCGAGTCGCAACGCACGCGCGCCGCAAGCCTGGACTGTGTCAACAAATTTCTACCGACAGATTCAATGAACTATCAGAAATTGAACAGGAAATAAAATTAATAAAAAATAGTAATTATATTAGAAAATTAACAAAAAATTATTCAAAAAATAATCATTAAAATGAACAATTTAAAATATACTAAAACAGAGCTTTTATTTATTTTGTAAGGTAGTTCCGAATATTCAGCGACCCATTCTCAGGGAGGGGCGCTCCCCCCCCCCCTGGCGTCCGCCACAGGACCAGAGGTATTTTCGACGATAAGTAATTTTGAAAATTCAGCGACTCATTTTCGAGGGGGGAACGCTCCCCCCACCCCCCTTCCCTCCCTCTTTGCGTCCTCCACTGGACCAGAGGTAATTTTGACGATCGAATCTTCTCTATATCTCAGCTCTGGATTAAACCATTGGGCTGAAATCCGAAGACGTGATGAAGATCAAGGCAGTCTTTGTTTTCAAACCATAACGTCAGAGGAGATCACAGGTAAACCGTGGCAGAAATTTCTGAAGTATTCCCACTGAACTTAACTTATTGGCTGCTACTGTATGTACAGAGTTTTGTTATGCCTTCACAGATGTTAAAATGACAAGAGAGAGAGAGAGAGAGAGAGAGAGGGAGAGAGAGAGAGAGAGAGAGAGAGAGAGAGAGAGAGAGAGAGGCTAGTGTCCTAATTTCGGCTCTTGTGACGGTCTTGAACAAGTTCTTAGATTTACTTAAAGGAGACATGGCCTTAATGGATTGGACTTGTTTCAGAGGAAAAAAACGTAGGAACAATCTTTGCTTGAAAGAACTATAGCATACAACACTCCACGATTCCTACACATGTTAACCGTATTAAAATCTACTAGTTTAAAATCTATTTACTAGTAAAAAATAGAACTAAAACCATGATTGGTGTTATTTACGTATTTTCCATTTATTCTCTTCAGTTAACCAATTTCCATCTTTCAAAGCTAAGAGACTGAACAATGCTAAGGGCAATTATTTCCACGAATTGTTCCATAATTTCCAGATATAACGTCGCTCTATTATTTAACACCCTTGTGTCCCGTAATTCTATCGAGCAACTCTTTGGGTAAACTTCGACTGACACCATTGAAATGAGGGAGCTGTGAAAGATGTTTGATCGTGAAACTGGTGACAGACATGAATCTGGATGCATCATTAAGATTACCCAGGGTAAACATGGTAAGATCAGACTATTTTGCCCGCCGCTCACTTAAAATTCAACACTTTTTCCCTGTGTAATCTCAATGATGCATTAGCATGGTCTTATCCAAAAAAGAAGTTATCACAAAGTGTGGACTACTACGTGGAATATTGGTACCAGAGAGAGAGGGGGGGGGAGGAGGGAGAGAGAAAACGAGCAGCCAAAGATATGTTTAAAAAATGAATAATAATCGAAGAATAATAAAAACGAATAAGACCAGTGCGGGGAGGCATCATTGAGATTACCCAGGGTAAATGTTTTGATGCACGCTTTAAAATGTGCAAAATGAACATGGTTATCCCAATCTAATCTGGTAATCTCAATGTATGCAGCCCCTGAAAGAACTACCACTCGTACGGTGCCAGATATCCTGACGATGAATGGTACGCTGTGCAAAACAAGCGATTACCCCCATAGTGACAAATAGCCGAACAACATCGCCTAGGCTGCGCCGAATGAACTGTGCTGGCTGGCCCTAATCGAGCAGGTGAATAGAGCGAGTGGCGAAAATGACATTGACGAACGCACGCGCACGTGTGTGAACACGCGCGACATCCGCACGCACGGACCGATTCGATCACCTGGGCGACGTGTGGGCTGGAAAAACAGCGATTTCGTTGAGCAAGTAGTACTCAGTGGGCTGCGTTGCACGAGTGCTCCATATGGCGGCGGCGGTCTGGAGGCAATTGTCCGGAGGGCGGCGATACCTTCGCCGCCGCTTCCGCCACTGTTTTTTTTGCCTGGCTGGGCGACTTATGTAGCGATTGTTCTAGAGGCTGGCGCTGGGGTAAAAAACGGAGTTCCTTGCTACCCGATTTGGCCATACTTTTTGGGTAAGTCAGGGTTGAAGGTAAAAGTAGGTGTAAGATGTAGGTAAAAGGTCAGCGGCTCCCCAGAAAAGCCCGCCTACTTCATTATTCGAAATACCCGCCTACTTCGTTGCCCAAAATAATGTCTGATAGGTACAAGCCCTCAACATTGCAGACCTCCAAATTCTTCTAGGTGACCCTGACACGGGAAGGCTACCTTCAGGGGTAACCTAACCGTTAAAGTGGGTAATTTAAGTGGCTCATCGCAAATCCCATTCCTGGAGCATTCCTGGAAAGTAGCCACGTGACTGACCGGATCTGGCGCAATTCACTGACCACAAAATCGGATTAGCCAAACCATGTCTAGCGTAGATTAATCAATCAGGATTAGAATTCCACGACTATAATGTCCTGGTACATTATTTCCAGAAAAAAAGCAAACTGCCGAGGAAACTACCCTACTACCCCCTTCCCCACCAAATTCCCAATTGCCAAACTCCCTAGCAATACCACAGGTCACTTGCGTCACTAAGATTGCCCAGGGTAAACACCTAAACAGTCTCCGAAATCACCCATCGTAAGCATGGGGTCATTACGTTTACCATGTGTAATCTCTATGATGCATCCAGGTGCCTTACTTATCATGGTGTGCCCTCAATGTAGTATTTATAGTTCCCCCATCTAAGCGTCCATGATCCCACTTTCATTATCCGTAAAGGCGCAGCCACAGCGTCTGTGTACACAACGAGTAATATTATACCCGCAGAGCAACCACTGAAGCAATTAAAACACGCGGCTCCTTCCTAATCCGAGCGCGTTTTGCTGTGCACTTTCTAAGAAATCGCAGCCCTTGAGTAATTCTTAGGGATGTGGACATTTCACATGGGCTGTGACTGAGATTTTCTCACTGCAGTTGGAATGAAATTCTAGCTTCTGAGATTTATGACCTAATCAAAGCAATAGCGATTCAATCGCGGTGCGACTGAGATGAATTGTGCTGCGATTGAGAAACGATGCGCCGTTATTTGACTGGATTGGCCTTGTTTTGATAATACAGTGCGTTTCATATGTAATTATAGGACACCCCCCAAATTTCCCACTCCCGGGTTTTCCTCTGACCATGGAATTTTCCCTTTAGTACCATTGTGATCAGCACCTAAAATAACCTTGTTACCCAACTTATGTAATTTATGTGTTATGTATAATAGCGACTATTTCTGAATTTAGGAGAGTTAGTGAATCGCCGAGATTTCGCTGCAAACTTTGAGGCATGAGGTACAAAGATCCCAACATTTCCTCAAAGATTTCCTCCCTTGCTCACCACCACTAATCTGGGCCTGCATGCATCACTGAGATTACCCTGGGTAAACGTATCAACGCGTGTGCCAACGATGGGGGTGAGCTTGTGTGGTGTTAGTACGTTCACCCTTCAGTAATTTGGGTGATTCCTGCATTATCGCGCCCCCAGTAGCGATTTACATGTCAGCAGTAAGAAATGACAGCTCGATGGCAATTTTCCATCCTGAGAAGTTCTCAGTGTCCACAAAATAACGTCGGCGTACAACGTTTTTGCCGCATGGAGGAAGTTTTAGGAATAATTCTGGGTGAAATGTGCTCACCCGGAACAGATTCATTACAAGAGCGATGCAGTCGCCGCGATTGAAAAGAGAAAGCGATATAGTCGCCGCGATTGATTGTAAGCTATCAATCATACTGAACTCTACCAAGTATCTTGAATTAACTTCAGAAAAAATGTACGAGAGCGTTCCTCAGCAGAGAAGGTATGCATGGATAAGGTGCTAACACACGCACACTCAACAAATTTGGAATAGTGACGAAATCGCGGCGAATTCATCAATTCATTAAATGATTTTCGCACACGTGAAAAAGCAAATTTCCTTTGTTGACGGCAGGATTATTAATAGGCTAAGAAAAAACACCAGGATATTCAGAAGATGACCAAAAAGGAAGGTGATACCGCACGATCCATGAAAAATGCACCAGATATTCCCAAACGTGCTCAGAATCACAATGAACAACGAATGAATGCCTTGTTTGGCTAGAAATGACAGCAAATATCGCTGGTGCATAGGCGATGCACAGGCATTGCCATCAAATGTTTGAGAAAAAACGGATGGAATGGGTGGCTGGAATTACGTTTATGGAAGAAGGAGAGGTTGAAGAGAACATAGGGAATATTATGGTGCTAAAAGCACTACTCCACCCTATGCAAGGTTTAAAAAATGCTTTCTCACTGAAAATATGTGCGAAGAGCTGTACGAATATGCAGTCTGTAAACGTTTGAAGTAAAAAATTGTTATCTACAAAAGGATCCACGAAAAAAGACAGTGGAACTCGAAGGTTCCATGATATGCATACTTCAAATCACTCATTGGTAACCTGGATAGCAACATAGACCGAAAAGTCACATCAATTTTATATTTATGATACGGGCTGCTAAAGCTAAAAAAGGTTTCATTGCTGTTCTAAACTGAAGAACGGTAGCAAGATTACGTACATTTCATTAAAAGCGGGCCCATTTATCGAAATCCACGAGTGTTCTTAGGAAAAATATGACCTACCCGCTTCTCTGGAAAAGGCGGATCGTAAAAATGACCATGCTCTGTTCGAGCGATTCATTGAAGTTAGTTAGTATAACTTATGCTGAAGAGATCGAGTTATGTACGTCACATTATGCTCGAGAAAGTTGTCCAATCCGATAGAGTGGATAGCTGAATGCCTCCCCAAGAATATATGTAAATCCAGGCTAATGGAATTACCTTGCTCGAGGTTTCCCAGTTCTTCGGGATTTTCAAGAAAGTAATAATCATATTAAGAGGTCCTGAAACCGCTAGAAACACATGGGAAAATTTATACCTCTACCTAACCCACTCAAATGTGACTGCAAAATTCCACGACTGGTAAGGAAAAATGGAAGACTGGAATTGAGACATGCTAGATGTCTGTGAGCTGATTAGGAACGAAAAAAAAGGTGTAAAGAAAAAGTGCAGATTTGAAAAAAGAAGAGAAAAAACATTCTCACGAGTCGTTGATGAAGTGAGAGTGGATGGGCCGAGACATGTGGTTAAAAAGAAAATTGCTGGATTTCTATGACATAGTCTGCGCATAAAGATAAAATGTCCCTAGGAACCTATAACTGGGAATCACTACATTACACTAACCAAATAAACATTACAGCGAGCAGTAGAGGTCAAAAAACAGGGACGGAAAACTCAGGGGATAAAATTAACACAAACACTTAAAACAACTTGAAGTGAAGCCTTTCTGAAGTAGTGGCGAGAGAATGAACCGAATGGAAATGATGCTGGGGCCCGCGTGACAATGAGGACGGGCCATCTACATGTGTATCTAATTGTATGCATCTCAGAACTTCGAATTTCAGCATTTTTCTCAAGAAGGTAAAAATTCAGCCAATCAAGCTTTCGCATTGTCCATCGTCAAAATTCGCGACGTAATTATCTCACTACGCACTGCGCAACTTGGTAACTCGAATATTCGGATACTGGAGAGTAATGATCTGCGCAGCAACTATGATTTGCATAGAGAAGACTTGCTCTGACAGTTGGTTTTCTTGTGAACTCTAAGAAAATCCACAAAGTTCTGCTATTACACACCAAAGTTGTCGTGTAATCGGGTTTCTAAGTCATATACGGTATTCCAACTAAATTTCGCAACACGGATAGCAATCCATAGCAGATAGCCCCGGAGAATTGCTGTTTTTTGTAGAGAAAATTTGCTGCAGAAAATGCGCCGACGTGCTGGCGTGGCTGGCGAGACGAATTGTGCCACGCAATTAGAGGTCAAGAAGTGGAACGACTGGGAATTCGTGAATTTTCGAAACGCCTCCTCCAAACGGGGCTGCACGACCTCCTTCGCTCCATGGACAATTCAATTTCATCGGGAACTCGCTAGAAACGTCGAGTTCAATTTCGATGGACAGTAAAACGTTTAATTGGGTCGATGAATGAGGAAAAAGCTTTTTCGTCAGCCAAAGAAATGTACTTTTGCCGGGGAAAACGGAAATTCGTTCGTGGCAACGTGGAATTGTCATGGATGCGGCGGCGGCATCGGCGGCCGGAAAGGCGGCAGCGGCCGCGCTGGGCAAACTTAATATTCTGGAAACGGATCATTACTGCTCTTGGCCCCACTGGTGTAGTCTTTGGTCGAATGGGTGGTACCAGTCGTGAGTTCGCAAAAAAAGCTCACAAAACCTTGGAAGGAAATGAGGTGTGATCCGTGACCGACCTCGTATCACTGGCGACTTTACTGGGAAGGTTCCTGAAGCCTGTGTAAGCATAGAAAGAGGTCATTTGGATGAGCAGCTGCTGTCTAGAGTAGAAATGGCCTAAGAAAAGAAATCGAATTGACTTGTGGGTTCAAATCAACCCTACCTGGCTGTAGCCCAAAAAACCAGGCGCCAATAATTTGCACGCAGCATCTAGGAATGGGGCTAAAGATATGTAATTGAAGAAAACATAAACATTTCTAAGAATTACAGATTAAGAACGACAGCAGGCAAGCCCAAAATAGCACACTTGACAGGAAGCCGGGCTGAGAAAGCTGCACTTTTAAGCGTTACTTCCAACAAGGTTTCGCCATGTATACTTCATGCAACTGTCATGCAAACATCATTCGACTTGGAACGAGGTTGAAATATGATTTGCATGGTTATGGCTGAGAAATGTCCATTGGATTTCAACAAAAAATCCTGACTTCCAACCATTGGCCAAAAATTTCCAATACATAAATTTTCGTGATGTTTACGTCATGCAAACTCCACGCAAATACCATGCAACATTGACCGTCGTTGTTGTGGAGTGCGCATGTTTTATGCATAGGATATGCACGAATTCTGCATGAATCTAGAAAGAAATTCACAAGGAACTCTCATGATGTACAGCAAACTCCAACCGGCCGTAGACAATGGGCGGGACCGCGGCGCGGGCACTCTGGTTGTCTGCTGCACCGAGGCAGTGGGCCTGCTGGGCAGAGACACGGAGGAAAGCCGATACGTCGTGAATTCCCATTGCCTCGGGAGGTGGAGCAGACAACCAGAGTGCCCGCGCCGCGGTCCCGTACCTTGTTTACGGATGTTTGGAGTTCACTGTATAAGTGTGTACGTAGGTCAAATCCCATGCAAACGTCATGCGTCCATGAACCGACGTTGGCATGGAATGTGCATGAGATCTGTACGAAATATACGTGCTATTTCCATGAATTTTCACCACGTGAAATTTGCTAGTGGCTATACCGCAATCGAATACAGGTATAAACGATTTTAGAGTATTTGACGCGTTGGAGTCCGACGCAGATCGAAACGTATCTTTTGTATGTGCATATCGCACTTCACACACCCGCTCATCCACATTTAAGCGTTTTTCAGCAACTCTAGGGTAACCCCTGGGGACATGGAACATCCGCTGACAGCACTGTGATTTATACTCATTGCCTGCGGAAATTTGGTTCAATACTAAGGATGTGTTGTGTTTGCACGCAACAGCGAACATGAAGAAACCTGGGACCAGAACTCCCTTAAACCTGCTGGATCCGGATGCATCCCTGAGATTACCTATATGGTAAACGCGTTAGCGTGCCCAATTCTGCACCTGGATACATCATTGAGATTACCAAGGGTGAACATGTTGACGCCCGTGCTAGTGATGGGTAAGCCTGTGAGTTGTTAACACGTGTACCTTAGATAGGCTCAATGATGCATGCGGCCTTTGTCCTTTACCCACTACCTATCAGTATGTTTATCCATACCTAACATCAATGCCTATGTAGCTACTACCCATGTGCAATCATAACCACTGGTAATCATAGCCATAGGCAGTTATAACCAAGGGTGATCACACCCATAAGTAAGAATGCCTACCGCCCGTCTGGTTTACCGCACCGCGCCACTTGTGCGACGCGGCAGACCTGTTTGGCGCCATTGCTGCAGTGCGGTATTTTCCACAGTTTTCTCTGTGTCCTCCCCTTCAATCCGAAATCCTTCGGTGGAAACATAAGTAAAACATCAATACTGGCTATGCATGACAACCACAACACCCAGCTGGTCTGCCGCACCGCGTTGGAGGTGCGGCGCGGCAAAACAGACGAGCAGCATTCTGGGATGCAAAAGTGATTTACTGGATTGCAGAAATCCGACAGTACAAAGCCGTTCATGGTATTTTTTGCGATTCGTTTTCTCTATGGACTTCTTTTCGCCCAGATGCACACAAGAGTTGTGAAGGATACACAGCTGAATTCAGTGGTTTGGACCCGTCAGCACGCTCTGCACCACAACATTGACCAAAGACTGAGGACGGTGATGTCAGTGGAGGGTGTGGATGCGCAGACAGGCAGAGTGTAACGGCGCCTGATGACGCTATGCGTGCGAGTGGGTCCAGGCCACTGGATTCGACTGACGGGTAAGCGCGCAACCGCTAACTGACAGCTTCTTCCCAGTAATGAGTAAACTAAGGAGGAAAACACTGCTGATATCTATCACTGATTCAGAAATCCTAATCAAGGGATAGGAAAGGGCGGTAAGGTTGTAGTCTAGTTAAGAGCTGTCCAAAAGTAGTGGCATCATTCCTCTGTTCTCTTCAATATGACGGACATAACCGTGAAAGACGTGAGTGCCTAGTCGAATTCTTATACATTGTCGCCCGGCTCTTGTGTCTACTCTCAAGGATTCCAGAAACCCAACTTCTTCACGCCATACCTGATATTCTTCGGAGTTGGATTCTTGTTCGGTCTCTTTATTTGCTACCTGCATATTCGCATTGTCAAGTAAGGGCAGAGCATTTCGCCTACAGTGAAGTCGAAACAGCCGTAGACAAGGGACGGGACAGCGGCGCGGGCACTCTAGTTGTCTGCTGCACCTCTCGAAGCAGCGGGAAATCGCAACGTATCGATTTTCCCCCGCGTCCCTGTCTAGCAGGCCCGCTGCCTCGGTGCAGCAGACAACCAGAGTATCCGCCGCGGTCCAACGACTTGTCTACGGCTGTTTGGAGCTCACTGTCGGTAGCCACATGCATAATTGGGATTACCCAGGGTAAGCAGGATAATACAAAGCGAATTTACCCATCGTTAACACAATCGTCAGCAGGTTAAGGGTAAAATGGAGTTGGGGGGGCCACTTGGTATTGGTCGATAATATGACCTGTCCTGCACGTTCTGACGTGTTTGCATTTCAGGCAACTATTGTACGTTAGGATAGCTAACAAGTAAAAGAGTTCTGAACGTGTCAGCTAGCAAGTCAGAACGTGTAGAACAGGCCAAGTTATCGACTTTTGTGAGGTGCCCCCCCAACTCCATTTTACCCCAGGTTTACCCTGGGTAATCTCAACGATGCACCAGGTCCAGAAATATGCTAATTTGAATGGTTTCTGCATACTAACTCGTGATCCACGCGTATTTTTTTTCCAGATCCATGGTCGCCGAGAGGCTTTCACACATACCTAAAGCTAAGAAGGTGAAAGTGAAGAAGAGTAAGAAGGGTAAGAAAGGAAAGAAGCGAAAGTGATCTGTCTGTTCTCTAATAAATGGCTGTCTGTTCGCGATGTAGTGAACACATTGTCAATATTAAATTCATGTTCTTTGATGTCGAAACCATTGCGTGTACCCAACAATGAAGCAGTGTCCTGGCAAGGTTTTATGCTCCCACCCCATCATCCAGAGTGGGTAACTTCCCTCAGCAAGGTGTGTAATATCTCCCCATATCTACACTCCATTTGAAAAGACGGGGCAGATGAGATCGGTGAGAAAATCAGAGGCAACGCGATGCGACGCGGCTGCTTGGGACAACACTCGTGAAGAAGCTTACCGAACGAAAAGGTTATGGTAGTAAAGTTGGTAAAGTGGTAGAAAGGAACATATTAGGTCGTCCCACAAATAATGACCATTATGAGGCTGATCTTTGAAGGTGCATAACTCAACGCAAACTTGAGATATTTTTCTGAAATAGAAACTCATTTCCAGTAGTTATGTATGCCGTGTTAGAAGTTGTAAGAAGAAGAAAGAAAAAAGAAAACCAAAGGGTTATGAGCCTCCAATTCTTCAATTGGGTTGCGGCCATTATTTTTGGGACAACCTAATAAATGTTGAAAAAAAACAATCAGATACAGTGTTAATAGCGGATCGGATCGATGCATGCTGCAGAGCCGGCCACTCCGTCTCTGGATCAGGGAAGGGGTAATTACGATTTACGATTTTCGAGTGATGATTTACGATCATTTTTTGCAATTTTTATGATTTACGACTTACGAAAAATGGCCTAAATCTCGTGGTAAATTCGTAAATAACGGCAAGAAAAGAGTCGCGAAGAAGGAAAAAGAAAAGAATAGTTCAACAGAAATCCCGAAGACGAAATTAAAATAGTTCAAAAATCTGTTCAGAATTCTCAAGCGATGTTATTCCATTAGCTTATTTCTCTAATATATGTCAACCTATAGAATCTTCTGGAACCTTTCCACCTATAAATTCTTCTGGTTTCAGAAGACACTTGGCGTCGAGTATGAACAAATGATATGTATATGAAATGAACGTGAAATCCACACAAAGTTAGCCAATTCTTTCAAGCAACTGCAAGTTCATAATTCGAAATAGAGAAGAACCTAAATTTCAGAGTTGAGCGGGTACGAGAATTTCCAAGATCAGGATATAACGACTAAGAGTTCGTCGCACAGGATACCACTCTCCAAGACAATCCAGGGAATCTCAACAAAAATTTCCTTTTTATGGATCAGGAGAAAGGGTTCAAGATCTGTACTATCTCCTCATACTTTACTCCAAGAATCTAAATCCGACGAAAAACGCGCTGGAATACGAGGCCCAAATTAGTTTTCGTGAAAGTCAACTGCCTTCCGGAGAGAAGGGCGAATTGGAAGCAACTATTTTCTGCCTCATCCGTTACCATTACCGATCGTTACGCAGCGCTAAAAGCCCGGATAACGGTCCGGGTAAGGGGATAGGTCGAAAACTACGAGCTTATAAAAAACTTTTAGAAATTTAAAAAAATAACTTATACAAAAAATTGCAAAGAAATAACTGGATACGGGTAATACGCTCATTTCTGGTGCATATGTGCACTTCCGCCTACGGACACTTACCACCCGCGTACGTAGCGTCAAGTCGTTTTGCCTCGTTGAACTTGGGAAAAAGAGCTAAGCAAGGTTCAAAATGAGTCCTAACCCATTCTAGCACCTTATTGGTCATCCTAGATTGAAGCTGAACTCTACATCCTGGGAAAAATTCGGAAGTACCAGCTCCCTATATACTATCCTACTAGGGCCTGATGTGCATGTGGTCCGATAATTGTGCACTTCGGAAGCAACACATGACTGAGTGCTAAAATTTGGCCCATGGCCAACATATCAATCGCGGGATGCAACTTTTCGAGACCTTCATGGCAGTGAAAATATCTGTGATACTCTCACCTGCGGCTTGAAGTTAGGATAAATTGTTGTCCACGGTGCAAAAATTCAAGAGCATGAGCTAAGCGAACGCCTGAACATCCGCAGGCAGGAGAAAGCACGACGCGGGCAAAATGCGGCCGCTGAAGTCGCAAAAGGCCCGCGTCTGTTGATTGAAATTTCCAAAAGCACGCCTGATGCTGAGAACAGCACCCGTCCCCCCATGACATCAAGAGCAACAGCAGAGCACGCTGAACAATGGAGAGAAGGCGGCGATTTCGATTTCATGCTAATGATGCCGAAATGCTTGTGGCCCGCGGCTGCAGCGGCGGCGTCGGCGCGGCTCAGTGTGCGCGACGGAATAATGGCGAGGACGGAACGAAGGCAGCGTCAGCGAGTAAGAGGTGCAGCGGATTAGACCGAAACGGAGATAGCCTCCATTAACACACTAACACATAATGGAATCGTGCCGGCAGCAGAAGCAACAGCTGCATCCGGCAGACGCTTGGATTTCAATTCCTTCAGGAGCCGGCAGGGAAGGCGGAGCACAAGGAAGTGGCTTACCAGGCTTGATTCTGGTTTTTCCAACATGGCCAAATTTGACCTCTGAGATCAATTGCACCCTTAAAAAAGTTACTGAAACTAAATATTTTAAATTGCGCATTTCTTTTATTCACACATATTGAGAAGGATTCTTCCCTTGAGATTTTCTGACCGAATAAACCCCGTAAGCTAATTTCGGCCGGCCTCGACCTCAAATCCAAGCTACTGCCTCAGAATAACATAATTTTCTTGAGAATTTTTATATGTGTCCGCACCAATTAGGCAATAGGTGATCGACCAATAGTGTGTTGATCGAATAATGTATTAGATACACTCGATATTCGAATATTCGACTTCGAATAAGTCCACGAATTGAAATGTTCAGGAAGGGGAGCCCTACAGCTTTGAGTAGGCGAAAACATCAGCTGTGCTTTTGGAATAATCGATTTTTTGAGTGGATCTTTGAATTGTTACACGAATTAGATGAAATTATTCGATTCGATTTTAATTGGTCAACACTCTGCCACCATGGCCAAATTTGACCTCTAGGTCCTGAGAAAAAACTGAAATTAAATTAATTCAATTACCTAGCTGAATTCGGGTGAACTGCTATGTACAGTCTAATTCTGGTATCAAAATAGATCCTTCCCTTGAAAATTGAGGAATTCTTGAATTTGGCCGTGTTGTAGATCCCGGAATAAAGACGACTGCCTCAGGAGAACCCTGTTTTTTTTTTTCGCGGATCCATAGGATGCCAGCGCAAAATTGAGCCCTAACCATTTCCGTCCAAAATTTCATAGCCTGTGGGATTCATCGAATCCAGAGCATTTGATTCAAAAAAGTGAACGAATACGACCAGCAACCTATAGCAGCAGAGAAACTAAAGCCCAGGCTGCCGCAAGCAAGCTGGCAAAGTCCAGCCCCTGCCGCCAAATGAAATTTGTCCACTAGTTCGCTTTCTGAAATGAGCCTGCCCTTTTCGCCGGATGAAAATGGAAAATAGCTAGGCCTAAGAGAAACGGAATGCCATGAAAAGAAAGGAGACATCTGATTCTTCCGAACGAGACTATCCAACGGAAATGCAATAAAACCTAGTTTGTAGGATTGCCCTGCAAAAAAGCAGATTTTTTGATTTTTTTTATTCGCGAAAGTTCGAACGACCTTCGAGAACTCCCCAGTAGTTCCATAACCCTTCTTTTTCTAGCCAATTTCCTCAGTTTTCAAACAAGAGGCAGTGCAAAGTCAGCACGAAAAAGGGCACTATTTCTAGTGTGTTTATAGAAAAAGACTAAACACAACTGAATGGAAGAACGGCAAGTTTTCCTTAAGTTCACTGGATTTGCTACCTCCGTGGAGGATTGCTTCCAGAGGTGAAACATGTAAATGTAAACATAAAAGTATGAATAAAAGGTGGCATTTATGAAAAATCTGCTCTAGAGAAAAAAATAATATTTACAAAAAATATGTGGAAACATTCAAAAATATCAGCGGTAAGTTTAGGGACGTGAGTAGATCACAAAAGCTGGAACAGGGCCATGATAATAAGCGACGTGCTGCGCGAGGCCGCATCCACTGGAAACGGAAAAAGATACTATGAAAGCCTGCCGCTCCACGTTCCCTGGAGCGCTCCTGTCAAAACACTCAAAATCCCTCAAATTCCATTAGCAAAAAGCGCTGGGAAGGAACCAGCGCTATCGTTCGCAGGCCCTTCAATGATGGTACCATTGACGTCGAGATAGTAGGAGGTAAAAATATCCACGAATACATAGGACAAATGAGACAAATCCCCAATTCTCAGTTACAGGGTGAGAGTAAGCACCATAGAGGGAGAAAATAGGGACAACAAATATGCATATGTACATACATATATGTGCATACAGTGCCGGCCAAAACTATATAGCCTTTTCAACTTTCCTCCATAACTTTTGTTAACGTAAATCTTGACTTAGCGTGAAGCTTTGAAGTTCAAATTTTTGTGATAGTTGTAGAGTCTGAAAATTCGTTGAAGTTAAAAATTTGAACTTTAAGGCTTCACGTTAAGCCTAGCTTCGCGCTAACAAAGGTATGGAGGAAAGTTGAAGAGGCTATATAATTTTAGACGGCACTGTAGATATGCTTTCTCATAGGACCTACGAATGCAGAAATTTCCCAGTGGTTTCTCGTATACGAGACGTCAGTTGGGGCCGGCGTTTGTTTTCCAAAAAAGGCTGAAGAATAAATTTTTCGAGGCTGTATTTGATTCTGAAAAATTCGCTCTGCAGAGCACGAGTCATATAGCTGCTGATAGAAATTTATCCTGGGTTTTTTAGGAAATCGGCAAACCCGTACAGTAACTCACGGCTCCTTAAAACCTATTATTCTTCATGAAATTTTCTCAAAAGAGAAAAATTTATGGTGATAGACGAGGTGTGAAGCAGTTCGAGGGCTTTCAGAACGACAAGGAGAAAACCATTTCAGAGATTCCCATTTTTCAACGAAGAAATAGCTGTTAAAGGTAGTTATTTTTAGAATAGTGGACTTTCTCCAGCAGTTCTGCTTTGAACCTACTCGCAGAAGGAAATTTTTATGTGAAATGACATAATTCATACTGGAAAAAATGAAATAGAATGTAGAACATGTAAAGGAAGAGAAGCAAGACATCTAGCTACGCAGAGGATAGAAAAGAGGCCTGCAACCACAGCAAAGAAGGCTTATAACTGCCTCTTCCGAGGATTACCTCTTCTCTATCGCTTGAAAAAGACTCAGCGGCGTCTGAATTATTGAAAGCACCCGGCCAGGACGAACGTAAGCTGAGAAGGATAATTTGTCTCAATCATACGCGTACGGGCCGATATCACGTTGACAAATCGCAGCCGTATGTAAATGGGGCGTCATGGAGCGGCCCGGGGTGGACGCTCCTCAGGGACTAAATCGAATCAAAGAGATTAGAGTGAAATTGAGCGTGGGATACAACATGCAAATGCACAAGGCGATCTTAAAAATTTTAAGTTCAGGGATGAGAAAAAATGCAATTGAAAATAGTGGATGATCTATTTATCCACCTTAGACCGTATCCACGTCAGCAATCTATAGGGACAGGGGTGAGCGTAGGGAAAATTTTGAAAATCCTGAGAAATTTGAGGCTAAAAGCGGAAATAAACATGCCTACTACAGCGCTCTTAAGTTTTGAGAAATTTATTATTGATGCGGAGTCCCCAATAAGTTTACACCATGTAAAATTGATGCAAATCCTATGCGAACATCATGTGACCTGAAATTATGTGCATGGGGATGAGTATGGGATGTGGCTAAGATTTGCAGGATTCCAACCAAGTGAAATTCTCAGGTTATCCAACGCAGTACCAGTGTTAATCGATTTCAACAGTTGACCAGAGATTCTCAATAAATTTTCGCCATGTGTACATCATGCAAACTTCATGCAAACATCGTGTAATACGTGCATCGTTGACAAGCGTGTGTTACATGTGTAGGGTGTACATGAAATTAGCACGATTTATTTATTTCTTGCACGATAGTCGCTGCTCGGATGCCGAGCTCATCCAGAAACTGGAATGGACGTGCACATCGCACTTTTCACGCCCACTCATCCACATTTAAGCGCTTTTCAGCAACTCTCTGACAATCCCTGGGGGCATGGAACATTCGCTGACAGCACTGTGATTTATACTTATTGCTTGCGGAAACTCGGTTCAATACTAAGGATGTGCTGTGTGTGCATGCAGCAACGAGCATGGAGAAGCTTGTGAGCAGGACTTCCTGCCGAGATTACCTAGGGTAAACGTGTCAGTGCACCCAAATCTGTCTTTTACCCAGCACCTATTGATGTGTCTACCCATACATGACGTCAATATCAAGCTACTACCCATGAGAAATGAACTTATAAGTATAGTGAGTGCGCACCCCTCCAATTATGCATCCAGGCCCTGCTGCTTTTGGGACTGGATGCATCAGTGAGATTACCCAGGGTAAACACTATACGTCGACACCGCGTTGACTACGGGTAAATTTGGAAATTGTTAACACTGCTACCATGATTAATCTCCATGATGCATGTGGTGCTTGCAATTCATCAATGAACAGTGGTGAAGATGGACCAAGGATAAATGCCTAAAACTTGAGAAGTGTGTCCAATTCATGATTGTTAGATTCAAAAAAAAACTATGGATATTTATTAATTCAGCTATTTATCTATTTATTTACTTATTTGTTGTATAAATTGAATCGTAACATGCAGTGTGCCTGTGCCAATTTGTGTCCACTTTTTGTACATTTGCTCTGTAGCATACTCCTTAGTAAAGTCGGGAACAGGGTTGTGCTTTATTAACCTGACGAATTAATGCACTAGAACATAGCGACCACCCTGTCAGTGACGTGACGGATCAATGGTCTAGCAAAAAACAAAAAAAAAATCAAAGTTTTTGCCGTTGAAGATACAGGCAACGTCTGACAACCGCCGCGCTCAGCTGGTCTGCCGCATCGCGTAGGAGCTGCGGCGCGGCAGAGCAGACGAGCGGCTCTCTGTGATGCAAAAGTGTCTGCCTGGCACTGTGCACTCGACCGACCATGCGTCATGATAAGAGCACAGCTTAACCGCAATGACTAGCTACAACGTCACAAATGCGTGCGTCTCAATTGCGTTCGGGCTGCGTTAGTGGTGAATCTGGGCCTAACCTTCATAGCTTAATGTAAGTCCAATAAACGCACGCATCCACTTAAGAATGCCTCATAAGTGCAATTTATACTGGATGCGTGCGACTGACTCGCGTGCGATTATATGATGAAGAATAGGGGCTAGTCGCATCGCAGTCGCAGCTCAGTCGCACGCGTTTACGGCCTCGCGGCGGCCGCGCGTTCCTTTCATTGATAATTTCAAATTGCCGCGTTGACCGGTCTTCATAGAAAATCTTAAGCGAATGGATGCGTGCGTCTGAAAGTCGCACGCAAGTCGCATCTAGTATAAACTGGCCTTATCCCATGGTTTATTCGGCACGTCAACCATGGGTGAATGGAGAGGCCACCATGGGCTACTAGTGGGCCCACCGTGGGTTAACCTGGGCGTTTCAGTGGGCAAACCGGAGGATTTCTGGTGACATATTGGGGGTCTTTTTCCAATTGCATCCACCTAAGCGGAGACAAGACTGTGACTTTCACACCGCGCAGTCGCCTTTTATACGGTTTCTACCAGTATCAGCAGCTGTTCAACAAGTGCTTACATGGAAAACTCAAACCGTGGGATAACGGCGGGCGAATGGTGGGCAAGTAGTGGTCCCACCGTGGAAAGATGGTGGGCCCACCGTGGGATCGATAACAATGATGGACTAACGGTGAAGCAAGTGGGGGAGAACAGCATCATCGGGGGACAGAGGTGGGATAACCTGGAGATAACGGTGGGCCCACCATCAGTTGGGGTTCCACCGTGGGATAACGGTGGGCCCACCGTGGTACGAAAGTTCAGAGAAGAAGACAAGACCACCACCAACTGCAACTTCAATTTTGCGAATTACGGATATCATGAAAACATCAGCAGCCCTTATCAACAAGAAGCACAAAGTGAGGGAGGTGCTAGTTTAGGTATAGACGGTTCAAAAGTAGTCGTGTTACATCGCTGAAAGTTTCGCTATGGCTGAAGACATCACAATACAAGACGTGAGTCACCTGTGCTTGTCGTTTTGAACTATTGGTCGTATACTATAAGTGAAAATTGCAGAAATCCGACAGAACGACGCCATTCTTCGTTTTTTTCGCGATCGGTTTTCTCTATGGACTTCTATTGGCCTACATGCACACTAGAATGGTCAAGTAAGGATACACTTCAGAATTCGGTGCTTTGGACCAGTTAGCGCGTCCCACATCACAGCACTTATCAAAGACTGAGGACGGTGATGTCAGTGGAGTGTGGATGCGCAGACAGTCAGAGTGTCAAGGCGCGTGGTGACGCGATGCGTGCACGTGGGTCTAGACCACTGGAGGCACCTCTACCTGCGAGCGCAGCGATTGAGGCGATTGCGCTATTCAAGTTTGAATAAGGAGATGACCGCTATGTGAGAGCTTCTTGAGTTAATGAGAAAAACACCGTTGATATCGATCATGGGTTTAGAAACCCTAATCGGTCCAAAATTCTGAAATAGCCGCCCAAAGGCACTGCGCTGAAAACTGCCCAGAATTTGCCACTTTGAATGCACTGGCTGCACAATACTAACACGTGAACTACACTGAAATCCATACTTATTCCAGATCCATGGTCGCAGAAAGGCTATCACACATACCTAAAGCTAAGAAGGTGAAGGTGAAGAAGGGTAAGAAGGGCAGAAAAGGAAAGAAACGAAAGTGATCTGTTTTCGAATAAATGGCTGTCTGTTCGTACTGGAGTGAATACATCGTCCTTATTAATGTCATGTTCTTCATGTCGAAACCAATGCATGCTCCGAATATACGGGCCATTAATACTATAGTATAGATATCTATAGAGTATATATATCTATAGATGCGAGCGTTCCACGCGCGTGTGTCAATGGGGCCATCGCTGACACAGCTCATACTCACGCGCGTGCGACCTCTCGTCGACCGCACGTTCCTTTCCTTAGAGATGTACACGGCACGTTGAACGGTAGACATGGAAAAATTCCACAAATGTGTGCGTGCGTTTGACGCGTGCCTTAGGCACGCATCTAGTATAAGTCGCCTTCAATCGAATGAATGTGTACGTCATTAGGGCGATTTATACTAGATGCGACTTGCGTGCGACTTTCAGACGCACGCATCCATTTGCTTAAGATTTTCTATGAAGACCGGTCAACGCGGCATGAAATTATCAGTGGAAGGAACGCGCGGCCTTCGAGAGGCCGTAAACGCGTGCGACTGTGCTGCGACTGCGATGCGACTGGCCCCTATTCTTCATCGTATAGACGCACGCACGCCAGTCGCACGCATCTAGTATGAATTGCCATTTAGAGCCATCTGCCTGTTTTCGAGGATTTCCCATGAGGGCCATCACCGGCTCTGTGCAGATTGAATGAAAATCTCTGGAAATTCCTCTACAAGAGTGTGCGTCTCACCTGTCTCGCCTGCGTCAGGCTTGTAAATGTGTTCATAGTTTATCACATAGACGCATGCGCTTCGAGCTCATGAATCTATAATAGATCAAACTATATGGTACCCTGCAGGGAATGGGGTACCCCATAGTTTCCGCACCAATCACGTGACGCAAGATTTTCACTGTGGAACAATTCAGTACCCTAGATCTGTGCCAACTCCTTCTATCAAGTGTGTAATTCGTTGCAAACCCATACACTTACAGTCCTTGTCAGAAAGATAGACCGATTGCGCGTGCGGTTTCATAGCGTCGCGGCTGCGGAATCGTGGCGGGACCTACTTGACCCTCTTATATGGAGCATGCTCTCTCCGCATCCGTCGCACCGGTCCCATCGCGATCCTGCAGTCATGGAATCCGTCTATCTTTTTGAGAAGAACTGTACTTGTGGGCCAATTTTACCCGATGCGTGCGAGCGTCACATATGCGACGTGATGTAGTCTAGAACATTATCCTGATGATAACCAAACACAACACATGATAAGTTCAGTCCGGTGAACGGTCCCCATTACCGTAATCTCCATGCGTCAAATAAAATATGACTCGTGCATAACTACCTTGGAGACGCTCAACCAGGTAATCAAAATCTATCGAAGTTACTATGCCGAATCTCTCGCACACACGCATTCGTTACAATCCCCCTCAGCTTTTTTTACTGTAAAGTAATGTGCATTCAGTGTACAGTGTGTATATTTCGAGGTGGCCTGTGAGCGCACCGCATGCCGCGTCGCGTGGCGTACAGCTGGCAGCGCTCCACCACCCAACCAGCTGAGTATCGATCGCCAGCACGCGTCATGGCATGCTGTGCGTTCGTTGGCCAACCCGAAATATACACACCATACACAGCTCATATTGTGCCTACAAATTACGGTAAGTCAGCATGCACACCGGACTGAACTATACATTTTGTGAACACAAGTGGGACGCATGCGTTTGAGGCGTCGCAGCTAATCGCAGCGCGCTTAGGATTCCGATACATACATAGATGACGTGTGAAGTGTGTCTTCATGCGAATTCGTCTGCGAACGAATCCGTTCTTGTTACGCACGTACGCATCTAATGCAAACTACTCTTATTTTTTTTACTATTTTTTTAAAAATTTTATTAGTCACTAAAGATTTTTCATGAAGACCGGTCAAGGCGGCATGTACATCCTCACGGAAAAGAACGCACGTCCGTCGCGAGACTATAAACGCGTGCGTCTGACCTGCGTCAATGATGTGTCTGATCCTTGCACACGCGTCAAAGCCACCCGTCTGATGATTATTGGCCTTGTGACAGAAACAGTCCTTCCCTCACATCAGAGATGTAATCGGGGAATGCCAATGATTCCGTAACCGGTGATCCAAAAGAAAATAGAAGCTTTGCTCCAGAAAATTCTAGCTGAAAGGTTCGATGTGACGTCTTGCCTGGCTAATCAATTAAAAAAATTGCGATGAGAGGATTTATTAATACGCATGATACGTCACACGATAAAAGATTTTATGAACAAACTTTCGTCTACATTTGTTTTTGTCAAGCATGAAATTACAAATGAATTAATCCTCCAGATATTACATCCTGTCTCTCTAGTATATTTGGTGCTGCTAATAACTTTTTGACATTATTGGGATTATCAGGACTTTGGCCGTCGCCTTTCTTCTCATCACCTTCTGCACCAACATCCTTACTGGAGTCGTAAAGTTGCATTATATCTTTTACAGGACTTGGGGATGCTATACCCTGCTTTCCACCTGCTTTCACGACCTTCTTTGGTGGCTGTTTAGGTTTGGCAACGATTTTCTTCTCTGCACTAGAAGCCTTTTTCCGAGCAGTGCTCTCTGGCGCTTTTTTGGCGCTAACTGGTCTCGCCGATCCTCCTGGAGTACTTCCGCGAACCGTTTCCGTTCTGTTGTCAACCAACTTTTGCAATTTTTTCAGCATAACAAACATTGCAACCGTAGCTGCCGTCATGGAAGTAGCCAACAGTAACAAGAACCACGAAGTCGACCTCCTAAAATGTGAAATAAATGCTAGTGTAGGCAGAATACTCTTGAAAAAGATAATCATCTGCTCTTATTCATTACTTTCTAACAGCTAATAGTACAGGGGGCGCATAACTACTGTCCCACAATAAGAAACTCATGTACGAAGAGACATTCTCCGAACGCCTTTTCAGGAACAAATCACTACTATTTAGTGAACCAAAAACCCCGAGTTTCGTTCCATGTTCATTCCTTTGGCTCAGATCACAGCCCTCAGACGCTCAAGGTATGACTGTGGCGCGCGCGCGAAGCCTACCTTCATCGAGGGGAGCTGCTCGCGAGGTCTACGATTCTCAGAATTATGGGGCACATGGGGAAAGTTGTGCTAATTCTGAAGCACCTTATGAGGTTGCTTTCATGGGCCGTCATTCTGATTTGGGAGCGGTTTTCGGTAGAAAGGGAGCATTTTTTATAGTTTCGCAAAAATCTACTTATTATTAATTGGCAATTCATGTGTGTGTATGTGAGTCTGTACACGAGAACCAGCCATCAAAAACGGAAAATACCTATAACATCGTGTTCAGCGCGTCGAGTTATGTACGAAAAAGTTGCAAATTTTGATTTTTACCTTGATTCACAGGTGTTTCGGGCCACTTTTGTCATGTTCAGACATGTTAAGTCCTCTCAGTAACCGAAATTTGTTTACACCCCAGTTCGAATGAGTGATATTGGTCTGTGATTATTAGACCGTATAAAAGGGATGAGAAGGGCAGGATCCCTTTAGAAGGAAGAGGATGAGCCTGGCGGACGAAGAATGGTAAGGATGAGGGTTGCGCCGGCACGGGCGCTGGGAAAACGACAGGAGACGGGTGACTGTTGTGGAAGCGATGCGCTGGCGTTCAGTAGTAGGGGAACGCCGCTGGACGGGTCCACGACTGCGTGAGTGGTGCGTCGACGCTCAGTAGGGGAGAATATATGTAAACACCAATGTGAGGCGAGCGAAGCGAGCCTAAAAGAAGCCTGAGAGTCCGGCGTTAGCCGGACGATCAGGCTGGTAAATGTAAAATTCTCAAGATCGTTTACAGTGATATGCTGCATAATTAAGTAGCTCGTTTCACAGACTACAATCCTTATGAAAACGGTTATTGGATTCTTCGGCTGGATGGAGCGCTTGCCCATCGAAACAAAAGATCTCTTATTATTGATGTCTTTCCAATGTGCTTGACTTCACCATTGTCTTCGAGTGCTTGGCCATTTCTCCTGAGTGGAACCTTTCCGAGTTCTCGGTTTAGCCTGCGTCGAGAGAGAAGGCTAGTGTGAAAGAGCAGGCTAACATCCAATCTTTGGCTATCTCACTGGAGAAATGGCGAAAGGTTTTTCTGCAAAATCACGATTGCGCCACGATGATGGAATACGATGGAATATCTCAAGAATTTGAGGGCTGTAATCAGCGTCATAGGATAAAAAGCGAATGACACCGTTTTGTTTTACTAAAATGACACCAACATTTTATGTTTTACTATAAGGTGCGGTGCAGCGACATGTGAGCCAGTAGGCTGCGCACGCACTCATTCGCCCACATGGAAAGTATGCCGTCAATCATTCTTGCGCTCTGGACTTCTTAGTATTCATTCCTATTACATCTCGCAGAACATACAGTACCAATCTATAGCATGACCCTATGCCTCACTAGTTTTCCTAACCTTTCAAAAACGGTGTGTCAAAGTCTCTCTGGAAACTATTGATGAAAAGGCCGTAGATCCGAGGCGTGAAAATGAACACTCTTTAAAATGCCGTACCCTCAGTAAACTTCCATTGCGGAATGTAGCCTTTCGTACATCTGGCCGAGGACTTTGAAATTCTCGGTCAGAGGATCCCCTATTTTTCGGGGTTTTCGACGTCTTCTTGAAATTGAAAGTGTATCTGTGTGCTCAGCAGCCCAAATACAGTGCGTTTCATAAATATGTAGGCACCCCCAAATTTGTCGGTATCGCCATATTGCGCCGATTTTCGGAAACTCCAACCAAGTCCGAAATGGCGCGCTATCAGAAAAAACAGTAAAATCGAGAGGCAAGTCGTGAAAAAAGTCCCCAGACTCATGGACAGACATAGAGCAGCCCGTCTGCAGTTCGCACAAGCCAATATGAGCACACATTGGTCCAATGTGATATTTTCTGACGAAAAAGAGTGGAATCTGGATGGATGCGACTCTGCACATGGTTATTGGAGAGCTTTACGGAAAGAGCCTCTCCTCTTCTCGCGTCGGGACTTTGGAGGGGGAAGTTTAATGACGTGGGCTGCGTTCTGTAGGTCTGGAAAGCTGCAGCTGGCCGTCACTTCCTGCCGAATGGATGCAGAGGAGTATCAGGATGTGCTGCGCATGCATCTGTTGCCATTCCTGAGCGGCGGATGACGACGAGCGTACACGTTTCAACAGGACAATGCAAGTACATGTGGCCAGCTCTACGTAAAGTTGGTTTAATCGACACCACATCCGACTAATGGACTGGCCAGCCTGCAGCCCAGATCTCAACCCCATAGAGAACCTGTACGGAATACTAGCGCGGCGTGTATACGCCAATGCTCGCCAGTACAGCAGCGTCGCCGAGCTGGAAACCGCTGTCAGAGGAGAATGGGATTCATTAGAGGCTAGCACTTCGGAAAACCTCGCAGATGGAATGCAAAGAAGAATTTTTGAAGTAATTCATAACAAAGGAGGTCCCACAAAGTACTAAGCTATGTTTATTTCAAATAAATGATTAGTTTTTTCGACTGCCTACATACTTATGAAACGGTCTGATATCGTTCTGATATAGAAAATTTGATGCCTTGGAGCAGGCTTCTGAGCTCGTTATATGAAAATTTCAGACAAGGGGTTTTAAGACATGCCAAATACAACAGACTTGGTGGGAGTTTCCGAAAATCGGCGCAATATGGCGATACCGACAAATTTGGGAGGGCCTACATATTTATGAAACGCACTGTATGTTCAGATGATGTGGGATTATGAGGAGCTTATACACTGCCTTTAAGCTTAGTTGAACACTCCAAATATTATCCACACATTTCTACCTTCACTGACCGAGGTCGTTCGAAGAGGCCACTACAATACTGCCCAACTTCGTGTATCCTTTTTTCCTAGAGTTTCCACACATTGGGAATTACTTACTACTAGTGCTCTGAGTCTCGCACTTATCCGCATCGATAATGACGTATCCTTAGTTTCCAATAAAAGCGGATGAAACCGAAAGGTACGTGGAGTCGTAAGACTTGACTGAGTCGGAGCACTTGCAGGGAGGGTTGTAGAGTTGTAATCAAATTGTGTGTGTTGGTAATCTCCTCGATTCTGCATAGAAACTCAAACATTTCGCATTAAAACTTTCAAAATGCGTCAGTAACCACAGAGAGATCCCAGGTAAATTAGCAACTGAGCGCAATCTTCGCTTTTTTTCTACGATTTGCAGGCATTCGCACATGAAACTTCCAACGTTCTTGTCACAATTGCAAAAAATTATTGTCATACACGCGAATGGAGGCGAAGCTGCGCTTCAAGCAGATAACAATGGTTTTTCGTACAGGTAAGCGCAATTCTAAGTCGACAGGTATTGGTTTCATAAGCGTTTGTCCGTTGGATCGTGAAATATAGGCGATTACCAACAAACAAACAGATGAGTTCCACTATATAGTGATAAACTGTCCAGGAACAAAGCAATTATAACCTGGTAAAGCAAAAAGTAGAACTTACTGTAGCGATGCCTCCCTCTCGCGTAATTTCTGGAAACACAGAGATCAAAATGGTGGAGCTCCTAGTCCAAAAGCCATCTTCTTACCTTTCTTACTTTCTCAATCGATGGTGTTAAGGCTGACTCGTTCGCACCTGCTAAGGGGTAGTTTCAGGTACTTTGATAGACTTTTGCTAGCTAATTAGGGAAAGACCTTGTATACGTACCTGTGGTCGGTAGAAAAGGAGTTGATGTCCCAACTAGCTTGGGTTTCGTGGTTACAATAACAGGTGAGGTAGTAGTAAATGGTAAAGTGACATTCTGTAACACCTAAGGTTACGTACGTCCTTACAATCCCCTTCAGTATGGAAATTACCGTTGTTGGTTGAGAGGTTGTTGATGTGGTAGTCGTTGATGTACTCGTTGCCGTTGTAGTTGTTGTTATAGCTGTTGTAGTTGTTGTAGTTGGAGTTGTTCTCCTAGTCGTAGTCGTTGTTGGTATTTCCGCTCGTGTTGTTGTCGGAGTTGTGGTTGTTGTAGTAGTTTTGGCGGTTGTAGGGGTTGTCGATGTGGTTGTTGGTGTTGTTGTTGTGGTTGTGGTTGTAGTAGTAGTAGTAGTAGTAGTTGTTGTTTTTTCAGTGGTGGTTGTTGTTTTTTCAGTGGTTGTAGATTCAGTTGTAGTTGACTCTGTTGTTGGTTCTGTTGAAGTAGTCGTTGTAGTTGTAGTTGTAGTTGTTTTAGTTGGAGGAGCTCTCTTTGTAGTAGCCATAGTTGTGAATCTCCTTGTTGTTCTAGATGAAGTTTCATTTATCTTTATTAGGTGCGGCCTTCACACAGTACATATGACAGCGGAAAGCAGTAATTTTACTGAAAATGCATGTTACCACAGGTCCACGATTCCTAACTCTGGGTGTCCCAAAATGATGTCTAGCACTTCTATAGCTTTAATATACAGGGTGGGCCATGAATACGGTAACAACACGTGTTTTTCTTTTGAAGAAGCATGTTCTGCCTTGAAAACTTAACTGAGAGGGTGTCTTGGAAGGTTTTACAAGTACAGTGCTCCAGCGCTTTGGTTACGTTTGGTTCAAGATTGGGGGAACGATATATTTTAGGACCTGCTTGATTTGCCGTGTGGATATTCAATTACCCAGAACACAATCAATGGGGTTAGTAGGTTTTCAAAGCACTGAAGACCTATTCTTCCTCTATCACCCATGGAAATCCCGAGTTTTCAAGAAAGCACTCTGAAAAACGAAGAACCAATTTCACCCCAACCACTTGCGCGCCGCGGTTCGCGCCTTCGCTGACTGTCTCAGGGCCTGATTTCTAGCCAATGGAGGATATTTCTTGGGGTTGTATGGTTTTTCAGGTAGTAGGAGGCAATGAACACAAATCATATGACAATGCTCCAAATTAGATCGAAATTCATGTTCTAGCTGCCATTTTCTTTGTTACCGTATTTATGGCCTACTCTGTAGATAAAAGCTAGAGGAACTTTCATTAATCCCTATGTTGTTTCTTCTTTGAACCTGGGCTTTTTTATTATATGATGTTGATGCTATTATTATGCCGACCTGGTTTATCAGGTGGAATTTATTCTTTTCCCAACGTTTCGATCCAATCGTCGTTTTCGGGGATCTTTAGTGGTTCACAGCTCATATCTGTGTACCATACCGCGAAACGTCTTTTCCAAACCTACCAGCTCTCAGCCTTGCCCAAGCTTGCTACCTCGAAAAGCATCCAGGACAACAGGTAAACGCACTCTGAACCCATCGTTGTTGTGGAAGAGTCCGCACCAGTCGTGACTGTCGTTACGGACAGGTGAGCAATGCCTCATTATCCGCGACTGATGTTATCTACAGTGAAAAAGTCACTTGTTATTCAGACTTTTTTCTCATTTTTGTTGCCTCATTTCTGGATTCTTTACAGTAATCCTTAACGCCTCCAACGCTTTTCTAGCTGGAATCTCAGCTTCGCATGTCAAAATCGTGCATCTGACATTGAAGTCATCGGTCGCGGATAACAAGGCATTGTTCACTTGTCTATAACGACAGCTGCGACTGTTGCGGACTATTCCGTAATAACGGCGGATTCAGAGTGAGTTTAGCTTTCGTCCTGAATGCTTTCCGAGGTAGCAAGCTTAGGACAAGGCTGAGAACTGGCAGGGCTGGGAGAGAAATTTGGCGGTCTAGACTACGGATAAGAGCTGTGAACCACTTTTAGGCCCCCGAAGACGACGATTGAGTCGAAACGTCGGGCAAAAGAATAAATTCCACCTAACAAACCTGTTCGGCATAACAATAGCATCAAGCTAGGGGAATTTTTTTTGGGGACTTATAGCCTTGGGATAAAGGTAGAGGAAGCAACCGTCACTGACTGCATCTTACCCTCTGCAGCGTTGTTGAATTTGTCTGCTATTACTGCTATGGAAATTTATTTATTTATTTATTTATTTATGCACGCTAAGGTGCTCACGAACAGTTAACAACCAAATGGAACAAAAAAAATTCGAGAACATAGTGTGAACTAATGACAACTGTTCAGGAGAAAAAAAACAACGGAAACAACAACAAAAAAAACAAAAATGGTATTTTACAAGTCGATTTTTTACGATCGATTCTCTTATGGCATTGATTGTCGTCTGTCGCGAATTAGTATGTGGAAGAAATGCGTGGCATGACGATATTGGCCGGTCAAAAGCAGCCAGAATTGATTTGTGAGACATGTTCTGCCAAAAATGAACTATGTACAGTGCGTTTCATAATCATAGGACACTCCCCCCTCTCAACTTTCCACTTCTAGCTATTCTGCGATCTGCGACCGTAGCTCTCCATATCCACTGTGATCAGCAGCTGAAACAATTCCTTAACCCAATCTTTGAATTCATTGGAACAACTCTGATTTTTCAAACTTTGTTTCATTTTTTATAACCTTGTTTTTCTCTTTTTGCAAAGTTCGCGGTCGTAACACATATTCACGCTCTGAAGGGTCTATTGGCCGCGTAAGCAAAATTACGTAAATTTTATGAATTGTTGGGCTTTCATGGACCACACCGGTTTCATACAGTCTGCAATACCCGCCCTCTATGGATATTCTGAGCAAATTCGCAACGAAAAAAATCTCGCTTCCAAACCTGCCTATGTATGTATCTAGATTTTTTCAGCCGCTCATTGCGCATGCGACACCCGCAGAATTTGCCGGCAAATATGCTCTAGAGTCTTGCTCTAGAAATACAGTCAGTCAGAAATCCAATGTCACAGGCTGTTTCGTTGGCTTAGCTAGATGGCGATCCAAGAAGCTGTTCATCTAAATTCCAGCCGCTGTCTGCTCGAGTCCGTTCTCGTTGCAAAATGGACAAAAACTCATGAAAGGTGATAAAGAAAATCTTACAGTAAAGAACATGGTAGCTTTTTCGTGTCGTGAACAGTGCAGACTCCTTTGTTTTTTTTTTTATTGGTAAGCTTTCGATTGTTCTACTGACTCACCGATGAGCTATCTGTCATCCTGCTCGCCCAGCCTGGCCTGAGGATGTTGTTATATCACCGAAAGCTTGCCAATATAAAAAAGATTAAACAGGAGTCTACACTGGTCACGGCACGAAAAAGCTACCATACTAAGTGAGGCTCCGCGATAGCACCATCCTACAATAAAGAAAATGTTTAGATCTTGTTCCAAGTACTGTGATCAGTCATGAATTCGGCGGCCATTCACCAGTTTCGGTGATTGAAGCAATCAGAAGAGATCAGGAGAGGAGCAATAAAAGGAGAAAGTGAACACCCTTCACAGGAGGAACTTTTGCGAGGTGCAGCCTTGATTTCGGGCACGCTTTTCTACGAATGTAGACATGAGCAGACAGAAAGTGAAACCTGATTTTACAGAGTTGGACATCAGGAAGCGTCTATAACTGATTTCACCATTTTAAGCGAGCGATTCACAGGCTTTAACAAGAAATGTGGAAACATCCTGATGTCGGGCAAGTGCTGCTTTCTTGGATCGCTACCTAGCGAAGCCAACGAAACAACCTGTGACCAATGCTGACTGTATTTCTAGAGCAGGACCCAACAGCATCCTTGCCAGTAAATTTTGAGTGCGTCCCATACACAATGAGCGGCTGGAAAAATCGAGGAGATGTTTTTCGTAGCGGATGTATTCAGAATACCCATATAGATCATCTGTGGCAGACTGCATGAAATTAAGTGATCCGTGGAAGCCCAACGAACTATCGAAACTCCGCAACTTCGCCCCCCCCCCCCCCCCC
>JARK01001470.1:147185-166758 GCA_000688135.1 Ancylostoma ceylanicum
CGGCTCATTAACCTGTTCGAACCTAAAGGTGTATCACGACTGCGAGCTGGGCAAAGGGAGAAAAACAAAGCTTCAAAGAACCAGAGTTGCTTCCAAGAGCTCAGAAATTGGGAAACTGAAAAAAAAAATTGAAAAACATCAGGATTGTTTCAGATGCTGATCACAGTGTTACTATGGACGAAATTCCGAGGTCTTCAGAAAAGTCGAAAGTGGAAAAGTTGGGGGAGGTCATCCTACAGTGTTTTGAACTGGTCACGTGAGTGCATTTGGTTGAAACTTCCAAAAATTTCTCAGATTCAGATAATTCTCTGAGATCTCTCAACAAATACGTTGAAGAAAACTAAATTGTCCGCTTCGGGCGAGCTAAAGTGATACCCCGCCAGAATCCACACATTTTGCACTGTATGACACTGCAAATAAGGGAAACGAGTTCTAGACCAACGAATGTGTTTCTCTTGTTAGCAACCTGCTGCTCAATGCATTTACCTTTGGCCTTCCAGCGATCTTCTGGCCTCTAAAGCACTAGAGAACTCGTCCTTCTTGTTGAAGAATAATTCAATATTGGTCGGTCTAGAGGGACAGTACCTTTTTGTCTGAAAAAAACGTATGATATGCAGCTTTAAACTTCAAATTCCAAACCACATAATTGACATATTATGAGGCGAAGGTATTGGAATTACAATAGCACATATTTTCAATTAGGCTAGCACTGGATACACCAAGGAAGAAAACTTATTGTGAAATCACAATTCAGCCATACGTAGTAGTTCAATCTACTAGTTTCTAACGCTTGAAGGCAGTGTCTCACCTCATGTTCAACTTCTGGTTTTCAACATAATCTGAGCCTACTCGACGCCCTCAGTTCAGCTATGCATATGATTTCTAACAAAACTGTCATGAAACCCGTTTCCGAGGGACCATCCTGGCGTGTACGAGTTCCTCGGCAAGGAAGGTGCATGTCTAGCCATACACCTCCGCTGATCTCATTGATTGCAGAGGTGTTCTCATTGCCAAAAGGCGGGAGGCGCCTCGTACACCGGCCGAGAATTTGCGCCAGTTCTCGGCCGGTGTGTCTGAGGTGAGACAATGCCTTTGAGATCACTATTATTGCTGCGAATTGACTCCAAATTTTTGTTCGATTCAAATCGGGGATCTACCATTTTCATCCGACAAATTATAAATTCACCAGTCTGGCCGTCCGGAAACGCCGGACTTTCGGACTTCTATTGATGCTCGTTTTGCTCGCATATTTCAAGTATATGCAAACAAAGCCTTGACAACCTTTCCTGAGATACTTTCTACAATATAATATATCTACACCCTTCCATGTTATGCCAACGGTCTCCTGAATATCCATCAAACCCGTAGAGTTAGCCTTCTGTTATCTCCGCGAAGTGATGCTCTTTGATTGGCTCAGGGTGTATGAGCATTCGGATGTGACCGATTCAGTGCAAATGAAACGTTGAAATGATTGAGGTTTAGCTGGTTGTTGTGGTAGTTAAGAGATGAGGGTCTACTAGTGTATATAAACAGAAAGAAGGAGGGTGGCCCACTCAGACGTAAATGGGATGAATAGAGAACGTGGAAGGAAATAGCTTACATACATGTTAAGTACGTAAAGAGAAGACGAAGCGAGCGCTGGCTCATTCAGATATCCAGAAATGGACCCAACTCATCCAACTTTTAGTCGTCGGAACACTCCATACACCACCGCTGAACATGTCTTCAAGCGTTCCCACTTTGGACGCCGGCGCACCCTCTCCGTACCGCTGGACCCGTTTCCCCCCACTTTCGACACCGGCGCACCCTTATCATATCACTGGACCCGTCTCCGCTCATGTTGGACGCCGACGCACGGATCCAGCGATGTGGCGAGGGTGCGCCAGCGTCAAACGAGGGGAAGAGGGGTTCAGCGATATGGTATAGGCTCTCCCCACGGAGAAAAGGATAGCGTACCTCATCGCGGGGGACCGCGCGTCTTATCCCCGCCTCACTCTTTGAAGGCTTTGAAAAATCTGAGGTCGAGCATCCTCTATAATTTCTTCAACTACATGACAAACAAGATTTTTGAAAAAGCGAAACACACTACATGTATAGCAATTAGCCTACTTCTTCCTAAGCAAAGGTTTTAATTCAAATTAAATGACTCTGCCTTTCTTGTTCCTATGATTGGAAGCAAACCTTAATTAAGACATTTTAGAATGATTTGAAAAGACTGACTTCAGAGATGAATTTGCTATGATCAGGGCATTTACTGCGGTCAGCGATGAGACAGTAATTTATAGTTCCAGCGTAGTAGTATGGAAGTCGACTCTTATGAGAGAAAAGTGTGTACGTTAGCGTTGAGCGTCGCCCCTGAAAGCAAAGATTGTGTTTGTTCTCGGAAAAGATGTCATGACTATTGATAGAGCTTAGCCTGTTTGCAAGTTGGTGTATGTGGTGTTTGATTGTTGTGCGTTTGCCTGTGTGCCACGAAATTTAGGTATAGATCAGTAATAGCGATTGCATCTCTTTCGCGATTCCTTTCCAAGACCACCTGGCCCAAAGATCACTAGCACACAGGTGCGAAGCGGCGCTCTAGCTCAGGATTTTTCCCGAGATCGCCTGGCGCAAGGGTAAGTTACACGCATGTGAGAAGCTGCGTTCTGGCTCGGGAGATCCTATAAAATGCGAGGAACTGATATATTGGTGTCTAGGGGTGAAGCGGAGAAAACTGTTAGGGGAGACAACGAGCAAAGGGCCAATTGAAGTAGAATAGGTGCGGTGACGCCCTCTAGTAGAGAAAACGACATGAATCGGGTCCACTGTCTCGAGAGGGGTACGCCGGTGCCCTCCGAGTGGAAGAACTTGGCGACGGGTCCGGAAAAGATGGATACACCATCCTCATTGTGTCGAATAGCCAAGAGGAATAAATAGTGGCCGACTTAGAGAGCTCATGCACAAATACTAGACATCAACTGCACCTTTCGCAAGGAAAGGATAGGTTCGGATATACACTTCGCCTACAGATTATAAACAGATTACATCCCTAAGAACGACTTATGAGATTAAACACTGCCTTTAATGCAGGAAGGGGTGTGTCACAGAAGTGATGAAATAAGCCTACTTCATTTGATGTCTTATTTACGAGCCATCGGACAGGCCATTAGAACACTTGGGTCGAGAGCTGTTCGGAAAAAGTCTTTCGCTCAAGAAACCCTCTGCCATGGAACTTGCTGAAGGAACTCGCCGAAAGAGGACTGCGGATAATGGATCGTCGGCCTATTCCCCATTGACTCGCTCATTCGCGAATACCGCCAAGAACAACGAAAGGGAAGATGACGTCGAAAAGAACGAGGCCACGTACTTCCACAGGAAAGCAAAGAAAGTTGGAGAAGCCTCGCTGTGCTCAGTACATGTCCAATCAAAATTTCGGAAAAACTCACAGACATTTTGACTCATACGATGTCTTTACGTAGGGTCAGATCAGAGGGCAGAACATTATCAAAATCTGCCGCTAGGTGCTTCAGAAAACATTAATATCCCTAGTCTCTTGATCTGCATTCAATCCATGATTGAAGTCGAACAGTGGGAGCTGTCGGAAGTTTTTGTCCTAGTCGAATTGGTGGGTCAGATTTCATGCGATAGAAAATGGTGCACTTCCACCCCGGCAACGGATTTTAGTATCACGCCTAAATTACGGGCAGACGGGTCGCAAATGTTGTGAAATATTCATTTTGTGTTAAGAAGTAAGAGTCCTTGCTACGCTGCCACATTGAGCGGTCGACCATCCCTCTACTAGCTTCAACGTGCTACCCGTGTGGACAGAAGACTCCGACCCAACACGCTGCCGGCTGGCGCGGGTCGTACGCCCACATAATCGGCTATCCGCCTTTATCTTCAAGTGCGAAAGAAGAAGGAAGCGTACAAGATGAAGATGGAGACCAACGACTGGAGGTAACATGGCTACTGCTGAACTCTACGCAAACGCAGATCGATGGTAATCGCTCCTTTGCGATATATAGAGATGTAATAAAGAATAAAAAAAGTAAGATAGGTATAGTCATGGTCATTCTGTTTCAATGCTATTCCTTTGCGGTAATATCACCACGCATCATTAGCGCAGGCTGATGCAATGGCGGGAGCGTAGCGGTGTAAGCCTGTAATACTTTCATTCATTAGTGAAGGTATTTTCATGGTCACGACGATCCAAACGTCTACATTAGCAGAAACTGCCATGCAGTCGCCACGAAACTCAGTCGCAAGGCTGCGGCGTGGCGCCATGGCTGGCGAAATGCGACGTGACCACCACGCAGCAGCCTTGCAACTGAGTTGCGCGGCGGCAGTTTCTGCTTCTGCAGACGTTTCGATAGTGGTGACCACGGGAGTATATAACTGTTTTTGGCCGGGGATAGCTTCATTCACTAGTGGAATGAGGCTCTTAGAGTACACCCAGACTTTGCCAGCAATCGGCGAAGGTATAGTAGTGGTCATCCTGACTCAATGCTTTTCCTTTGCGGCCATATCTTTAATATCACCACGCATCACCAATGCTAGCTCATGCAATGGCGGGAGCGTACAGGCAGTTCATTCGAGAGTTTGTTTTGCACCGCTTGAACGCATGTGTTCCAGGTAATCCCATATCACTTACGGGATTGTTTTAACGTGTTAGGCAGCTAGATATCACTGCGACTGACAGGATAGAACGTGCGCGATTTGTCAAGTTCACCGTTGTGCCTTGCACGTAGGAATACTCCTACACCGACTCTTTTCTGAATCGCCTGTAGCTGTGTGAGCCTAGAATAGTTCCATTTATCAGCGAGGGTAACTGTCTTTGGCCGGGAATAGCTCCATTCACAAGTAGAATGAAACTCTTATCGAGCATCATCACCGCTACGCTCACGCTCTTGCACCAGCTCGCGCTGGTGATAGGTGATGGTATAGTGGTACGGCCAGTAGGGAACAGCACTGAATCAGAATGACCATGGCTATACCACAGAGTATCCCCAGACTTTGCCTGCAATCGGCAAACGTACCATCCGGCAAAGGGATCGCCGGCGGTCGTGGCGAACGCGACGAGAGCCGGCGGTGGCCAGATGGATAATGCGAATGAGGAGATCGTAGAAAAAAAAGGGATCATAATAAAAAGGGCGTGGCGATCGATAGGCATCGTTTCCATTATCGCTATCAATCATATCGCCAGTTCATTTCGAGTAACTTCGAGAAGTGCCAGCGATGAGCTCTGTTGGGCAGCGACCCATGGCCATGTAACGGTGCAATCGATATGCATCCTTTCTATTATTGTTATCTCTTACATAGCCGGTTCATTTGGATTCACTTTGGACTGGCGGAGTCCGGGAAAAATCTTCAGTTTGTCATGGTCATTCTGATTCAGCCGTATCACTCTCATGTTTCTCTCATCGTCAAATACGTATGCCTTACCCGTCCTGGAAAGAATCTAGTAAACGTGAAGTTGACACTCGTCACAGCGCAGTCACTTATGTTCACTTGGAAACAGGCAAACTGTCCTTCTTTATCCTAAAACGGTCAAATCTGAGTTTTGATCATTATTCATTAACCAACTGTCATTTGAAGAGAGCGCGCGCGGCATGCTCTTTGCTCTAAACTTTCGTACCACGGTGGGCCCACCGTTATCCCATGGTTGATATTCGGCATGTCAACCATGGGCAAATGGAGGGGCCACCATGAGCTACTAGTGGGTCCACCGTGGGCTAACCTGGGCGCTTCCGGGGGCAAACCGGGGGACTTCTGTGGCATATTGGGGGTCCACCTGAACATGTATGCGCTTTGTGTGCAGATGCCTGCGCCGGAGCCTGCGGAGGCGCCCATGGGCCCGTGCAGGAGCCTGCGCAGGCGCCCAGGGGTCCGCGCAGGATCCTGCGCAGGCCCCCAGTGGGCTCCGCGGTCACGCGCGGATATTTACACAGGCGATGCGTCCGCACGCGACCGCGTCCCACGCATCTTGTCTGACCGTTCGCTTGGCAGCGGTTTCCGCCGGGCCACAGCTGGCCAGACAAGTTTCGTAGGGCTCGTCTAGTCTCCACCTAGGCGGGGACAAGACTCTGGCTTTCACACCCCGCAGTCGGCTTATATACGGTTTCTATCAGTATCAGCAACTGTGGGTTCTCAAGCCACCGTGGGTTCTCCGAGCATGGTGGGCCCACCGTGGGGAATTGATGGGCCCACAGTGGGAATGATAACAATGATGGGCTAACAGTGGAGCAGGGGGCGGAAAGCGTAATCGGGGGACAAGAGTGGGATAACCTGGGGATAACGGTGGGCCAGCCATCTGTTGGGGGTCCACCGTAGGGTAACGGTGAGCCCACCGTGGTACGAAAGTTCAGAGATTGATATCTCGACACTCCCCATGAGGTGCCACACTGCCAGCAGCAAGCAGTAAAAGCATTTTGGAAGTACACCGTCAGAAGGACGGCAAAACTGGTCAAAAGTGAGTCCCTACTCTCCAGCGACGTTTAGTTTTTAAATTTAGGTTCATTCGCCCCAATTTACCCTTTATTCCGTATTTGCACGAAAAAAGATGTTTCATATTGAAGAAGGCAGTTTGCTTACTTCAGGAGCACATCCATAATATGGTGAAGGATAATGCGGGTCGGAGACCATTTGTGCGTGTAAAACAGCCGTTCGAATACATAGTAGTAATAAAACAATTATCATAACACAGCCCTTCTTTCAGTAGGGCTGAACAACAGGGGTGAACAACAGAAAATGAAAGTTACCGTTGAGCAATTTTGTTTATATGCATTTTGCCTCGGGGTATCACCACCATCTCATCAGGCACCATTAAATTTAAGTAAAGAGTTTTACTTGGACAGGTACATGGAGAATGTGCTCCAGAATTTGTCTTACAAAGCAGCACTACGAAAGATGAACGGTGATCACAGAGGTGCGTGACAAGAGGTACGCTGCTAAGCTGTGATTGGTCAATTCATGCGCGCGTCGCGACTCCAGCCTTCACAGTTACGAGTAGCGCTGGGGAGAAATAGACCCGTTTGTTGAGCACGGGTTGGACCGATGAATGCTATCGGAGCAGACAAACTGTGGTGAATGGCCACTAATGTCATTCAATGCGTCGAATTTGGAGCACCAACGCGAATTAAGAATTAAGCATGCGCGTGCGGCGCGGTCGTGTCGCGGTGTGCGTCTTGTTCGCCTTCATGATCACAGTGCATCTAACATAAGCTGAAGAAGACCATATTTTCAGGAAGAATCACTGCCGGAAGCATACATCTTAAGCTTTGTGATGCATGAGAAGCAAGGGTGTAATGGGAAACCAGATGCAGACCCCTATATCCTATAGGGCGGTCCGACGGCCGAACCAGCCTGACCGGGCCACCCAAGCTACCAAATTTATGGGTGTGGCCTGTTACAGGGCGAGCCGAGGGTTTTACGTGATGCCAAGGGAAATTTAACTGTTTAGAACAAATAAACTCACGAAGGTAGAATAGCAGATATCCATGGGTGGCGGTGGTTGTACCGCTCTTTCATCTGAGTCGCCAGTTGGTATGGACACCTTCAATGCTCTTGCTGCATCACTTTTGCAGGTGCGAACTCATGAGCTAATGGGCCTAGCCGGTCAATGTGAATGTCCGAGGATAGGACATCCCATAATGGCAATTCCTAGTAGACGTGAGCTATCATAACGGAATTTGACCAAGAATTCTTTAGGGATCAGTTCCCTAACAGTTCTACATAATTCTTCTAATTCAACGTGTTCTTCACAGTCATTAATTCTAAACGTTTATCACCTCAATGGCGAGTAAAATTAAGTATCTAATATCACATTTCGCAAAGTGAACCTCAATAAATGACACCGAAACCGTTGCGTTATAGTTCTCACAATTTGATATCATTTATACAACAGCACGCATCTGAATGCCATTGACACTTGGATGGTTCTGAGTTAACTTTGCCGGGAAGCACTGGCGGTGGACGAGAACATTCAATAAGTGTCAACAGTTGAGTGGTCAGAAGATCTGAAATAGATGACGATGAAACGGCGATGGGAAATGAACTGGAACCTCAGCAAAATGGGATATCCCTATTACCTATCTCATTCCTAGTGTCGGGTGAGAATGACTTCAATTCCTGCTTTGCTAGCTGCGCCAAACGATCGCTGCGTTCAGAGTAGCCCGGCTGAACACAAAAAAACTAAAAAGTGATAGAATAATGAAAAATTTCATGATTTAAAACTCCAGGAAACAGCAACTCGAAAAATCAGAGTAGCGCGTGTAATCAAAGAAAATTTTATAATATTAAGGCAGCTAAGGAAGTGGAATCTTCCGGGTTACCATGATATGTTCAGACTCCGTTTCTTGCACTGCCCTTATTCCGGGTCTAAACACCAAAAAAGCCTTTTTTTCACCTAATATTGAAAGAAGGAAGCTCTAGAACGTCTACCGTAAGGTGCAGGAATTACTTTGATATACAGGCCGCTACAGTATAGAATCGGTTTTCGTGGGCACATGCTCGAATATGGTTGCAGAAACCATGAAAATTTCGTGGTTACTTGTTTCTATACTTTGGACCGAATAAAAATCAAATAATTTTGTTTCCTTTATAACAACTTAAGGAATGATTCAAACATCTAGATATTCGAGAATGAGAAAGCCCTAGTGCTCTTCTCCTCTTTCGTGCAGCATTGTATTGGCCTTCCATGCTGGGACATTCGAATTTTCGATTTATTCGAAATCGAATATTTTTGCTTTCGAATATTGAATATTTCGAATAAATGGAAAATTCTAGTTATCTAAAATTAGAGACCACTGTGGTGCTGCACGAAAGAGAAGAAGAGCTTTGGAGCTTTCTCATTCCCGAATATTTGGAGGTTTGGGTTGTTTCCTGAATTGTTACTAAAGGTACAAAATATCGATTTTTATTCGGTCCAAAGTATACTTGTTTCCTTGCCTCAACAAAACCGCTTTTCAGACCACTGGCAGTAAAAACTCCAGAAGGTTCTTCAGAATGTCCCAAAAAGAGGATCTAACCCTTAGAGATCGCTTATACCTGAGAATTCTCAAAAGTTGGTCAGGAATAAATTCTGAAGCTTCAATATTTGCAGATGCCGGGTGGCAGGATCCGTGCATGTTCTCCGGGAGATCAAAACATCCCATAAAGTGGACGAGTTTTCCGCTCAAAAATAGTCGAGCTTTGTGCGGTTGGCCAGTATTGGTCGAAAGTGGCCGATAGGGGCAGTATATATAGAATCCATGGGAAATTGCCCGACAAATGGACCCGATCTGGATGGGCGGGAGCTTAGAATCTACCAGGAAGCGTACAGCAATCCCAGCACAAACTGGGTTTAAGCAGTTATAAGTGCGTGGAAAGGACGCTATGATCTGACTCTGTGATTGGCTAAATCGTACAACTGGCCAATCGCAGAGCCAACGCCGCTATCTCCACATTTAGCGCTCCATACCCTGCAGATTCAGTTGCGGTTCTTATGCTCCGCAACCGCTACGCATCACTACAGCAACGCAATTTTCTAGGCAGCTTGCTGGTCCAGACATGTCCTGACAAGGTTAATATGAACACTAACAAGTCAATAACGACAAAGACTGTTCGAAACTCGGGATAAGCCTGGCCATAGCTGCGTTGTAAATCTTACCTCAAAAGGCCATGCAAGCATCAGCGCTGCCACAGCACTGCTCGAAAACACACCAGCGATACTGGTCTGCCGAACTTCGGAACACACAGTTCGACACGCCTTCGACAATGATTCGGCCGAATCGCGATAATTATTTGCCTGAAAAGCGTTGGATGATAAATGCATGTATTGAAAAATTGCAGTATTCTGAGTTATGCTTCAAGCCACACTATATCTTCCCTCCCTTTAATACCAGCTCGTCCTGACTCGCACTCACATTTAAGAGTGAAGAGTTATACATGGAGTGATAAGTCATAAAGGGACCTGTGATTGGCCGACTTGATGAAGTGGCCAATCACAGCCCTTCACTTGTTAATATAATACAAAGTCTTTTGTCCGCACAACTGAGCACTAACCTTGTCAACCATGACATCCTTCTCACTGCTGCACAATGCATGTGGTGAAAAACACTGACCGAATTTACGACAGCACAACTGCAAATATGTCCTGTTAGTGTTAACTCCAGGTTTTCTTATCAGGAATCCTGGGCATTTTTCGGATGACGTATAACATACCTAATTTAGGCTACTGGTACACTCGTCGAGGAGTAAAACAGCTAGCATCGTCGTCGGCGACTTCAATTTCGATACGCATTGATGTCGCGGGCAGTCCGACATTGGCGAGTGACCGTCCACGATCGATACGTATTTAAAATGAAGTTCCGCGGCGCTAGATGCTATACTCCTCAAGAAGCATACCCGCCTTGACGTTTATATTCGGCTGCATGCAGGAAGCATCAACCACGATAGCCTTCCTCTCAGTGTTGCCAGCGCAACATCACTCGTTAACCCACGTTGATACGTGGTAATACAAACGTTGATCCTATACCGCTTAACGCGAATCAACGTGGGTTAACGAGTGATGCGGCGTTGCCAACATTGAGAGGAGGGCAATCGTGATTGATGCTCCCTATAGGTTGCTATCAGTAAATTTTAGTGGTCGACATTGTGACATATGCCCTTCTTATTAACAGGTGAATCTTAAGAAATCTCGAAATGGCTAGTTGTCAATGTGTTATTCTTCGACATTGTGCTTATTTATTTGTTATTGTGTTTATGTCTATTTTTTTATTTCTTTTACTCACATTAACAATAAGGACCTCCTCCCCATACTGATGAGTTTCCGAGAGGACCTTATTCCTAATCCCTAATTTCCCGTATATGGCTAGGGAACGAAACGGGCAATTAGGTACCCATTCTTTTGAAAAAGAAAATCCCTTTTCTTTTCTATACTGGGGTTAACATTACTAAAATTATTTCCAAAAGAAGAACATTCTACCTCCAGAGAAATTTAATGAGAATACCTGAAGCTCTTCTTTTTCATCAGGCATCATATCGCATAGAAGGAACTCTTTCCAAGAAAGAACAGCGGTAGCAAACTGAAAACATTTACATCTACAGCGTCTCCATTAAATCCGAAGAAAGAGTTGATATAGTGAGTTTCCGTCCATCGACTAAGGGAAATTGGCCTATGACATGTCTATGAATGCCTTAGGCCTATGACATATGTACTTCACAGCGACAAGTCCTCGCGATCGTCCATTACCTAAAGTTTTCGTACAACTGATCCTATGCCAGCACGCTATCCAAAGCAAATTGTATGATGAGATGTGAGAACTTTTATCAGCTTGTTCATTTTCGTTTTCATTCACAGCGACGATATCATTACGAAGTATGCCATAGACCTTAGGAAGGCGTTTTTTTTCACACAATGTTGTTTTGTAAAAAAAACTGCATTTTTCATCACTCAGTGCAAAAGTGGGAAACGAGAACACTGCTCTTATTCTCCCTCTGTAGATATATGTAGGGCACTCACATCCGCATCATTGGACCCAAGATTTGATTTGAGGGCGAACGCTATCAAAGGCATTGAGTCTGTCCTTAGTTGAAGCATCACATATCCTAAAACCATCCGCTAAAACAATAATTCCTCAACAGCTATCATGATTTTGATGTATATCACTTGTTAATAAAGCCGACAAGATTGGAGCAGGGAGCTGCGCCGTAGCCACAGAGCCTTGGCAGCAGCGGTAGGGAGCTACATAGAGGGTGCGGCCCTCATCTTCTTTCCTCTCAGTAATATAATATAACATACTATACAATAGGTTCCCACTCTGAGCTTCCGTACTAGTAGTATTATTTATTCATTTAGTGTTGTGTAGGTAATAAACTTGTATGATCTAATTAGTGTATTTCATCCCCTGTGTTGGAGTGTGTTGCCTTAGCCGGCCATAAGTCGTCCTAATTCAACCTTCGTGTTCCAACGGCAACAAACTTCTTGGGTTCTGGGGTGGAAGCCAAAAGATGAGGAGCTCTGGTATGGTTACGACATTATGCAGTGTACTATGGAGTGGGGAGATGGAGCCCCCGAAACCCAACCCTAGGTAGGGGCACCACCGATCCGCAACATTCCGGAGCCGGAGCGAACATTTTATTTCTTCAGCTGTTAGTTTCTGCACCAAAGTACACGAATAGTCAAACTAACTCGGCGTCCTTCATCAGCTATTGGCCAAGAGATTTCCAAAATTTCACCCATATCAAACAATTATCCCAATTAGACGAGGTTGATCGAACAAGTGAAGTAACAAATCCAAGAAGAGTTACTGTCTAGTGATCTTATGCTTCCTAACCTCGCGTCCTTTTCGTCGATTTGTCCAGGGAACACATTGCTACCTGAAGTTGCCTGAGTGTCACCCAGTGAGGTGGATACTTGAAACGTGCCACATCCATAATAAGCACTCTATCACTAGCAGTGTGGTACGCCGCTAATGGGGAGAAATGACCTGTGAAATGACAGTAACAAGGCGAAATTAGCTAAAAAGCATTAGAGACGCATGGTCACGGAAATCACGGACCAGTGCCAGTTTGCTGTAGTTGAGATCGGTCATAGCTGGCAACAATCACGTTCGTGTCACTTCGAACTGATGCAACAACGTCTTTTCGGAGCATCGAAAGGAAATCTGAATGGCAGGCATAAGGGTGAAGTGCAAGGGGCTAATACTGCAGACCCAAATGGAACCTCTGTGGATTGAAGCCTCGTCTAATGAGGTGCTACGGCATGTATACGGTGTTTCCCCTCGGGTTCTGTGAAAAAGACTAGATAAACAAAAAGAAAAAAACAAGGAGCATTTGCGAGACCTCGTCACTTGAACCACCCACGAACTCCAGGTACGGCATAAGCGTGTCAACACCCCCAAATTTACCCATCATTAATGTGAGCGTTGAAATTGGCAAGTATCATTGAGATTACCCATGGTAAACGTGATAACGCACCCAAGAACTCCGTGGTTTGAGGGCGTTACATGTTTACTCTGGGTAACTTCAATGATGCATGCCTGTCCTGAGCCTGGATGCACCGTCGGAAGGTTGGATCTCTCTTCTCATATAAGGCGCAGGAGGTGGGTGATGGGAGGAGCGTGAGAAAAATGGAGTACAAAATAAAAAAAATAAAAGTATTAAAGGTAATATCCAACTTTAACGATAATTATTATTTAAAAAGTAATAATAAACATAAACAATTGGAAACAATTAGAGCAAAGTTTCTAATTATCTTATACAGTAATTCCAAAAAATCAGCGATCCATTCTCCAGCCTTTGATCGGGATAATCATGCGAAACTACTGCTCAAACTTGAGTACTTTGGAGTTCGTGGCCAATTGTTGAACTGGATTAAGTCATTTCTTGTGGATCGGTATATGAGAGTTGAAGTAGGTGATAGCTATTCTGAAAGCCATTGCTGTCATAGCGGTGTACCTCAGGGTCGGGTGTTGTCCCCACTCCTGTTTTTAATTTATACTGCAGATTTGGCTTCGTACCTGAGGGTTAATGCTTTTTTGAAAGTCCAAATATTTGCAGACGATATAAAAATATATTATGCCTACAATCCTGATAAGCAAAATGCGGCTTATGAAACAATTTCCACTGCCGTGGCAAGGATGTTAACTTGGTCTCAGGAGTGGGACCTCCCTGTGAATCTTTCCAAAACAGTCTGTATGCACCTTGGGAAGCTCTCCCCTATGAATTTTGTATTGGGTGGAATTCCGATCCAAAACCAAAGCTGCGTCGGAGATCTGAGTATACTCGCTGACAGTTGTTTGACGTTTACAGCACACATGGATTTCACCGTGAAAAGAGCACTCGCTTCATTATTCCTGATTTTACGTAATGTGCAAACTTTGGTTAAACTTTACAAGACTTTACTCCTTCCTCATCTCGAATATGGATGTCCAATGTGGAGTCCACACATTAAGAAGCATGCCCTCAAAGTTGAAAAAGTACAACAGATATTCACAAGCATATTCACAAGCTTTTTTCGAATAGTCGAATTTCGAATTTTTCGAATTCGAATGTTTATTTGAATTTTTTATTCGAATACGTTATCCGGTCCGAACTATAGTCCCTAGGATTACCCAGGATGAACGTGTCAACGCCACACAAATTTATCCATTGTCAGCACTGGTCTCGAGGTGTTTGATCTCCTGGGTAATCTCAATGATCGGCGTATAAACAATTCACGTAGGGGGGGGGGGGGAAAAATTGTTGGCGGATATCAGTTTAAAGGGGTTAATTTGAGTATGTTAGCACGTTTACCATGCGTAATTATAACTACGCATCCAAATCTTGCTGCTGCGTGATAAAAAATCTCAGAATCCGAGGGTAAAAATTGTGCTTATCCTGTAGCATCTTGCTAGACTAAGCTCCCACAAGATAGTTTCTATTTCGGTCTGCAGGGCTACCCTTGACCAATGTTAGAACCTTTTTGGTGAGATTGTATACCAAGTCGGTGCATCTAATGTGAACATTAGGTTGAAAGACGAAATTGAGACAGAATAATGTGCAAAGGAACGGAAAGCGAAGGAAAGGAAAATAAAGGTGAAGAAATGTAATGGAAAAAAGAAAACTGAGCGAGAAATGTTTATGTTTAACATCATGCCTAAACAATTGCTATCAAACAAGAGAAGACAAAATTTCAAGATGCAAAGTCTTCACCTTCTCCTTCTTGCCCGTATTTCAAAACTGAGTGCAGCCGATTGCACATCGCCAAACAGGCGAATTGCGCAAGGTTGATTCCGGTCCGAAAGAAAATTACTCAGTTACTATTTATAACCAATAAAACGAGAGAAATACATATATAGCATGGTTCAATGTGAAAATTCTATCCACCAAATATATGCAGAATCGTATAGGAGAACCTACTTTTTCACGCTCTCCAATGGTACACAGCAGTCGAGCATGGTTTCATGGTAAAATCGCCACGGTGCTTTCCATACTCGGCCTGGATCAACTTCCAGAGCATTGAGAACCATCACTGCAACATTCATTCCACCATTTACACTTTAAAAAAACTCAAACAAAATTATCATCTCAAGTTTCTGACTATAGCAGTGAAATTTCAAAATTCCCGCAAAATCAAATTACCTAATGTGCTAAGTCCACAATATGCTGGTTCGTCCTGTGTTCGAAATTGAGCGGCTAGCCTGAAGTATATGTTGGCGTTTCCTGAAAAAACATTTTAGTAAACACAGAAAGGAAATTTGGTGAACAGAGAAAGATTTTTATGTATAGGAGTTAATCTGGAGGATTCTATTTATGAAACATGGTGGATCTCACGACCGAGTTAGATTGTAATGGTTAGTGAATAGCTAAACCAAAGCATAAAAAACTGTCATCAGAAAGAAAACCCTGCACCGCTGCAAAGAAATACCCGTATAACAGAAAATAATACGGGTCTTCCAATACCTATAAGGTATGATGCCCCACTAAGATTACCCGTGGTAAACCTATTGACGTACCCAAGTTTGCCCTTTGCCTTATATTCACCAACATGTTTACCACACACGTCTCCATCTCAAAAGAGCTATTTCTTATCATCATTTTTTATCGTATGACGAAATGTTTTGACTCCTTTCATGGATGTGCTCACATCAAGTCTCACAAACTAGGTACTGTCAGATAACCTTCAACCCTTGAGTCGCTCTCTTTCACAAACAGGGCAGTCACCCAACTCATGAGAAAAATCAAAACCTGGGCAAAGCATCATTGAGATAACCCAAACGTATTTGGGCATAGAGTCACCCATCGTTAACACGGACGTCAATACGTTTACCATGGGCAATCACAATAATGCATAGGAGCCCCGATGTTTCATCGTCGCGTTCCTGTAGAAACTGCAAGACAAAATATGCAGCTCTTTGTCACAACCCATCACCGTTTGATTAGACTATTTTTACTTAATCGTTTTTGCTTTTTGTTGTTTTTTTTTGCGCACACATTCAAGTGTACAATAAATAAATAAATAGATAAAAACGTGACGTTGTCCACGCCCAGCTGGAACCAATGGGTTTGAGATTACCCACCGTTCCAATGATGCATACGAGTGAGCGATACTGTCCAGCAACTGATAGCACCTCCTCCGTTCTTAACCCTTGACCATCGTGTTTCCTCAAAGCCCAACAGTACTAAAACTCATAAATACTCACCTTCTAACAGGCTTTCCTTGAACAATTGCTTGCCTTCTTCTGAGGAGAAGTCCACGCATGACGGAGGTAAGGCGCGACGATAGAAGTTTTTCGCTTTTACAGACATCTTGCCTGGAACGAGGACAAACGTAAAGATTAGAGGATTTGGTTAAATAAAACAATTACAGAACATCGACAGGTGAGGTGTTGTGTAAAGAAATTGGTCGCTTGGAAGGGCAAAGAAGGGGAAACGAAACATGAGAAACAGGATTCACATTTTTAAACATTGCTGGAAGATTCATAAAATGAATTCACAGCTTTTGAATCCAACGTCTCTAGTTCATTTACTCAACTTCAACAAAATTTTTATTCCTAATTAATTAATTTTTCCTATTTATTCCTAATTAATGCAACGGACAACGCATACAACACTACAGTACTGCTCACAGGTAATCACCCTGGCATTGCCACAATTTCTCCAGAATCACGCCAGTCAGAAAATAGGGACGACTAGTCGATTCGCTTTCACGGATTCCTTCGCAATCACTCACTCAGAATAAATTAAACGTTCGGTTCCTCAGTTTCCACCATGTAATCGATATATCGATCGATCACACGTAGTGGACCGGACATCACCACGTAGGCACCAGTGGCGGACGCAGAAAGTGGGCCGGAGGAGAAGCGTTAGAAAAAAGTGGGTCTCCGCCATCTTAGAGACTCAGATTGAAAATCAAATCAATAAAAATATTTATTTGAATAATAAATAGTAAATAATTCAAAAAAGAACAATAAACAAATAATAAACAAGTAAACAATGACAAACAAGAAACAATCAAAAATTATACTAAAAAATTATAATAAATCAAATTATAATTATACATGTTATATATTCATACAAGATTTTCATCTACTATGCAAAAAAAATTCGAAAATTCAGCGACCCATTCTCGCGGGGGGGGGGGCGCACCACGGAAACACGCCCGGTGAACCAGAGCCCATGCATAAATTTGATCATTCCTTCTGGATTGAAGCGAAAACTGAACCGATCCACCGTACGGCATCGATCGATATATGGATTAAGTGAGGGAAACCGAAATATTATACCAGTGCTCTAAACACCAATACTGAATAAGTAGTTACAAAATTAACCTCGGTACGAATCGAATGATTTTCCCCTCTCTTCAATGTTTGACCATCGGTTTTCGAAATTCCGTGGAAAAGTATGGCCTCATGCAAGTTTGTTGTATTACACATGCTCCCGCCTTTTGTATTATTTGTGCATCCTTTCCTATGAATAGTCCTGTTAGAGTTGAGATTCAACTCCATTATGAGTCAACAATTCAAGAAGGCAGTGACAGTGATTCTACAAATGAATGGCATTCTACTGTGACGCTCGCTCGAGCATTCCTGCTCAAGCACCGTGACTATGAACTACATATGTATGTACAAAAGAAGGGAAGGAGCAAAGGAATCCATCACCACCTATAACCCTCTTGAATGATCGGCGAATGACCAAAAACGAGAAAAAGTAGTGACCAGGAAGTAGCCCCAATTATCTTTTCTCAAATCTGCTTTTCTCCAATGTTCTTGAACAATAAATTACTTTACTTACAATTAGGTTGGTCCAATAATCTTGCACCAACATTTATTTTCCGACCCAGAATTTCTTGATCTTGAATTGAAATTACTTGGCAAAAGAATGTGATGGAATGTTCCACTACTCAGCTAGATGGAAATTTAAAGACCAGCTTCCATCCGTGAACAGTATTGTTATAACTGATTGAAAAAAATGCAAAATTCGATGCAAGAGTTTCGAAGCAACCTTACACTATCAATTTTCCCATGAGATAATTCTAGAAATCCAGGAATATTCTCCAACAACTTGCACACCAAAAATGACAACAAATACATGGGTGGAGGCTGAAGGTTATATGCAAGGAAGTTTCTAGGGAAGTGAAGCTGTTCTCTTAAGGTGAGGAAGAAGGAAAAGGACGAAAGTGGAACCGACTGAACAAAGCAAAATTTTAGACGAAATTAGTCGTAAAAGTGAAAGTACTCAGAAACAAACAACACAAACGAGAAAAGAACAAGAGAATGACGGTGAAACAAGAAAAAAGTATTTACACCATTTATTCTTGGAAAAAAAAACTTGTTACTCTCTACGTAAAGTGCACCGCTAATGGTGCGTAACTACAAGAAGGACAAAGTTGGTTAAAAATGATCTGATGGCTAATACTTTTGAAGGCGAGCAATGCATAAGACTTATTCAAAATCGAAAAATTCGACCTCGCATGAGCTGAAGATCGGAACGTTCGGGGAATAAACACAATACATACTTCGACGACTGATATAACGGAATTTAGGGCTTGCTCTCTTTCGAACATTTGAAGTTTTATGGATCGGGTCAGAAATAAAAGTCTGAATCAACTAATTCATTAGGTTTTTGTTCAGCTCGAAACATAGTAATTAACGAGCTACTGAATTTCAGCACAAACCAATAAGTACGTTATTATTTATTTGCTTATTTATTTACTTACTCATTTATTTTATTACATACACCATAGAGGCGTGCCAAACCAACACAGAAAGAAATAAGGCTCAGGACGCTATGGGCTCTAAAACTACTAAAAAGAGAACGCTAAAACTCTGAAACAACGTAGGTCCACTCGAGCAGAATATGACTGAAAAACATTCCCCTAAAGAAGAGAAAAAACGCAAGAAATTTACTGGGACAGGGACTCCTACCAGAATAAATACGCTTGCTCAACGTTTAAAGCTTAAGAGTAAAAAAGAGAAGCCGAAACCTCAAGAACAAATTGGACAGAGTTACGCTGCTAGATGCAAAAAAAGAACATGATGCAAGAACCAGCAGTCAAGTCCCACCCCCAACAATGCCTACACAGCTTGACAGATGTGGTGGAAGGCCAAGGCGTTGTGAATGCAGAAAAAAGAGTAACGGCGTTTCGACTTGAGAAAAAAAGAAAAGAAGAAAAAGAAAGAAGACAAGAAGTAGGTCACAGCCGGTAGCAAAAGTACAGAAAAGATTATGAATTGCGTGTGAACTTCAATGAACTGAATCCTGGTCATACAATTACGCGGAAACACCTTCTTTATGGAAAAACCTTTATTTATTTCCTTTCTATTAATTTTATTTCCTATTTATAACTTTTGAGAGAATAATCATCGCAAATTGCATGTTTTGTTTGTTAACAAAAGTTCTTGAATAAAATACTGCTAGCATATTGATTTCGGAAGTGCTTCCTAACATGTGATTATGAGTTGAACGCTTGAAAAAATCGAATTAATCGGTGTTTAACTCAGTCGATACGTTGAACATCGGCATGAAAATCAAGTCATTCGAAACATCGACTATTGAAAAATAGTACCGGAAAACCACCATTCAAATGTTTTCCTTCCATAGACTCGCAAGAAGGCGGGGGGGGGGGGCTTTT
>JARK01001470.1:166890-178311 GCA_000688135.1 Ancylostoma ceylanicum
GGGGGGGGGGGGGCTTTTGACTAGAGGGAAAATTAGATTTGTCCATCATGGCCCTATTTAAAGTTTTAAGGATTAAATTCTATCACAAGATAAGGAAACCACGTCATTGCCTACTGGAACAACTCTAGGGCCTGGATCCTTCTTCAAGATTACCCAAGGTAAACGTGTTGACGCCGATGTTAACGGTGGGTAAGTGTGTATGATGTAAACACGTTGACCTAGGGTAATCTCAATGGTGAGTGCGGCCTTAAATTGAACATTTTCAGTACCTGAATGCATCACTGAGATTACCCACGGTAAATTTATTGACGCCTGTGTTAATGTTGTGTAAATGTATTGGCATTAACACGATCATCTTGGGTAATCACAACGATGCATATAGCCTTAGATATGAACACTTCCAGTACCTGACTACATCAATGAGATTACCCAGGGTAAACACGCCGATATTAACGGTGGGTGAAACTGTGCGTCCGGTACCTGTATGCATCATTGAGATTACCTATTGATGCCAATGTTAATGGTGGGTACATGTGTGTAAATACGTTGACCTTGGGTAATCTCAACGACGCATGCAGCCTTATGTAGATATAAATTTGGATAAATTTGACCATTTTGAACGTGCCGGAATCCAGACTAATTGTGAGGTCCGTGGCAAGAAATAATTTCCATCGTTTACTTACTCGTTTGACAATGGCAACGTGACAAAAGGCCTTGAAAGACAACATTTCATGGGAAGCGCCAAGAGAAAAAGTGGTTTCGTTTCGTTGAAAAGATGATGTATGGACCGGAAAAAGGAGAAACCACCCAAACTGTCTCTATCGATCGTACACTCATACAAATACGGCCACACAAATCAAGTGAAATGAATCACTAACACTTTAAATGAATAGAGGTGTTCGGAAGACATCAAAGAAGAACCAGTGACTGATGATTCGAGATTTCTAAAGAGAGGAACGGCATACTACTCAATGCGATGTTAATGGTAAAATGGAGTAAAACGCATTGCAGCACTGCAAATCTAGTTTGTCCACTGCTCGCTCCTAATTGAACACCACATCCCACAAAACAAAATAAAGTGGCAGAGAGAAAACTTGACAAGGAAATATAGGAGCAACTGCAATTGGGTGAACTTTCACAAGATCTGGCCAAAATTCCTCAGAATTTGTCCTGGTAGGATGTGCATGGCAGAAACAACCATAGAGCTAAGGGCACTACTATTCCACATTAGGAGCCCCAAACTTTTCAAAAAAAATTTTTTTCGTCGAAACTTCGTACAGGGGCGTTATTTGAGGTGCTGAACACGAATATGGTATTCATTTTGTACCTAACCCCATTTTGGTGGGGTTCAGGTAGGGTAACCTAAGATACGGTACCTCATGGAATTCGCTCAAATTTTGTACAAAGGAGTTATTTGAGGTGCCGATCACGAATATCAACATCATTTTGCATGCCACCTTGGCCTTCTCCGCGAAATTGGCGTTTTCTCTGAATTTCACACCGTATACCTACCGTATTCCTACAAAAGTGTGGTTACGGTACAAAATGGATACGATACTCGTGATCAGCACCCCGAATAACCCACCCCCCCTGGGCAAAATTTGAGCGAATTCCATGAGGTACCGTATCTTGGGTTACCCTACCGTAGCCCTACCAAAATGGGATTACGGTACAAAATGAATACGATATTCGTGTTCAGCACCTCAAATAACACTTCTATACAAAATTTCGACGAAAAAAAATTCTTGAAAATTTTGGGGCCCCGAATGTGGAATAGTGCCGAGCTAAGGAACCACGACAGATTCACTTTACAAATCCAAGAGACGTTCTCAGCGCACACAATATTCTGCTAGATTCCCCACCGAAAGTTACACAGTTTTCCCCCCAGGACTCCACAGATGACAGTGACTTCTTCCCAACTTGCTAGGAACACTTACTACTCGGAAGCGCGGCGTCAGTCCTTTGTCCCTTTCAGAACTCAGGAACGAGGAATTAAACGTGGCTGCAAGATACCTACAGTCACTCCAGCGCACTATCGACGTCAAGTAAACGACAACTTTTCAGTAGTTTATTTTGATCGCTTATTTTTATTATAATTTCTAGAATGATAATTATTACTTATTTGATATTATAATTGATACCTTTTATTTTTTTTAAATTTACCCCCCAAGTCGCCAAAACGGCAGAAACAACAATTCTTCCCACGCCCCCCCCCTTCCTCCTCCTACCCACTTTCTGTGTCCGCCACTGTTGTGCCCGCATTCATGAAAGCTCCTGGGAAGGTTCCACTCTTCCCGGGTCAGCCAAAGTGGACGAGTTTCTCGGGCAAAATATGTGATATCTCGCTATCTGCATCATTACCTTTCGGCAAGGCCTGTGCGTAAAAAAATTTCAAATTTCGCTTATCTGCTAGATCGTTACGTTCGGCCAAAAGTAGCCGTTACGCGTTGATGCGTTAACTCGTTACGTCAATAATGCACACCCTTGTTTTCGGTGCTGGCTCTACCTGGTCGCTTTTACAAAGCAAACCCGGACAACTCGCCCAATTCAGAAGAGCGGGTAGACCGCTATGCTCCCCGGAACGTCCATGCATTCGGGCACTGTAACGTCTTTCACGTGCAATCCTACTGCGAACTCACGCGTGCTGAGTGGCAAGTGTCCAAGGTTCGTTCACTGTTACATGTATCGGCAAACTGGTTCATGTTCTGATTTTCACACTTTTGATCTCTGCAGAGTGTCTATGAAGGTTGTCTCAGCACGAAAATTGATTGACAGACTATGATTTAGTTGCTGATAGATAGAAACTATGCTATCTCGCATGGCTCTGATGTAATAGCCATGTTGAGTACAGAAAATTGTGCATGCATGGTATCTGGTCTATCAATTTTTATACTTGAGGACGTTTTCTTGCTGAAAATATCAATTCAAGATCAATAAACTTTCTAAAAATGAATGTTATAAAATGAATGTTATTGAAAGAGTTTCGGACTAACCTGATAAATAAACATGTATTTTGGAAGGAAAAAAGTACAAAAAAGAATACAGAATAAGTTACCATATCGACCAAAAATGCAGCCCTTGCAGAATAATGCCGCTCCAAGAGCGTTACCATGAAGATTAGCAGAGTTCATGACAGTATTACCAAAAGAAGTGACCTGTTATCATGCCACCAGGTGTCTGCCAAAGGATTTGTGAGATTGTAAGAGTGCAAACTCTCCATCATGATCTCAATGCCCTATGTAGTTCCCTGTCTGGACCACACAGATGTGCGAGCATTCCGAAGAACGAAAATGTACAGGATGAGAAATGAATCATGAACCGCCCCATATTGTACTTAGGACCGAATAGATGCCTTTGATACAGTCGAATTCGGAAGTTCAAGTAAGATTAAATTTAAAAAATTCGGAGTTCTCAAAAAGGAGAAGCAGTAGAACACGTAAGGATTGATGAAGAGAGGAAAAAATTTCTCAGGAAAAACATGGATTGGAGCCTATCCTGAGATGTTGACCACGAAAAAAGTGTTGAATTGGTTTCAAGGAAGGCATCGACAGGGTTCCATAAAAAGGGTGCGGAAGACTTGATGAAATCTAAAATTATGCAGAAAGTCGAAAAGAAAAATGAGGAAATCGATAAAATGTCAAAGAAGCGTGCTGACCAAATGAAAAAAAACCAAGCAGGGTCAAGGTATACGTCATTCGTGGGTGAAAAAAATAGAAATACGATTAGTAAAACAACAGTAAAATTACAATGTGATTAATGAAATCTCCAAAATGGATTTGAACGAAGAATCAGCTCTGTAGACAGACAAAGAACACGAAAGGTTCAGGAACGAAAAGTTATGCAGATCATAAAAGGGCAGAAGTGGACAACTGACACAGAATTTCTGGATGCAAGAGGTGAATCACCACTGAGCTTGCACTTACCTTCCTGATAAGCTGGCATCAAAGGAAATTTCCTAGGAGAAACTTCATTTCCTGGTCGAAGCACGATTCAAAATGACATCACAGAAATCAATGAAGGAGTGAAGATAGTGAGACTACTCCAACAGAACAAAGGAACGCTGATTTGATACCGAATAACGCGTTAGCGTTGACGTACATTAGTCAATTAATGGGGCGTGGCCTAATTGCAAATTTATTGTGTAATCATGAACATTGTTTCTGAGCAATTTCTCTGAGAATTATTCTCAGAAAATGCAAACTCACCGAAAAAAAATTTTTTTTGAAAGAAACAGCAGAATCCTGAAGGTGAAAAGCGAGGAGCTCACAATCAGTGAAATTTTGCCTTAGTTTACCATAAAAAAGATCTCGAAAACCTTTCGAAAAATCAGATTGGAGCTTTCTGAAGAAAAACTCCATCCAGAATCTGCTCCTGCTACTATAGGCGATGCATAAGATTTAAATCTCATAACAGAACGGGATGCGTCACCCATACCAGGAGCAGATTGCGTCACCTCAGCGAACCCTTAAGACCACCCCATTTGACAGACATGTCGTAAATTTCTGGTCACCTAATTAATTCCAAAATCAAGGACTTCTACCCCTAACACCATGACCAGTCCTGTCCTCATAGCAAGGAAAAAACTCATGGAAAAAAAAAACCAAATTGGCAAATCAGTGAAGCCATGACTAAAAACGGTGGGGGAATTCGCTTCCCAACCGCTGTTATCAAGCGTAACATATGAATTACTCCGTAAAAATGGAAAAGGAATGAAGAATAAGGAATAAATAAAGAATAAAGAATAAAGAAAGAATAAAGAATAAATAAAAAACTGGAGAAAAAGTCTGTCAAGTGGCGGAATTGATTAATATTCGTGGGAAGTTTCTCAGTGGGAGCTTTCACAGTGGACGAGTTTCTCGAGCGAAATGTGACGCTTTTGCTATCACTACTTGTCATCGCTGACTGAGACGAATCGTCAGACAAAATGCACCCATTTCTCACTGGAGAACTCGTCCACTCCAGGGGAACGAAAAGGTTGCTATGTTCCTTGGAATTTCAATGGTTCCCCCTGAAGCAAAACCAGGAAAAATCTGAAAATCGCCGCTAAAAAGAAGGGTGCGATCAATCTAATAGTATTTCTATGGAAAGTATGCTCGAAAGATGGATTCAAAAGCATCGATCTGTTAATTTCCATGCTTACCTAGTAGAGAAGTGAATTTACGTTGGAACATCAAGCTATTTCAAGTTGCTAAGTCGAATCGCTAGATCCAGAAAATGTTCAAACGCTGGATCCAGAAGAAAATTGCATGGAAAACCAGAACGGCCCATGATGGAGCAATGAAGCTTAATATAAAGTAGAATCATCTCATTCTACGGCAAAAAAGAGCTTAAAATGAGCGAGTGTTCGCAAACAACTGCCAGAGAAGCAAGAAATGCTGAAAACCACGCTGACAGCGTTCTTTTCGACTTCAGCAGAACATTTCAGCCGCAGCAGCCCTTGAATCCGAAGAGTAAACAAACATCGTGGGAAAACGGTGGTGGCCATACGGAAGTATGCCAAAAACACGAGCAGCTGCTCGAACAATGGGCTACGCGGTGTTGATAAATCGAAGCTGCGAGACCAACTCAGATCAGGCAAGTGATAGTTTTACGAGCAGAGCTGTTAGTGAGGAAGAAACACGACGAAGTTGCAGCGGCAGATGTCTGAGAGGAGAGCTGAAGGAAAAGTGAAAAACATATGGAAGTGAGGTCAAATTGCAGAGCTTTTAAATGAAAATCAATTTAAAGCATCTCAACAAAAAGAGTCATCCGTTCATGAACCGCAGCAGAGCAGGATAAATTACTGGATTGCAATCTTGAATGTCCCGCAAAGGAACTCCTATAGTTTTCTCACGTATTTGGATGCTATTATTCCATTTCACGGAACAAGCTCTGATGAACAATTGGGATACTCAAGTTAAATATAGTATTACATATTATTATAGACTACATGTATGCATTCTTAAACTTCAATACCGAACTTATTTTGAAGTATAAACAAATATTGGAATTTTGATACGATTCGAAAATTTTAGATAGTCGAGATAGAGAGTGCATTGCACCTATTCTCGTCCTTCCTGCAGGAGTGCGGAGACCTCTTTTTATTTGAACATTCGAATATTTCAAATCGAGTTTTCGATCGAACTTCTATTCCTCCTGTATATTACTCAGTACAAAGGAGAGTTCATTCGGCCCAAAAAAGTACAAATACCGCGCTGCTTACAAGACTAAGTCTTGTTTCTCGATGTGGAGTGTTGCGTCCAGAAAAGAGTGATGCTAGAGCGCTCGGCAATGGGTCTGATGGCAAAAAAAAACTTGCTTTCTCAGCCAAAGTACAGGCAAACTCGACTGCAAGTTACCAATCAAAGCTCGTCAGAAGTATAGCCAACGAATTTATAGCGATAGCTCAAGAGAGAGAAAGAGCGGACTGTTCCTCAACTGGTATTGAACTCTTCTGATGTTTATATATTGGTCTTCTATTTCAATAGCGGAACTCCCAGTCATTACAGAAGGAAGAAATTCAGTTCAATTCCTTTCAAATGCAAATCCTCAGCTATTATTCAGTGGGAAACTGAAATCAATTCTTCTCAATTCACCCAACGAATCACAACTCCATGCAGAAACCGAATACCATCTGACTTCTCCACACAATACGAAGACCTGAGAAACTCTCACGTTATCCAGTGGGAGCCATGGGCATCCAAGTGACTGCTCTGAGCTACGACTCGCTCCTTTACCAATGAATAGCGCAATGAAAACAAAATTTCAAATATTCACAATGAAGTGGCTTCGTATTCCCCTCTAGACTCCTTCACCTTGCAGTCGTGGCACTGTTCAATTGTTTCCGCGAACAAGCCCCATAAACGCTCCACTTCCGATGCCGGTACTGCGCGGTTTTGTACCTTTTCTGAGCTGGGACGGCATACGGCACTGAAACTACCCAGGGTAATTCTGGGGCCTCACATCATTGAGATTACCCAGGGTGGACGTGTCAACATCACACAATTTCATGCACCCATCAGTGGCGGACGCGGAAAGTGAGCGGGAAGGGGAAGGGATTGGGAAAAAAGTGGGGTCCTCGCCGTTTTAGGGGCCCAGACGGAAGATAATGTTAATAAGAACATTAATTTAAATAATAAATAATCAATAATTATTATTTTAAGAATAATAGTAAAAATAAACAGTTAAAAATAAACAGATATGTACAAGATTTTTACTTACTTTGTAAAGCAATTTCAAAATTGCGGCCCTTCTTGCTTCCGCCATTGGTACCTATCCTTAGCATGAGTGTCAACGCGTTTACCCTGGGTAATCTCAACGATCCATCCAAGGCCTGGTCCCAACACATCCACTGCCCACACAACTCACAGTGATTCGAATATTTTTCTACTCGTTGACATGGATTTCGAATCAGGAACTGTTTTATAGGAGTAGTGATTAATGGCGACGGATGGCAAGGATCCATTCATTCAATAGCTGGGGCAAGGGAAACACTTGTTTATCATTCATTATCAGATGTGTTTTACAAAGTGGGCCATAAATTCTGGAACAACATAAAAACACCACCATGGCAGCCGAATTCACGATAACCCCGTGACCTTGATGGCTAAACAGCTCGCACAATAGCAATTCTAGTAACCTATCAGGTTAGGTATATGACGTCATCTCAAAGCTTACCTAGGAATTGGAAGTAATGTTCGGATACTCATAAATTATTATTCGAGAGAAAAATGGAAGAAATGACGGCACAATCTCTTGCCACGGAACTCTTACACGGAAATTAGACAAGACATAGGGCATGAGAGACATGGGGAGGGGTGGGGTAGGGAGGACCACGTGTAGACACAAACACTGGGTTTCTACTAAGACGCAATTTATCTCACCTAAATCGAAGACTCTAGAGACCATATCCAGCGCTATCGACTAGATGACCCTGTACAGATGATTTGCTAGTTAGCCGCGCCCGCTTCACCACCTTAACAGTATTTCAGAAAGGAACTATTAGTTGGAGAGAACACCAACGCAAGATGAGCAAAAACGAATTTTTCAGAAAAACAGAGGTTCAATGGCTTCATGCACAAATCCTCGTTTCCCTACTTAATGAAGCTTCGCTTTCTTCCCCACAAAGAATCGATGTCTTCAGAGACATCGGTGCGATGTGCAGCCAAAGCGATTAACCAGAATTTTGGCATCGTCGCAGCTTCTGGACTTCTTATGCTCCAAAGGATAGGTAATCGACTTTCATCAAAGTGGTACAACAGAGTCAAGCCTGGGCTAGGCTGCGGCCTTACGCAGTGCTTTGATTCATACAGGGAAACGACCCCGATCGATGAATCGATTAACAGCATCGATGTCGGTTTAGTTACTCAAGTTCGGAGGTATTTTCTAGAAGTAGATTTTCGAACGCCTGTGAACGAATCATAGAGTAGGTACCCTAAAAATTAGAGGGGGTACGGGGCATAGATGCCCCATAAAGGTTATTCATAGTAAACGTTTCAACATACCGCAAATTAGCGTCTACGGACACTTATCACCCCTACGCGTAGCGTCAGGCCGTTTTGCCTCTTTGAGCTTGGTAAGAAACAGTCAAACTTATTTCGAAACGTGCTCTAACTTATTCTAGCACCTTATCGGACATCTTAATTCAAAGCTGACCTGTCCTTCCTGGGAAAAGACCAAGGACAGCGGCTTTCAACACGCTATCTTACCGTGGTTTGACGCGCGCGGGTGGTAAGTGTCCGATTATCCTAAAATTAGCCTTTAGCAGGTACGCATCAATATGTTTATACGGGTCATTTTCATCAAGGGTAATCATAACAATAGTTATGAGGTTACCCACACACTAATGATGCATCAGGGCCCAGTGCTATTAAACTACTGTTTTCAAATGTTCAAAATTGTCTAAAGTGTGGAGACGGAAATTTCAGAATTTTCACAAGTTTTCTGAGTTTTTTTTCAAAATTCAAAAAAGTAGTAAAAAAAACTCATGTAACAGTAAACACATCATGATTCACTAATCAAGAATTATGGTATGATTACCCGTGCCTGGATACACCACTGAATCTACCCAGGGCAAGTGTTGACGCCCACGTTAACGACGTGTGAATTTGTGTACGGTTAACTCGCTTACCTTGGGTAATCCCGATCACATATCGGCCCTTGGCCTGTATGCATCAACGAGATTTCCCAGAGGCCGCATGCATTAGTGAAATTACCCAGGGTACCGTGTTAGTACCACACAAATTTACCCATCAAATGTTAACATGGGCGATAACAAATTTACCCTGGGTTATTTTAATGACGCATCCAGGAATAGGGTACTGGTGTTGACGTCCGTGTCAACTGCGGGTAAGTCCGGGGTCTATTCACGTATTTGCCCTGGGTAACCTTAATGCCGTCAACATGGGAACCAACACGTTTACCCTGGGTAATCTCAATGACGCATCCAGGATTAGGGTAAAGGTGTTGACGCCACTGTTTATGATGGGTAAATTTGGGGTGTTTTCACGTGTTTACCTTGACTAACCTAAATGCCGTCAACACGTGCGGCGACACGTTTATCCTGGGTAATCTCAATTATGCATCCAGGCTCAGGATAGAGGTGTTGACGCCCGCGTTAACTATGCGTAAGTATGGGCTTGGGGTTTTTTGACGCGTTTATCCTGGGTAATGCCAAGGATGCATGCGATATTTGGGTTTAGAGGCAACCTCGGGTATATGTAGGCAAACATTTTGATGGGTAAAAGGTAAAATGTTAAACTGGTCACGTTAAAACATCAAACATGGACAATTTGAATGACGATTTCGGGCCAAAATTGATACGAACACACCTCCAGAACACTTAGTAAAGCGGAGAAGTATGGAAATGAGGGTGATGCAAGTTCGTCCCGTACGCTAGATTGAATATTCAGTTCACAGCCAAAATAGTACCAGGCTCATTCTCCTAACAAACCGCAACTTCATTCTAAAATCATGGTAAAACGTAGACATTTCCACAAAAAGAATGAAAAAACCACTAGGAACCACCTTTAGCTCGCCTTTCTTCACCACTTCAACATCAAAAACATGCATTAAAATTCATTCCTATCATTCAATAATTTAAAAATGAACATCACAACACAATGGAATGTAGCACAGCCATATCAAAGATTCTGACACGTTTTTTCAACACACAGAAAAAATACTCGAGAACTTGATAGTAAATCTACGTTAACCGGCACCTAACGACAAGAAAATCGAGAGAAAAAAAGGAGAACTGTTAGCGATTAACAGGCCCGTCTGAATTTAGCGATGTGGTAAGAACTACAAATGAGATGAGTAATAATTTAAAGGGTCAGTTCGAAGCAGATGCTAAATCTGTGTGACTCGTGGTGTAAAAAATGGTGCAACTTTGGGCGGCGGCGCAGGAAACAATAAAACTCCGCCAAAATGAGACGTAACTGCGTCAGAGGTAGAGGAAACAGTCAGTTCTGCTACGTGATTCTTGGCGTGAAGAAAAGCAGAGCAATAGATGCTTAGAAAATGTAAACAGCGACATATACGATGCAATCACAGATCGACGTCTGTCATGTCTTCGCTGCTCTCATCAAAAAACAGAGAAGAAAATAGGTTAAAAGCAGGTTTCATTCACGAATAAAGGCGCTAGACACACTCCTAGTGAGTGGACTAAGGTCACTCAAAACCAGGAGACATGACGCTCCATAGTCAAAAACTGCTCCAAACTAGCACCACTTATCTCTCTTCAAAATGCATGCACCTTTTACCTTGAAACACGCAATGCTCCCTAAAATATCACATAGCCGCCTTCTTCGTGAATGAAATCTTTCAAAGGGCAGTCAGTTACTCTACAGACATTCGTGAAGGCAACCTGATATACAGCATAATATCTTACAACAACTTTTAAAAGATGTGCACGACCAGCTCAGCGACGCCGCCGATCATCGTCATGCCCCATTTCCACCAACCAACGGCCATTTCGGGAGTTTGGCGTCGTCCTCGGATAAGATGACGCAATTGTCGGAGCGTTTCCGAATCTTGATGCTCACCTAAAATGAACTCTAACGCTCGTTTGTAGTCAAATTATAATTCCGAAGGCAGATCGTTACTACATATAACAGCCTTTATCCCCACAGAAAAAAAACTCGTTTTTTATCCAGTATATCAAACCCTAGAGCTTATGCTGCCCGCTCGTCAACGCACATCAAATATAACCGCGTCAACAGCGCTGCTAACCCGTAGACACTGACAACGCCTCAACAAAGCGCCGGAACGCAAAGCGTCCACACCCGGGTAACCCAAGCTAACCAAGTGGAGAATGTGTCTGCGACCTTATCCGCATATACGACGGCGGCATGGTGTCGGCAGGTCGGCTCGATACAATTTTTACTCTTCTCTGTGTATCTTCTAAATGTGTGTGGAGCGATTTCTTCCATTTTGATGTTT
>JARK01001470.1:179254-192839 GCA_000688135.1 Ancylostoma ceylanicum
CCCCTCCCCCGCCCGGGCAATTCACTTTATAGGGCACACACGCATTCAACGCATTCAATATGCTCAGATGAAGTCGAATGCGTGGCGCATCCCACATGACAGGATTGATCAACGCCGACCACTTTATCCTTGAATTCTTCTACAGAATCCGAAAGTATGCCAATCATAGGAGCTACTTTCCTGTGGATTCTGCATAACAGCGGATCCAAAAAAAAACAAATTTTCAATCAACTTTAAAATTTTTGTGTATGCTGCACAAAACTAAAGGCGGGAAAAGGCGAGTTACTGTAGGATTCCCTTGTGTCCAACAAGATCAACTATTAATCCTCAAGTAAGCCACCCGTTCTGCATCCGCGAATAGAATATGGAATAACTACGACATTCGAAACCAGCGGCAATAATCATCAATTTTCTATATTATTTTTGCATCTCGACGTAGTAAAACAGTAACGTTGGGGGTTAAAAGTGCAAGAAAATTTTTCGAACTCTCGAATAGTCGAAATTTTGGATCCCACCAAACGTTCGAAGAACAAAGATCCATACTACTTCCAAAAAGAGGATCAACCAATTTTTAGAATCCTCAAGTTATTCAATTTTCGGATATTCGAACATTCCAATAAACAGTCGAATTTCATTCGATTCATTCAAAACTCTGTCCAGCAGCTGAGAAAACGCGCCATCCAACTAAATATAATATTAAAATAACCTACCATGGGCATGATGAGCAGCCACCGCAATCTCCACGTTATGAGTGTTATCGGGATCAGATGGAGTGGCAGCCGGCTAAATAATACCACTCATTATTCCACCACTACTAAAAAACACTTATATGAAATATCGGGAACCGATTCACTCACATTCTCAAGCAGAATCCAAAATCGTCGGATTTCGGGCATTTCGAATCCGTAGGTCATGAAAACGAAATAAGTAGTTCTTCGTCCGAACTCTTCAATATCGATGTTTGTGAATGACCATGTCAACAGTTCGTAGCCAGACAGAGGAGTTATATGTAGTGACATCTTGTCATAGCCACCACGTAGCTGAAAATATGGAGTAACTGGTTGAAAAAAAACTATCGTTTAGTGTTTTTTTTCACTTTTGAAACACTGAAAATAGAATCTTTCCTTAGAAACACAGAAAATAAAAATATACTAAATCAAGAGAAAAATGCGTACCTCAAATGTCATATTCAACCTGTTTGCCCCTACTTTCACACGGTCAATCAAGGTAAGTTTGATTGGATGAGGTACGGGCGCCGGGGATGGCACGGGTACCCATATGGAGCGTCTAAAATTCGATACTATTAGGGTATTCTGATAAAAACGCCACCGTTGATCGTTTGTAGAACTAGGAACACTAGAATAAGCTTCGACTCACTCAGGAGGGAAAAGCTCATGAATCGCAGCGTAATACGGTAGGCGACAGTACTCATCCTTGGTGCCTGTACAATTCGGCGCCGTACTTCCCTGTAGGAATGAATGAGCTGGAAGATCTTCAGCACCTCTGAAAGCCACACCATTAAAAATATTTTTTGCTACTGCAGCCATATGAAACAGCTAGACATGGGTAAATGGATTTTTTCCTACCAATTCACTCAGAAAAAAAAACGTACCTGAAGTCAAGTGACTGCACGAAAAGACCGTTATCCTTCTGCACAACATTGCCTTCAAAGTCGTGGATGGTTCGATTCGTATGCTGAACAGAATCCCTCAAAAAAAAAGAAAGCAAAACCAAAATTTAGGCACTCACCAAGGCAATGATTCTTCTCAAGCGAGGATGCTCATCACTGTATTCATATGGAACTCCTAGTCGGGTGGTAACTAGCGCAATAAAGAAGAACACAAAAATCGCACATCCACACTTTATGAGGTAATTCATACGGCGGGAGACGTAGAACAAGTTATTCTGAAACAGAGGGATATAAATGAAATGTAGAGTAAGTAGCAGAAAACCCCAACGAAGCTGCCATATGAATACGACTTCATACTTGGCGATTCTAAACAAACCAGTCCTGTAGGCAAGAGAGACAACCCCCCCCCCCTTAAAAAACCCAGCATTTTGAAGTGAACCTCTGCCAAAACGGAGCTCGACGAATAATACTCCAATTGAATTCCTCTTTTTTTTTAACTATTTCTCGTTGCAGAAAAAATCTAACAATTGTTATCTGGACTATGCTATAGGACTGACGTCATGTTATGACGGTGACATCAATGAAATGTTCGGATGCGTCTGGGCTAGGATTCACGAAAAGCTAACCAAGCAAACCAGTGATGGTTGGCCTGATTGGTTATCTCAAAGACAACGCAATGTGGTTAGGAGACGCAGACAATCAATGTTGGTTTGCTAGCTTAGTTTTGACTGGTTATGCTTTCGTGAATCCCAGCCCAGAGCGCTTACAAATGCATATGAGCAGGTTCACACCACTGACTTTCTCTTGTTAACCCATGATGAAAAAATTCACCCCCCCCCCCAACTCTGTAAAGGGACCATCCTACCTCAAAATCGTTTTCAAGATTTCCGCATCGAAGAATCTTCACTAGCTGCCGATCAGAATGATATACTTGATTCCGTGTAAAACTGCCGAAAGAAAAACCGTTTTCGAGTCCCAATTCTATCTTAGCCAGTGGGCGGGGCAGAGGGCAGGGCAAAGGCGCCTTCTGATTAATTGGGTGTGGACCGTTATATCTCAAGAGGACGGGACGGCCGACTTCTTCCATTTGTCAATTTATCGAAATGGCCACTCACATGGCTTGGCTTCCCCGCCCTTTCCCGGCACAACGCTCCTCACCCGATTAATTCACTCCCAGGAGCGCACCTTCTGAGGAAACTCACTCATCGAAGGGGTTTCTCATCCATTCCTTTACAGAATAGGCACTGTGTGTCCAGCAAGGGAGCACATGATGCACAAACCCTGTCATCCCGCCTTGGCTCCGCCCACAGACTCCCGAAAATTGTGCTCAAAAACGGATTTTTCGCCAGTTTTGCAAGGAATCGCACGCACTTTTCTGATCAGCAGCCACTGGAGATTCTTCTAATGCGAAAATCTCAAAAACGCTTCTGAGGTGTGACAACACCACCTCTAAGTGCAACAACACCATGCAATGCCTTCTTACGTGTTATTTCTTCTATTAAAGATCTGCTCAAAGGAAACTCACCACGAACAATACAAAGCTCGATGCAATAGCCAAGCCAATAGGTGCCATGACGAATTCTGGATTCACAGCGTTGCCAAGTCTGCCCATTACTGGCACGAAGAAGTCCACACATTGGCTAATAGCATAGACAGCAAATACGAATACTGGTGAGAAGCAAACAAGTTGAGTGAAAAGAAGAACGCGTGGTGTTACTCCTGAAATACAACAGCTCTATTTCTTCCAGGAAGAATAGCGCAACTTCCACTAAAAATAGCCAAAATCCAAAGAAAAATTGCTCGCAAAAAATATCATAAACTCTTTAATAACCAGTCAGCTCGCAAATCCAGAATATATAACTATTGACGTAGAAAATTAAGTTGGTAAAAAAATAAACCTACTATTCACTAATCCTACGGTTCCCAACACGAAGATCAGCGGGTCCTTGAGAAGCGGGAAGACGACATAGTTGAAGACAAAGAAAGCCGAGGCAACATGACACGATGTCATCACGAATAATATAACAGCGTAGGTGATGACTATACTATCATACTGCACCATTTCAATATTCCGAATCTGAAAAATCGAATGGCCATGACAATGATAATTACGTCATCCAAGCCAGAAAGGGAATGTAGAAATCCAAGGATTATACAGAAAAGATTAAAAAGAGGAGTAGAAAGGACAGTTAATTGCCAAGGTGATCATTTAAGGCATTATGAAGCCACTGGTAAAAAGAAAGAAAATATCAAGACTCAGATTCAGCATTAAGTTCAAATAAAAATGTTCAACTAATTTAAGAATAATAAAAAATATTTAAATGAAGTTTTCCAGAAAAATCACCTTCGTCTTGTCAGCAAAATGAGTGTGCACTGTACATCCAACGATCAGCATCGGTAAAACATATAGTGGACCAACTATTTCAGGTAACTTATACCTAAAAATCACTCTATTTCCAGCTAACAAACCCTGAAAACCGTAGTAACCTTAGAAAAACCTTACCAGCACATCAGGAGATCAAATTTGAGCACCAATACCACTACTACTACCATAGTAACGATCATCGCGAAAAATGCACAGATATGATGCCAAAAAGCTTGTCCGAGATCACTGAGCGTATATGCGCCACGAAGAATACGGAACGCTACCAGTCCCGCTACAACTGCACAAGCGCCATAGTTAAGAATTTGTCCTGAAACACATGTACATCAAAACTCTCCCTTATGTTCACAACAAAAAGCAAATTAACCCTACCAACAGTGACAGTATAGAAAATAGTGAAAAGGCCAACAACGTCGTAGAACACCCATTTGTTCGCTTCGTCAAATGATGCCGCTTGGACCAAGTATGGACTCTCCAGAATGGCTCGAACAACAGCTAGAACGTTTTCTCCAGCTCTGCAAAAACGAGAGAATTGCTGAGAAAGAACTGCTTAAAATGCTTTTGATGGCTTCCTTTTTGCATAGCTTCGTGTACGCTGAGATCCTCGATTGAACTAACGGATTTTTTGCCAACAGAAAGAAACACAGCTACTCACAACGCATGGCTAGGGATGTTTAAAAGGGAATTTTTTAAACCAAACTTGGTGTTGTGCAATAATTACTTTTTTTTATCAAGTGAAGTGTTGTGCAATTCCTCAACAAACAATTGTGGAGCATTGTACCGAAAAGGGCAGTTCCGTTACGCTCTGTGATTGGCCGATAACAGAGCTGGATCGCACCGACCAATCACAGAGCTCTATAGCATCGCCCCTTCCGTACGGCACTTGATGTCCGTGTAATTGGTCAGTTGAACGAAAAATTTGCTTTTGTGATCTTCTTAAAGTTTAACTAGTAATTTTTTCCAAACATCCAACTTGCCAATGATTCTCATTTCTTCCAGACAGGAAGGGGTGTGTATCACCGCGAGAGGAAAAAGGGGCGCAGCCAGGCGACTCTGATTGGCGCACTCAAGCCGTCCGCCACGCCCATCTGTTTGAACTCGAACAGCGTCGATCCCATACATGGTCTATTTGTGCTTAACGCCGTAAGAGTCAAACAGGTGACGAGGTGGGCGTGACAGGCGGCCCAAATGCGCCAATCGGAGTCGTTTGGTTACACCCCCTTTCCGCCAAAATGATACACACCCGACGGAAAGCTATAGTCTCTTCCATTGCGGAAGCTAGTAGGAGAGGCGCCACAGGGAAGAGCGTGTGAAAATGCTCAAAAATTGGGGAGGACCGACAGAAAAGCATGCGATGCCCAACTGTCGTCACGTTTGAAACAGACTATAAATTTTAAAAAAAAACGTAGCCATCATTTAACGCACCTCTGGATAGCTCCAGCTTCAATTCGCCACTCTTCATCAAATTCCGTATGATAGACCCATCCATTTTTTGTATACGCAATATCCAGCCCTGATGATATCAAAAGCTATTGATCCGACTACACATTCAGCGGCTAATCAACCCAATGATCTGGTAAACCTCACCAGAAATTCTTCCGTGATCACGGAAAATTCGGAAATCCGTGTCTGATGGAATAATTCCGGATTGGAATATTTCTTGCGCAAGAACGCTACAAAATGGATGGGGTGCTGCCTCGAGATACGTCTGCAGAAGCCAGGAGTTTCCAGGACCTGCCTAAAAATAAACCAAATGACACTAGGAGATTTCATATATTAATAACACTTGAAAATACAAAAAAAAGCAGAAGGTTTGTTCTTGTGTCGAAGCAAATGGATTTCGTATAGTGTGGGAACACTGTCAACCTTGCCGCACTTGCATGGGTGTGATGCTTTGCACCTCGAAATGTCGGGACAGTCGCGCCATGTCTTTGGTCAGTTACAGGAATTGGCCAATCGCAGAGCAACAAAAAAAACCACCTTTGCGCGAATCAACGCTCTACATCACAACTGTTACAGTAGTTGTTAACAAAAATGATGGTGATTAGGATGAGAAGGATAGAATGAGAACAGTAAGGAGTTCTGAACACACCAATCGTAAAATATGGGCCCCGCCCATTTTTCCTCCATAATGCTCACCCCAACAAAATGGCCGCCGATTTCGTAGCCTACCTCGTGCAATTAAATTGCAAGAAACTTACAAATGCATACCTTAAACAGTATTGCATCAACTAAGTAGCGAATTGATTAAAACCATACCTGGAACAAAATTTCGCGTCCACCTGATCCCGTTCCTTCCAGATTGATGAACGCGTGGATAGTATGTCGCCACGGATGACTCTCAATAAATCCATGCGCACCTTGTAGGAAATTCTCTTCGGCTGTAAATGACGTGAATATATAAACCGCGACTAAAATGCTTCGCGAGAAAACGCTCACCTCCGTTAAACAGGAAAATCACATCATTTTTCAGTGGTTCGCCAGATTGAGCCAAAACATTAAGCACATCCATCATTATCGCACATGATACCTGGAAACGTAAACGTTTACCAATTAGGGTCACCCAGCAGAAACTGAGCTCATTTACCGCATCATCTGTAGCTCCAGGAGTGTCCGGCATGGTATCATAGTGGCAATTTAACAGCAATGATTGATGAGTGGGACCACTTGCTGGGCCAACGCGGACTACTATGTTAGTGATCTTCTCATAGCACAATGTGAAACTTGATAGAAATTTGAGGTCGAAGCATCCCGTTGGCCTCTGAAACATCCTCAGGTGATTACATCCGTGCAATTATAAAATCCTTCCAACAACAAAAAATATAACCTGTACGTCCATCTCAAAACGGTTGACACCTTTGGATGTGATCTTCTGCTTAATTTCGCCAATATGTCGCTGCATTATGTCGAACGCTTTCTTCTGAAGTGTACTTCACCATCCAGAACCTCTTTGAACAAAAAAAAAAACTTTCTCGACGAAGAAAAACGCAACCTCCAGAGCCACGGAACCACTTGGCCTTGGACCAAGAGCAGTTAGTTCTTTGAGTAGCACTCGAGCACGTTCCTCACTGAATTCTGTATGATGATCGGCTCCGATCACAGGTGGCATGTGCCTAGAATTCAAACCAGTTTTGCAGAGATAATGCAACGGAGAAACGGTCGTCGAAAGAAAGAAGGGAAAGAAGATAAGAAAGACGAAAAAATCACCTGTGCAAATAAACAACACCAGCGTAGATGACCCCAACGACAGCGATTACCAGAATCCAATGTTTGAACCCAAGAGCTTCCTAAAAGCCGGTTGGGTAGTGAATAGAATTGGAAGTGCCCTTCAGTTTGAAGCTTACAATGTTCCAAATTAGGAAAATGCCATTTCTGGAGGCTGAATTGTTAGGTTAGTCCGAAGCTCCTGCACCAACGTTTATTCTTTGATCCAGAATTTCTTGGTGTTAAGTTGAAATTCTCTGGCAATATAAAGTGGTAGAATGTTCTACTACTTTTCAAGTATAAGAACTGGCAAATCAGGTTTCATCCATGAAAAATAAGGTGATGATTGGTTGAAAAGTGTAAAATGTGTTGCGAGACTTTCGGACCAACCTAGTAGTTTTAGTAGGAATTTTCCAGTGTCTCATGGCACACACTCCACAACGAGAGGGACTTGGTCCTGCAAGCGCCCCTCTTCGAAAGTTTTTTTTTTTTATTTCGCCCTGCTCTAGCTGTATCCGAGTTCAAACCACCCTTCTCCTGCTCACGCCCCGGTTCGCTCAATCACATTTTTCGAAAAAAAAAATCTAAACATAGGCTTTCCTAGTAACTTACAACAGTACGGCGAGCCTTGTCATCTATTTGCTCGTAATAAGGAGGTGTGTTAGTCCCATTAACCGGTGTCGCAGCCGTTCTTCGCCGCACCTCCATCTATAAGTGCGAAATTTAACAACGAAAGGGAAAACAAACTGTGCCTCAACCGTAATTTCGTGGAGGAACAGCAGAGTCGATCACCTCCAGCATGAAAACGCATTTACACAAATGTAAAAAAACAAATGTAAATGTAAATATATTAAACACCAGCAGAACACAAGGCCAGGAGCTTGCAATGATTCTACAAAGAAACCACTCACATTACCACCCCAAGAAATGTTATACCGACCTTTCCATAATAACAGGGTGCTTCCCAGAGCATGGATGCATCATTGAGATTACCAAGGGTAAATACGTTGACTTCTTTGACGACGATGGGTAAACTTATGTGGTGCTCACTGATCCACCCTGGGTAATCTTACTGGTGCACAGGGGCACTGACAATACGATGCAAGGAAAATAACAAGGATGATCAAATGTTAACAAATTAATGGATAAGAAATGACTTAATGAATTCTTCACAGTAAGTGAGTGAAGAGCAAGAACAGATCCATAGTGGACATTGCTCAGAACCTCCACATTAGGAATGATGCGCTGATTACTACGCTATCACACTTTCGCCAAGGCAAACACGGTGCAGGAAGGTCAATGATAAAGAGAAGTGTTGCATGATCTCTGGGAGCCGGAAATACGAAGGCAACAGAAACGAAAGTTATTGGAAATTTAAGGAGACGAAATGCCAAGGAATGCCTAGCATGAAAGCCATAAGTTATCACTCTGAAGGAAAAAAGCGCCAAAATTCAATAACTTCCAAGATTAAACAGAAAGCTTCCGCCTATTTTTGGTGTGGTGCCGACGAATACAACATACATGAAGATGATAGGATTAGAATTCGAAGATCGGCTGTTGATAAATCCTTATATAACTTGAACTTTGTAATGATTTATGTTGAATAATACGCAAGATTCGTAGCCATTTTATTCGAAGCGGCTAACCTACAATAGTCACCTCGTTTTTAAGAGGCTCGGACTAGAATACCGTTAATCAGTTTTAAGAAAAGAAGAGGAAAATTTTGGTAAGAAAATGGAAGATATACGAGAACATGGGAATAAAAACCTGGGATGTGTCCATGAATAACATTATGACGCAAGAACAGCCACGGAACTTAAGCCCTCACAGTGGACTGCTAAACTCACATAGGTCAGCAAAGCCTGATAAGGAAAAGCTATGAACAGCAAGAATTACCAACAACTGGAAATGCAAACCCATCCCCAGTTCTGAGCGAAAAAGTTTAAATCAATGCGGGCATTGTCAGGCTTTCTCTACTGAGAAACGCATGAGGCCACCCATGGAGAATCTCAGTGGAATGGCGAACGTTGGACATCCAATTACCGCAGCCAGTGCAATGGCGGCCGAGAAAATCGGCAGGGGAAAAAATGAACGCGAAACCAATAAGATGGAGCAACAAACTCGCGTGCACATTTATTTATTGACAACAAGATGCAGGTGTTCTCCAGGTAGATGAAATTGAGGAAAAGCTCAATTTCTTGACAAAATAATCACAGTAATTTGCAGAACAAATTTTTCTGACAGGGTGTGCATGCCGAGTGGACCAAATAAAAAATAAATAAACAGAGAAACTGATTGGAAGAGTAGAAAGGGATTCTCGGGAAATTGAAGCATTTTCGGGAATTTGAAGCCGATGAGTTGACATAACGCCAGGCTGATAAAAGTGTGATAGCAAACAGTGTGGCATGACAACATATTGAAATTATTAGAAGAATCACCCAGAGTTTGGAATAAGGTAAAATTCTAGACAGAGCCATAGAAGGAGAAAACAAGCGGCTACGATGAGGTATTTCTGGCTTGACAGACATAAAATTTGCCTGGTGGGTGCCCTTCAAACGAGCTATCACAGATGTGAAGGAGGCTCTTTAACAATAATGACAGCAACTGTCCGACCACGTCCCTGACCCGGAAAAGATCATATTTCGGTGCAAAACCGATGTGCCATGGAGAAGATTACAAGGAAATGGTAATAGGCAGTACGATGGCCCATGAATGTACCAGGAAAAATTCTCGTCGTCCACCCTCTTGAAGTAAACGGGTTTCCTAGGCAGAAATGAAGATATTTGTGGATAATCCCCCTTGGCCAGCAGTATCAAGTAATGGTAGAGCCAATGAAGTCTATTATTCATAACTTTCGGTCGAAATTGGACCACTATGATGAGCAGGAAGCACAGGATTCATCAGAAACCTCTACTAATCCAGCGGGAAAGAATATTTACCACTCAAAGAGCGTACGGGAGTGAAAAACCTTAACTGCAAGAAACAAGTTCAAGAACTAGTTATACTGCAAGATGCATGATGGCGATTTCAAACGAATGGACCCCTTCGCACGCGCCCCATCATCTGTGACGTGGAAATGTGATTATCTACACGTTCACACATTCCACAAATAAAAATCGCTTTCATTCTCGATCAATTCTATCGTTTTTTGGTCAAACTTGTCCCAATAGGTGGCACGACGCGTGCTGCTAGGTCGCAGTACTCTCCCGTCCGGTAGGCACCGATGGCGCTGACCCATACACAGCTTTGAAAAGAACGCGGTGCGACCGCGTCGCTCACGATGGAATTGTCGCCGCTGCGGCGAATCTGGCTTTTCTGATAGTTGTTCATCACATTTGATGTTAACTAATAAGAAAACTGACTAACTATCAAAAAAACCCCATAATTTGTTGCCCCGAAGAGATTTTATTTGCGAGGCCACGAAAAGGCCACCGCCATCGAAGCCGACTTCACGTACTGTTATCCTAACTCTCTCAATTTCTGAGAATGAACGGGTAAAAAATGCTGAGCCAAGAAAAATGAGAAAAAAAAACTTATGTACAACTAGTGAACACACGATATCGATGCTAACCACCTGCGCGACACAACATGACACATCAACCCGATGACACATCAACACAGTGAGGAACAGTGAATGTAAAAAAAACTGCGAAGAATTACTCTTAACGAAAATAACAAGATAAATTCTCTGCTACAAAGCAGTACTACATCGAAACACCAACACTAAGAAGACGAAACTTTATTCCAGAATCAGCCAAAAACGACAGTAGAGAATAAGTTTTGGTTCTACGGATTTTTTTTTTTTTGGAATAGAACAGATAAATTAAGGATTGCGTTCAAAGACGAGAGAATACTTAATTTAAACAAAAACAGATTTATGTGACAATAACCACAACACGATTTCCTTACAGTTTTAACACCACACATATGAAACCAATTTTTTAGAATTTAATCGTATAAGAATTAGTGAATAAAAGGTAGCTTGTACAACAACAATAATGAATGAAATGAATCCGGCTGAATATAGTGGAACTTCAGTAACGACGATCCCGCCTGAAAAGGGACAAAATCAATGTATATGCAATTTCAGTATGATGAAATGCCAGCAATTCATTCGACAACGGCATTGTAGGTGGGACCTCCTACTGAACAACGGCGATAACACTATCAGCGCTTGACCCTAGTTCGTAAAAAGCGTTCGAATAGCCAGAGATTAAACGTACAGCGGGGTCCAACTTCATAATCGAAAGATGTTATACTGCAGATGTAATTTGCGATCACCGAGCGATTTGTGAAAGAACAGCAGTTGACACATCAAATCGCATTAAGGGTTACGACCTTCACAACAACAATGAAAAAACTCAATTCTATAGTAAAACTACCTGTCCCGATCGCGATAGTCCCTCCCAGAACCTCGACGATCGTCGCGATCTCGGTCGCGACGGCGATCACGATCGCGATCACGGTCGTTCGAGCGTGAGCGACTGAAAACAATTTCACACGTGACCCAAGCAAGAACTGGAAAATAACAGAAAGATAAAATTGTGGTCAGATGCATGCTGTTAACGTAAACTGCCCCATACGGAAAGAATTTTCGGGAGCCCCTGATCCTATTGGTATACATGATTTCCTACAAACGTACATAAAAGCCCGTTGTTGAGCTCTACCTTTTGCATAAGCCTCTTGGTGCCTATTGAGACATCTTTAGCTGAATATATCGATCGTTGGCAAGTCGCAAGGTACTTCCGCATTCTCCACAAAATAAAGAAGTCAAAAGTGGGTTTCTCAGGACCTATGAGGAAGCAGATGACAGGACCGGTTCGCTCCCGCGTTTTACTACCATCAGCTATTTCTCAATGATGAGGACGACTGCCACTGGCGGTAAGTTCTTTCAAGATGCTCAGCATTATGGTGTTTCGCAATGATTCTCACTGACTCCCGTGCGAAAAAGCGAAAAATCAATAAAATCGATAAGTCAATAAGCAAGTGCTTAACAGCAAAATCGCGGTTAATGTTCCTTTCGCACAGAAACCTCGAAGAAGACCCTGAGATAACGTGCTACCCTAAACGCATTTATGAACCAGTAACTACTCTAACCTTCTTTTCCTACTGCTTCCACCGTGACGGTCGCGGCGATCACGATCGTCACGGTCGCGATCGCGCCGTGGCGGCGGTGTTCTCCTGAAAAATGTAAAATTTACGACCATCCGCAAAGTATAAACAAGTTCAAAAAAGGAACAAAACTAGAAATCACACCTTCTGTCTGAAAACCTCGGTCCAGCGTCAAGGCCTTTCTCTCTACGCTCTTTTCGGCGTTCTTCAATAGTCGCCTGCAAAAGAATTATCTTCGCAAGGACATTTGCATTATTTCACAATCTAAAAAATACAAATGCTTGAAAAAATTCAATATTGGTATATATTATAGAGACTCATGGAAGGCAGAACCGCGTTGTGCGAGCGAGATGAGATGCTGTTTTATCCAGGACGTCATCGTGTGACCTTTGCGATATCGTCACCCGTGGAACATCCAGCGTACGGTCTAGAGTGCTCACTCACTCGCTAAATTCAACAGCAGCCCCGATCCTTGGGCGAATCAGACTGACTGAGACACTCACTCAGAAAAAGACGAAAATATTTGGCGTTTTCATCACTAGTCTACCTATAGGATCGCTATTACGGAGTGTTCAAACAGAAACCCACGACAACTCTGTCAAATGTCAACGGCAACAACGCGAACTTAGGCGCGACGTAATACCGACCTTAAAAAAGGCCACGATGAGCGATCCATCCACAAACCGATGCATATCCACAATGATTTTTGAACACAGAGGGTGGATGATAACGAAACAACATTGAGACAAAGTTAGTTAAGGGCACTAACGAATCATAAAACACTGTTAGCAGAAGGTGGATGTTCACAGCAAACAAACAAGGTCTGGAGCTTCTAACTATAGGTTCTGAATCAAAATACGAAACCAACTTCTCACTATATATTTTTGTTTGAGCCATATAACCACTCTTTTGAATAAGTTGAGGCAAAGCTTTGGCAGTGTCAGAGCAAGGATGATTGGAATCCCACGCAGACATTTGGCTTGCTAAGATAAGCACATTGAATTTGTTTTTTTTTGGGAGGGGGGTTATATCAGACCACTATCAAACTTAGCTGCTACTAAAAGAACACCAAAACCAAAGCTGGTTTGACTTTGAAAGCACACTCCCTCCTCAGAATCGTTTTTGAGATTTCCGCATTAGATGAATCTCCAGTGACCACTGATCAGAATGGTATAAGCGATTCCGTTCAAGACCACTGAAAATCTCTGTTTTCGATACCCGACTTTGGAGGAGCCATCGGGAGTAGTCGGGGGGGG
>JARK01001470.1:210868-237235 GCA_000688135.1 Ancylostoma ceylanicum
CCCCCCCCCCCCCACCCCCTGCATTTGGGCCGGAGAATAACAGATTCTGTCTCTATAATCGGGAACGAGTTTCTATGTTTCATGGAAACTTCCAGTCTCAAGAAACGCGGGTCCATTGCATTGCTGGGCCGTGTGCTGAAAAATGGGTAAAGCAAGCGTGACCGCACCACAACCGCTCGCAACCCGACTTCTCGTACTCTTGAAACCTTTTGGTTTTGATAGCAGCTACACATGGCGTCACTCTTACGTAACCATCAAAACCATCAAAAGCGAACCTGAATTTTTCCAAGTATGAACCACAAGCGTAGTAAGGCAGCGGGGAATCACAACGTATCGGTTTCCCTCCGTGTCTCTGCCCAGCAGGGCAGCTGCATCGGTTCAGCAGACAAGCAGAGTACCCGCGCCGCAATCCCGCCCCTTGTCTACGTGCGTTTGGAGTTCATTGTATGTATAGACAGAGAAAAGATGCTCTGTATTTGGCTATACATATACTACAGCGGTTTTTCCAGAACTTTGGGGACTTTGGCTATATCAGCCTAGAATGTGCAACACTGTCTGAGTGCCATTTTCAGAAGACATCGAGAGCGCTATGACCCTATGCAACGACCTGGAGCCTCAGTCAACTACCGAGTTTCTTGTGAAAGCAGTCACGTTCGCTTACTGGGGACAGTTGAAAGAATCAGTAAGGATCACGCCAGGATAAATAACTATTCTACCATCTGACCTAGTTCTTCTAGAAGGATCATCTGAAGACGGCTGAGCAGTTCTTTAAAATGGTTGGAGAGTCGCCATACGACACAGGTAATTTATACTATAGAATTTCTATTTTCTGAGGTATCCTTGAGTGCAGATGTGGACATATTTTACCTAATTCCTACGGAAACTTGCCAGAAAAAGAGGTACATGATTCAGTAGTAGGTAAAGAGCTGTTGCAGATACAATTCCTGGACGTCAAAGCATGGCATGTTCCCTATTCCTCAGTGGCCAATACGATGATGCCTTAGTGTACCTGAACTCCATACAGGTGTAAAAATCGCAATTTTTTTCACTTTTCCCGGAATTTGCTCCTATTTACTCTCTATTTTAGGCATATCACCATAACGATGACGTGTTTTCGTTCAACATTGCCCAAACCGAGATGCAGTGCGGGATGTGGAAAGAGGCCGAGGAGCATTTTCTGGCTGTCACTGGTCCTGACAGGGACAAACCGACGTTCAAGTACATGTTGACGAAAACCTGTAAGTGTCAGGATTCTCGAAAAATTAATGTAATTTCGGTTGCTCCTACTCATTTATTGCTGCTAGCACAGGTCTTTTTTTTCGGTTGGTCCGAAAGTCTTGCACCAAATTTTACAATTTTCTTCAAACAATAATAAAATTATTGTCCATGGATGGACCTGGCCTATTAATTTTTATAGTCGAGAAGCTGTAGAACATTCTCCTATATTTTACTGCCAAAGAACTTCAATTCGTTACCAAGAAATTCTGGATCGAAAAAATATATTCTCGTGCAACACTTTCGGACCGACCCATATACAGTGAGCGTCGATGGCGGTGACCCATTCACGGCCTTGACAAGCACGCCGCGCAACCGCGCCGCGTGCGCAGGAATCGGTGTCATTTGCTGTCATTATGCCACATACTTCTCGTTGTGAAACATGAAAAAGTGAAAAGATCACCAAATTGGGAAGAAAAGCGCCTAGAAATAGCACTCCGACGGCTGACGACAACGACGGCGCGTGCGGCGCGGTTGCGCGGCGTCCTTGTCGAGGCCGTGGATGGGTCACCGCCATTGACGCACATTGTATGGTTTTCAAGGGTCAAGGAAGATAGTAAAGTTTGAGAATCGAGGAAAGGAAAAAAAAAGAAAATTCTGGGAAAAAAGGATGATAGATAGATTCTGGTCTCAAGTTGGGGGAAAATGAGAAGGAGATAAGCCCTGGATTAAGTCACTGAATCTATGTTAATCTGAAATTTCTAATTTCTAGTGTCAATCCAAGTTTATTTCTTCCTGAATTTGAATCTTTGGGTCGAGTATCCAAATAATGATCTAACCAACTTAATTTTGATCAATAACCTTTTACTATTACTTCTGATGATTTTTGATTGTTTTTTGTTTATTTATTGATTTTGAGCAAATTCTATTATTTATTTTGAGTTTTCGTTTTATTTAAGCAAACCCCCTTTCAGTCATAATGAATCACAAGCCCCAGCTCGCGTGGGATGTCTACACGAGGTCCACGGACCCCAAGGAATCTTTTAATATCTTGCGAATCATTGCGATGGATTGCTATGCGGTAAGGTATTCTCAACCCTTGGTCAACCTTAGGAAAAGACATTTTTCGTACAAAATTCAGAACTCATGTAGAATTCATGGCCAATTTGCAGATTTTCCCTCCAAGCCTTTTGAATTTTTACTTCAGGTTGGCGAATTCTACTATGCAGCTAAAGCGTTTGACGGACTGGAGAAAATCGATCCCTCACCGGAAAACTGGCAGGGAAAGAGAGGGGCCACCAGCGGGTTGTTCAAGATGCTTGTGCAAGGACGAGCTACCAAGTGGGTCCAATAGCTCATTTAGCCATATTCCGGCACGATTTGGCCGTGGGCCAAGCGTGACCTACTGGGCTGGGATTCATGAAACGCTATACATGCAAGCCAACTATGGCTAACGTGATTGGTTAAATCATAGACTACGTAATGTCAAGAGACGCAGGATGCAAAAGTTGGTTTGCTACTCTGGCTTCGCTTGGTTTTGAGTTCATTCGTCCTAGCCTTGGCCAACGGCTGGAAATGAAAATCCCTCGTTTGAAGAGCTCATTTTCAGGATAGTGAATATGATAATCAATAATAGTAAATAATAGAACAATAATAATGTTAATAAATAATCAAAATACGAAAATCATAATAGTAAATACTTGTCGGCCCGACTATGGCCCAGAAATTTTGGATCGATCGTCGGATAACACTGTTATTTTGCTCACATAATTGCCCAAACTATGCAATCCAGGGATATATGTACTTGGTTGTGGATTTATTAGTTGATTTATCTATCTATTTATTTATTTATTTATTTATTTAATACGCCCACAGGCACGCAACAATCTCAGGAATCACTCGGGACTTCAGAATTTGCAAACGAAAAACATAATGACTAAAATTAAATAACGAGAAAAAATATGCACTGTTTGAAACATAAATTTCCGGATTTCGGACCACAGCTATGTACTTTTTAAAAAAGTTTTTATACTATCCACTATGTGGAGTAAAGCGCACTTTACCCTTTACCCATTTCTCGAATCCTTCACAGGTTCTTGAACCTTCCTGTTAATCACATTACACGGATAAAATCCAGAAAAGGCAGTATTTTTCTTACAAGTAAAATTTCTCATCAGAACACATATTTACCTCAATAGGCTAGCCTTTCGCAGGTTACAGTAACCACTCTTGTTTTTTTTTGTTGCCCATTTCGCTTACTGTATTTACTATTTTATTTCTTCATTGTATTCAGCGAGCAAATGTCGGAAGTGCTGCAGTTACTGGATCGAGGCAATCATCCACAGGCGGATTTTGTTTCATCGACAATACGGAAATGGGCCAAAGCACACGAAATTACCCTGGACTAATTTCATGTGTAGATTGTATGTATGAAATGTAAATAAAAGTTTCAAAGAACGTCGTATACTTCCATGGAATTCGAGACATCCTCTGGGCTTGGATGCATTATTGAGATTACCCGTGGTAAACGCTTTGACACCCGTGCTAACGAATGGGTAAATTTATGTGGTGTTGACGTGTTTACACTGGGTGATATCAATGATGCATGCGTCTTCCGGAATCTGAAGGTTATTTTTCCTGGAAGTTAATTTTTTGTTAGAAAAAGGGTCATAATATCCAAAAAGGTAGCCATCGTTATCCCTCAAGAGGGGTATGTTCCGAGAGTGACCATTGCTGATGTCCTGTCGTCATTGCTGATGTATTCCCGTGGTCGCAAACAGATGATCGGAGATCTCGTGACTGATAGACTAGGTGCAACCCCTGTTCAGGGGTATTATTGAAGGAAATGGACCATAGTGGGCAAATTCTCAAAGTAAAGCAGTGTGTGGGCGTAGTCACTAAGACAGTATTACTCTCCACTATGAACCCGTATATTGCATCCAGATTCTGGGAGAAGGATCTCAGTTAACATAACATTAGGGGGAACATTTTCTGACTTCCTTGCCCTTGTGTGACGCAACATTGTGCTCACTGAGTAAATAAATAAATAAATAAATAAATAAATAAATAAATAAATAAATAAATAAATATTTTTCTAAAACATCCACCGCGAAGTACGGCATGATCAAATGCAGTCAAAAACAGTAAATAAATAAGTAAATGAATAAATAAATGAATGAATAAATAAATAAATATTTTCTCTAAAACATTCACCACAAAATATGTAAGATGTCCCATCGCCACTACTGATATTGTTATAGGTTATAAGTATCGGTAAAGTGGTAAATGTTAACCAAGCCCTTCGATTCCCATTCCGAGTGCTGCCAGGCTTTCTAGGAACAGACATAAAGTAAAGTGGATAAAGTGGTCGGTGTTGATTAATCCCTTCTGTGATGTGGGATGCGCCACTCATTCCACTTCATCCGAGCATCGTTGAGGATCGTTGAATGCGTATGTGCCTTATACAATGACTTACGGGGAACCAGATCAGTGGTTCATCCTTCCGGACTCCTCTGGCACCAATTTACCTACCCCAGAGAGATGGATGGCTTGGTTGGTCACGGGCGCGGTCGAACCATCGACAATGTGCGTGCTCAGCAAGCCTCTTACCACTGTGCCACATTATTGTATGATAGAAAAAATATATGGAAGTACAACCATATGATTCATTGATTGGGTAGAAGGAGACAAAAACTTTCTGTTCACGACCTAAAACCAGAAGGAACCAAATTTTTTGCAGTTAGAGCTGCTTCTGAAAATATTCGTCTGAAAAAGGTCACTATTTTCACAGTAGACGTTTGATTCGATGAGATTTCCACGATAAGAGTACTAGACAACTCGAACGATTCGATTTTCGGAAATTATCGAATAATTTTTCTTCAACTTCCGAATGAATCCCCATCTTTTCGAATAGTCAGTGTTTAAAACGGGTAAAATGGAGTTGGGGGGGGGGCACTTGGTATTGGTCGATAATATGACCTGTCCTACACGTTTTGACGTGTTTGCATTTCAGGTAACTATTATACGTTAGGATAGCTAACAAGTCAAAGCGTTCTGAATGTGTCAGCTAACAAGTGTAAACGTGTAGGACAGGTCATATTATCGACTTTTGTTAGGTGCCCCCCCCCCCCAACTCCATTTTACACCAAAACACTACGAATGTCGATTTTTTATTCAAAACTCGACTCGATTTGATTCGGTCGAGAAAATTTTCTAGTTCATCAAATCTTTGGCTCCAGTCATATGGGAAATGGTCAAATTTATCCTCAGGGAGGCGGACATCTTGAACAGCAGTGGCCTACATTCTCCTGAATATAGGGCACAGCTGGGTCAATGCCCCAGATTCAGTTACCCTACTTTCTCTGACTGCTTCACTAATTACAGTGGGGTAGCCAAGAGGTGATCAGAACAACAACGTTTTTTTTTCCACTCCAACGATTTCGTCCGCATCTGAGATAGGATAATAAACAAATAAGTTACTATTAGTAATGATGATTGTTGTTATCTACGCTAGCATATGAATTTAATAAGACAACAGTTATATTCATTATTGATATCTTACCTTTTTATCATCTCAAATGCGGACGAAACTCCTGAATGGAACGCTGGCTGTAGTGGTGGCTTCTTGACTGCCCCACTGTAATCAGCGGGGCAGTCAGAGAAAGTAGGGTAAATGAATTTGGGGCATTGACCCAGCTGTGCCCTAAATTCAGGAGAATGTAGGACACTGCTGTTCAAGATGTCACGCACCCTTATCCTCATGTATTAGGTCTTCATAGCCGCAATTCTGAATGTCATGTTTTGCCTTGGATATTATTCTGGACCTGTTTCAAGGGACTGTTTTACTACAACCGGAAAATGAATAAATAATATGTGGAAGTGAGTAAATAATGTGTAAAAGTTATAGTTGTAATAAGTTGTAAAAGTTAAATAGAAATTGTCAGCGCTAGAATTTGCTAGGAAATATAGTGGTCCATCCCGGGAAAGTTCCTCTAGAAGTTTGGAGCGGTATCAGGAGTCTAGTCCCACATTTACCGAGTTGTAATAGTCCTTTGAACAATCAGGGATTGTTTGTACGACTGAGCCGTCGAATCTGTCAGTTTGTCTGTTTTCCCAACTTTCAAGGTAGTAGGAGTATGATTCGACAAATTGATTAGGGCATCGAAATATGAATTTTCCCACCAACCAGGATGCATCCATCTCCTCTCTATCTCTCTCTCCAGCTACCGTACAACGGCCGGCGCTCATCGTAGGCCATTTGCATATCCCTTATCGCTGTGCCTCCGCTGATCGCACCGATCCCGACCCATATCCCAAGGACAATGCCCTGCCCGCTCGTATATAAGGAGCGAATTATCTCCAACTGGCAGCCTGCTTTGCTGTCGCCACGATGGAGGGCAAGGAGGACAACCAGCGGTGAGTTTCTCGTCTCCTATATCCTGGAATCGCTTGTTCTAAATCCGTGCCCGTTTATAGTATGCGCTCGATCGCCTTTGTGGCTGTGGCCATCTCAACGGCCGCTGTGATCGCTTCGGCCATCACCACCCCGATGCTGTACAGCTATGTGCAGACCCTTCAGAGCCAGGTCAACGCTGAGACTGACTTCTGCCGAGTGAGTTCCTTTCTTACCCTGGGTAGTCCTGGGATTTTTACCCCAGGTGGTAAATTTGCAAGTAATGGCGTTTTTTGTAGATGCGCTCTCGTGACATGCTCGTCAGCATGTACCAGATGGCCCCTAAGGGACGTGCCAAGAGAGGATGGCTGTTCGGACAGTGGGTTCCCGATGGTGGAGCCGGAGGTGGTGCTGAGTATGGAGCCCCTGCTACTGAGGTAAATAATTTTCGGCATTTAGAGTTCATTTGAAGTTGTTTTTCCTTTTTTCCGGCGGAAAATGAGGAGAAACCCTTATTACCCCTATTTCGAAAGTTTAACCACCCCGTGTTTCAGCCCGGATACGCCCCAGCTCCTCCACCAAGCAACGGCTACGGACCCGTCGTCAACGCCGAACCCGAACCACAGTGCTGCACCTGCCAACAGGGACCCGCTGGACCCCCAGGACCTCCAGGAGACGATGGCAAGGACGGTCACGATGGAGACCAGGGACACGATGGAAACGCCGGAAAAGACGGCGGAATCGAGCCCTCCGACGGCCTCCAGAGCGAGCCATGCATTGTCTGCCCACCTGGACCCCCAGGACCACCAGGAAACGCCGGATCCAAGGGACCCCAAGGACCCCGTGGAACTCCCGGACTCTCTGGAGTCGACGGACGCCGCGGAGAGCCTGGTATGGTTGGCCCCGCTGGACCTATGGGAGAGCCTGGAGTACCGGGACCCAAGGGAAAGAAGGGAGACGACGGACACGTCATCAATGTCAACGGACCTCCAGGACCACCTGGACCTCCCGGACCTCAGGGACGCAAGGGAGAACGCGGACCCAAGGGACGCGTTGGATCCGTCATTCCTGGACCCCAGGGACCTCCCGGAGACCAAGGAAAGAAGGGACGTCCTGGACGCAAGGGAGAGCCCGGAGTGCAGGGACCATTGGGATCGAATGGATCCAACGGCGATTGCTTCCACTGCCCCACTCCTCGTACTCCTCCTGGCTACTGAAGTGGTCAAGCGAAGGAGTCCTAACTCCGGTTAACTTAATTTATTCGTGTCGTGCAATAATAAACGTTGCATTAAAGTTGGTGTTCTATTTTGTTTTACGGAATTTGTACGAGTTTGAGAACTAGCATTTCCCCCATCAGCTGGCGAAGTTCTAGATCGCTGCGCCTGCATGACCTGTTCAAGATACCGGTTTCTGATAACAACACTCGATCAACGATAAGAGAAACGCTTCTACATCAAAATATTCGAAATTCCAAGTGTGTAACTCCCACGCTATTAGTATGAATCTTCCGAGACTCTTAGAAGAGCGCTAAAGCTTTGCACCACCAAAAATAACAACAAATAACCAGTAACCTGGCGGAAAAGTTGAGTTTTTGAGTTTGAGAGGCTCTAGTTCCTGGTAAAAACGGTTAGGAATCCTCATTTTGAGAGCAGCGCAGTACTCAAAAGTTCTCGGAGGTCAGTCAGAACCATTTTTGGGATATGGAACTGTGTCCATCTCTATGGACATTTACCACATGCATGCGTAGAGTCAGACCGTTCTACCCTTTTGAAATGGAAAAGAAACAGTCGAAGGTGGTCCGAAAGTTGCCATACCTCACTTCATTGCTAATAGCAGTAGATCAAAATTAAGTGAGGTGTAATTCCTGGGAAAGGATTACCAGGAAAAGCAGCTTTCTACACCCGTTAAACTGCGCGCGTGGTAAGAGTCTGATTATCATTTCGCTGAAGATGTAGGGGTTGGCCCAGCAATCCACGGAAATCCGCGAGTATCTGAGAGAACAATGAAAACTCTCCTCCTACTTTATGGCACTTATAATTGAAATTTTCCAAAACGTATGATTTTGTTGAAGTTCGTAGGGAAACAGAGTGACACGTTCGCAATCATTTGCAGTTCATAGCACGTTCCTCTCAAGGTGGAGGAAGTATGGGCTAGGACCTAGTGTTCTCTGGGTATGATGGTACAGTAAGTCCCACGGTATGAAAAACCATAAAAACTGTTCGAAAATAACAATTATTCGTCTGTGTTTTATACGCTGGCATAAGGGCGATTTTTTGTGGCCTATCATTTTGGATACATGCTGTCTTCCTAGGGCCCAGCAGTAAATGAAGCTCATCTATTAATATGGTACTTATTTCATAGGTATAGAATTAACTCAGCTCACCTCTTGACTCCATTAGCTACTGTCTGTTCCAAAAATTAGAGCGATTAAATGTTTTGCGTGTAGCTGCACAAGGTGCATTTTATCTCACGTAAAATCATGGAAATTCAGCGTTGTTAGTAACTGGAAGCGGGCCAAGACATGTCTCACTTATAAGAAATGGCAAGACTTACATACAGTCCTTGCTGAGAGGATAGACGGATTGCGCGTGCGGTTTCTTAGCGTCGCGGCTGCAGGATCGCGGCGAGACCTACTCGACTCTCTTACTTGGAGCATGCTTTCACCGCATTTTTCGTTCAGGTTCTGCCGCGATGGTGCAGTCGCGCAATCCGTCTATCTTTTTGAGAAGGACTGTACTTCATGTTGGAAGCCTGCCAAGTGACAAGATTGGTGAAACAGACAGTACGTAGCAGAGTCAGTGAAATTTTGTACTAACTACTTACTACTTCTCAGTCTTGTGCCTCTGAACCCACTTCGTGGCATTCAGGGCCTGGATGCATCATTCATAACACCCAGGTACATATTTAGGCCACCGATGATAAAGATGGATGAATTTGGGGTGCTAAGTAGTACGTTCACCCTGGTAGTCTGAATGATGCATAGGGTTGCTCCGGTTTCACCAACACTATCCTGGTGATTTTTTCAACAAAAAAAAACCAAATATCGAAGGAACTTGCTATAAGCAACAGAAGTTATTGGGATTCAAACAGGTTCTGGACATTGGTATTATTTGAGACTTGCCAGAATCGTTCCTCATATCTATGGAACGGATGAAATTTTGGCACTTCGCAATCTTTTCTGGAATTACAAGGTCGCTGAACCGGAATGCATAGTTGAGAAGATGGGTAATCACATACCGGTGGGTATGATTACCTACTTATGGGTAGCAACTGGGTGTTGACACCGTATGGGCTAAAATATTAGTGGGCGCTTGGGTGAAGGGTGAATTTGGGAACATTAACATGTCCATCATGGGTAATCTTTCATGGGTAACCTTAATGACGCATTCAAGCCCAGATTTATGCGTTGTTCTTGTGAATTTTAACTTCACATCAGTTGAAAATGTTGTGATACCGAGAGAAATGGCAGAACATTGCCCAAGCAGGAAATTGTCAGAAGAAAAAGAAAAGGGTGCATGCGAATCTACCTCATGATGCGGCTGCAGACTGCTATTCTTGAGCGGAACCCAAATTGTTGATTACGGAAGACTCGTGTATTGGAAGACGTGGTCCAGATTCGAAGCGGGGAGGGGCGAGGGATGGTATGTAAATACTGCCAGTTTACTATAGATTTGGTTCTCCTCTCAAATGGGAAGGAATAAAATTTTATTGTGAGGAAATCGCCGACTATAGCTCTACACTCGAAATGACTACAATTTCTGGAATCAACCGAACACGCGATGCCGAGGACCTGTCGTGAAATAATCACAGAAAACCGAGAAAATCCTTCAGACCCTCATGAGCTTCAATGCATTTCATAGATATCGATCAGCAAAGTGGTAATCGGTGGGAAATCACAGCCGCAGTGGCTACTCGAGTTCCTTCACTTTCTCTCTCGCTCGGGGCGATCATCACCATCACTTTCCGGGACATTGTGTGGGCGGTGCGACGCGGCGCGGATACCAGTTATTCTCGATCTCACTTATTCTTCCCCAATGGGGGGTATAAAAGCGCCGAGCTTGGCGAGTTAGCCGTCAGGTCTGCACCATGGATCAGAAGGAGACGGAGGAGCAGCGCCAGATGCGGCGCGTCGCATTCTTCGCCGTCGTCATCTCCACCGCTGCTGTTATCGCCAGTGTCGTGACGCTGCCGATGCTCTACAGCTATGTGCAGTCATTCCAGAGTCATCTGATCGTTGAGACGGAGTATTGCAAGGTTGGTTCGTTCATGGATTCCTTTGATTCCAATTTTTAGGACAACTCGTCCACGAGTGCCTTCCTTTCGTTTCACATTGCCTAAACCAACTATAAACCCTTATTCCAGACTCGAGCTCGCGACATGTGGGTAGAGATGCAGGTCCTGCACAGATCGGGAGTGCCACGATCGAAGAGAGAGGCCACCGGCACCTGGCTGTTCGGGCAGTTCGTTCCTGACGGCGGTGCTGGCGGCGGCGGCCACTACGTCGGTGGTCCCAGTGGAGGAGCATACGCCACTGCAGGAGGACCTGGTGGCGGACCCAGCGGAGGCTACGTGCCCGGTAGCGCGGGTAGCGCTGGCGCTGTTTCTGTCGATATTGGACCAGCATGCTGTCCCTGCCAGCAAGGTATGTCTGCTGTGAGGTCCATGTTAACCTGCAGAGTCTCATCCTATTCGTTCCAGGACCTGCCGGACCACCAGGACCACCTGGAGACGAGGGACCACCCGGAAACGATGGTCACCACGGTGCTCCAGGAGCCCCCGGCAAGGAAGGATCAGTTCTCTCATCGGCTCTGCCACCAGCCGAGCCATGCATCATTTGCCCACCAGGACAACAAGGAGCCGTCGGAATGCAGGGACCAAAGGGACCACCAGGACCAAAGGGCAAATCTGCCGAACGCGCTCCCGATGGCAAGCCTGGAGAGCCAGGATTGCTCGGACCCCCTGGCCCACCTGGAGTTGTCGGAGAGCCAGGACCAGCCGGCCCACCAGGACAGCCAGGACGTGTCATTCAGGTCAACGGTGCAGCTGGACCGGCTGGACCACCAGGACCTAAGGGAGCTCCTGGACCTAAGGGTCTGCCAGGAATCGATGGAACTAATGACGGCGGTGAGCAAGGACCAGTTGGTGACGCTGGTGCACCTGGACCTGCTGGTGGCGTAGGACCTCAAGGACCTCCTGGACCTCCAGGACCACCTGGTAAGGATCTGTTTCCTTGTAGATCAACTTCTCACAATGACATTATCTCAGATTTTATGTTAATTGCGATAAATTCCAGGTGAGGAGGGTTCATGCGACCACTGCCCCGAGCCACGCACACCACCTGGCTACTAAGGTGTGACTCAGCGGAATGGTCTGAGGATTTTGTCCTGCGCCGTTTCGCCGCCGGTCACAAGCCGGTGACTCTCTTTGCTGCTGCATGTATATACCCCCAAAGATCACGATCGCGACCCGACTAATAATAAATCACATTGCTCATATGTTGTACAATTGTTATCCAACACTATTTCTTATCCGCCTCAGAAAGCAGGGCATACGTCCAGAAACAAAAAAAAAGATTTATGTCAAGTAGGTAAATGCGTTGGTGTGATCTCATCCTGGAAAGGCGTAATGTCCATCCGTACAATAGGTGTAAGTCCGAAGAAAAACTCTCTGCCATAGATGACATCAGGTCTTGTGAGTTTGCAATATCACTAGTTGCTGAGTATTAACATTGGCGTGTGAAATCACTTGAAGTGTAAGTTTGATGCCCAAAATCATGGAAATGAAAATAATTGTGGTCAAATCGTACAATTTGATGCCCAAAATCATGGAAATGAAAATAATTGTGGTCAAATCGTACAATTGTGACTAAAGAACATTTCGTGCGCCGGTAATGATCACTGCTTTCCGTTCATGATTTGCTGTGCTCAGGTTTTTATTCATGTATGCACAGAACTGGGACCCATGAAACATTAACAAGCCAACGATGATTATCGTAATTTTTCATTCTAGAGGAGGTGCTGTTAGGAGAATCAGGATGTGATAGTTGGTTTTCTAACTAGGTTTCGGTTGGTTTGCGAGCTCATGCATCCTACCCAGCATGCTAGATAACCCCCATGAGCACATTTCACTGTGCCGAAGCAAAACGCACGAGAAAAATGGTGATCAGATCCGCGATCAGCGTGGTGGATAACCCTTGCAAACATGCTTCAGCAAAGTCCCGTGTAAACTCGCGAAAATCAATAAAATCAATAAATCAGTAATCATCGCGTGAAGTGGTTATCAGATTCGTGATCAGCATGGTATATTGCCCTAGTTGGTACATTTCTATCTGATTTGGAATTCAACGGAGAAAAATCGATAAAGTCGATCAATAAATCGATTCCTCTACGTCTCGAGCAAAACTCGCGAAAATCAATAAAATCAATAAATCAGCAAACATGTCGCTCAAAATGGTTGTGGGATTTGTGATCAGCGTGATGGATTGCCCCAGTGGGCACATTTCTATCTCGATTGGAGCTAAACTAAGAAAAATCGATGGAATCGATCAAAAAATCGATCGTTACTCCGCACTCGTTACTCCGCCACCTCTTTCAAAACTCGTTCTCATCGCTTGAATTTGGCGCCCACGCGCGCGCTCAGATTTTTGAAAAAGTTGTCGTAGGCGCTCCTATGTTTTGTATATAGAAACATTCGAAAATTGGACCAGAAACAATTTGAAAAAAAAAACACCGTGTTCACGATGCTTAGTATTTACCCCGACAAATACAGTATGATCTCTTTAAACCAGTTACGGTTCTCATAAGTGAGCTGCTCTCCCAATGACATGTTTGAGACACTCGATTTACCCTACGTTGTCGGAATACCCATTGCCCGTATGTCAATGTCCAGGACCTAGGAACAGGGTGGTCCGCATAAAGTGTGACGTAAAAAAAATCCTACAACTTCGCCCCAGTCAACGCGAATAAGAATGTAATTGCTTTTATTCAATAGGCACAAAAATTCTACAAGGTCTTACACATCACTTCCGAACCGCCTTCAGGTTCTATGTAAGCGTACAATCTCTTCCAGAAACATTTGAGGATGCGCGCGACCATTTCTTTCGTCCCATGCCTTCACCACAATCATTTCAGCGAGTCTGGTAGCTTGTATTCATAACAGAACGCAATTTGCTCCAAGATTCACTAGATAGCAAAATCTTAAGAATTAAGATCGGTCGAGTTCCACCGCCAGACATCCTTCGTACAGAAATCCGGAAGATTGGTCTCTCACCATTTCAGTGTCTTCTTTGCACCGTGGACTGGTACCTACGTAATTTTGGTGGAATGTCCAGTCAAAGTCCTCAGTGCTTTCTTTAGTTTAAGAGATCACCACATCCTCAAAGAGAATGCAATTTCTATACCCTGTCACACTTCATTTGAACCACCGTGTAATAACTGGGTTGCTTATCTGGTCCGAACAGTGTGGTATCGATCGACATCTCATAGGTTTAGACAAGAGTCGAATCAACAATTCAAATTTTCAAAGTTTCAGGAACTTTTGCTTCAGAAAATGATAGAAGCAAATGCTAGTGCGCAGAACTATGTGGAGCAGTTGCACTCTGGTCATGAAAACAGGCTCAATTGACAATTCCACGAGCAAGTAAAACAGTCGCACAGTCGTCATTGCGGAATTTGAGGAGCTCTCCGTGAAAGATAACCAATGTGTGCTGGATTGCATAGCAATCGACTTCCCGTTTACCATTTGGTGGACGATCATACTGTGAAGAGACACACGGCACCGCGATTCATCATGGATTGAACTCCTTCCAAAAGATGATATCTCCATCTCTTTTTTACCCTGAACACCTTAATTCATCAATGAGCAAATGGAAACAAGTTTTGTGTAAAATATTAACACATTCGCGACCTTACGCTTTTGGCATGGTGTGTCACGTGGGACACACGCGCTTTTGCACAAGTAGGACCCGTGCTCAACCGCTTGAGCACGTGATCCCACGCGGTAGGAATTTTTCCTCTGCTGTATAGTAGTTCGAAAATGCGCGAATTTGAGACAACCCAAAACGCAAATATGAACGAGCTTGAAGCTAATTCGAGAAGTACACCTGCATAAGAGGGAGTAAGTAAGTTAGTTAGTCTTCATATAAATTGTTCTTTTACTTGTGACTTTCAACCACGGATTAAAGAAGTACGAGAAGATGTCTGCTCTGCCCATCGCGTGTATAGATTGCTTGAACATTTGTTAGTATAAGACTATATAGGAGTTTGCTCATTAAGATTGCTTCACAAAAATATAACTGTGAAAAGGGCGTGCTCACCCGGTTGAGCACGCGNGATTAAAGAAGTACGAGAAGATGTCTGCTCTGCCCATCGCGTGTATAGATTGCTTGAACATTTGTTAGTATAAGACTATATAGGAGTTTGCTCATTAAGATTGCTTCACAAAAATATAACTGTGAAAAGGGTGTGCTCACCCGGTTGAGCACGCGGTCCCACGCGTCGCACCATGCGTGCTCAACCGGTTGAGCATATTGTCGCGAATGTGTTAAGCAGGCTTATGTGTGTGACAAAACATTCAGAAGTGAGAATTGCCGTGAGTGCTGTCTTTAGAGGGATATCAAACCCTTGGCATAATAAAGGGTTAATAGAGGGCCGGTGTGGAATCTAAAACTTATTCTTACATACTGGTTCATCTGAAAAAGGAAGCCCGAAAATTCGCGTATTGTAAGAAGCATTGGCTATTGCAGTAGGACTTCAACCCTGAGTTTACCCGTGGTAATCACGTTTTTTTTTTTGAATTTTACCTTTGGCATTCATCAAGGCCTAGATGCATCCTTGAGATTACCCAGGGTAAGCATGCTGGCGTCAGTTCAACAGTGGGTGAATTCGAGGGGTGTTAACGTGCTTACCCTGAGTAATCTAAATGATGCATTTGGCTCGAGGGAGTTTCTCCTCAATCCACGGGGAAAAGTCCGAGGTAATTCATACCTGCCTATAGGAGGGAGGTAAAGTTGACTATTGGAGATGACACCGCTCAATAATATGACCCAATGATAATTACGCGCTCCAATGAACGTCAATGAAACAGGCTATTTTTCATCTACACTTTAATTCGATCGAAGTTATTGCACAGTGGATTTTCGGCTAAGGAAAAGAAGCAATTTACTGGTATCTCCAACATACCAGTCTTTCAACAGATTGTAGGCCGCATGCATCGCTGAGATTACCCAGGGTGAGCATGTTGACGCAATACAAATCTATCCATTATTAGCACGAGCGCCAACGCCTTTACCCAGTGCATTCTCTATTATGCAAGGCCTAAGAACACTTCAATATATTTACCGACAGTACATTCACACATATGCACATACAACGTCCCCTATGGTATTGCCGGACGTGTCCACGATTCTTGGTTAACAAAGAGTTGCCGAGTTCTGACCAGCATATCCTGAGAAAATCAGGCTAACCTCTCTTGGACCTCGGATCCCCAAGAATAGCGTGGATCCTGAAAAGGTAACGATTTTAACATTTGGCGATTCACCACCGTTTATGCCCTGAAACTTGCCCTTCAGATGCCGAATCGATTCCGCCTACAATAACAACACACCTCATTGTCACCGTTCACAGTGTTTACAATGGAGCGCGCCCATTTACTACACAGACTGTGCTGTGTCGTAACTGTTTGTGCTTTGGGTGTGCACTCGCTCATGAAGGATTTTTGGGCACCATTCTATTCGTAGCTTGTTGATGAGGTTGTGGTGGTGGTTATTTCTGGCTTATTTATTCAGCGGGATTTCCAGCTTTTGGTGGTAAGACGTACATATTGAACCGCAAATAATGGAAAAATCGGCCTTCCATTCTCTTTCGTGGGCATCCTTTCGACCAATCCACATTATCCACGAGAAATATGGAGAGGCGACCCGTTCCACACGTGATTAATGAACTCCGGTTTACAATCGCTCATCGGAGCGTTCACTACGGCGTGTTGGACGAGAGTACAACGTAAATACGATGTCAAGGAAGTTGGACGCCATCCCGGAAGAATCCACGGCCAGTTGTCCGGAAATCGAATATGATCAGTAATGCTTCCTTCTATGTGATATGCAATCTCTATAAAGCTATGAATGTATCTCTATAAAGCTTAGTATACTCTCCTTATCCTTAAAGGCATAGTCCCACCTCAGAACCGTTCAAGGGATTCCCACATGAAAACAATTTTCGAAAGTCACTGATTCCAGTGGCACACGTGGTTCTGTACTAAACTGCCGAGAAGACCGTTTCTGAGCTGCAATTTTTGGAGAGTGTGGGCGGAGTCGGGGGCGGTGCCAAGGAGGGAGTACGACGCCCTGAATAACGCACTCTGAAAGCGCAGTTGCGCCTATTTTGAGTGTTCTTTATCATTCACTTGTTGATATGATAGATAGTACGCTCTAAGTATAACCATCAAAGCTGTACATAGTGCGGAAAACCTATATTCTACCCCCGCTCCGCCCACACGCTCCGCAAAAGTTGGGGTTCAAAAAGGTTTTTTTTGCAATTTCGCATCGAATCGCGTATACCACTGTGATTACGAGCTCCTATGGCGGATTCCATGGTTGTTCCTGGAAATCCAGAGACTTACCACTCCTTCTAAGGTGGACTAGTACTAATTGTAAGAAAAAAAATGGGTATACTTTATCCAATCGATTTGTCTTCATTAGCGATTGATGGTGATGCTAATGATGATGAGGACGGCAAGGGATACCACATTTTGCTGAGGAAACTAGTCCAGGAAACTGGACTGATGACCGGAAAACTTAGAACATTCCCCGAAATATTCATAATTCCGCCATTAAAGATTCTTTCACTGTGAAAAGCGGTTCTAAAGCGGGACGGTGTCTTCAAGAGGAGAAAGGAGAGTGAAGGACAGGAGGAGAGACGAAGAGGAATACAAAGGGAGAGCTTGATCGAGAAACTATCCAGAGTGGGACTTCCATTCCATTTTTTTCTGAGAATCTCTCTTTTTGGTTCTAATTCCTCAATTTCTTGATAGGAATTACTGCTGAAGTTCTTAATTTCGTGCCTAACTCGATAAGTAGGATTGAACTAACAAGGGAAGTGCAAGAGGCCAGGCTGGCAGATCGAAATGAAACCTATCTGGCTTGAATCCTTGCTTGACAAGGTCCTCCAGCATATATTTCATTTTTGCCCAATGTGCTAAAAAAAAACAGATATGGCCGAGTGGTGAAGGTGCTGAACTGTTAGGCAGAGGGTCGAGGGTTCGGATCCCGTCATGTGTATCCGTTTTGCATTTCTGTTTTTTATTCCTTCTTCGTCGTTGAAGTTAACTTTAAAGGATTAGAACATAAAACCTATCCTTATTGACAAGATTTCAAGTTGTAGAGGACAATCACGAATCATAACCCAGCCCAACGCACAGCCACCTGCATGAGACCATAATAATGATAGGTTTCATGTTCTAATCTTTCAAATCTAATTTCAGTAACGTGGAAGGAATAAAAAACAAAAATGCAAAACGGATACATATGGCGGGATCCGAACCCTCGACCTCTGCCTAACAGTTCAGCGCCTTCACCACTATGCCATCTGTTTTTTAGCATGTTGGGCAAAAATGAAATATATGCTGGAGGACATTGTCAAGCAAGGATTCAAGCCAGATAGGTTTCATTTCGATCTGTCAGCCTGGCCTCTTGCACTTCCCTTGTAAGTGCACTGCAACAAATGTGGGAGTTAATGTCCAAAAAAGCTGCTCCTCAACTCATGAGGACAACGAGGTACTGTAACTTGTGGACATTGTAGTTAAATGTCCATAGAAGCCACCTTAGTGTCCGAATTTCTTGTCATTTTTTGGAAGCGTCCACGACACGCATGTCGAGGCGATTATGGGAATCGCCAAACTTGAACGACCTCACACTGTTCTCCTTAACTCAACGACTATGAAGGAAAAACCGCTCCGACACGGTTTTTCCACTCTGTTTGGCTACTTCGTACCAATCAATGGGATGACACCGTTTTTGCTCTAAACGCAATTCAGACCCCTCCTGGCAAGTTGTGCAAAGTGCAAAGCTGAAAGGCAAGCAGATAAAGGAGGGCACAGGCGTTCCGCGAAATCTGTGGACAACTAGGCAATCTGGCTTCGGAGCTGATATACTGATCAGCTGTGTCGTTTACTCGTTTATTATTCTGGATGGACAGATAGGCAAACAAACAGACAAATAGATGGGAAACAAGCGTAGAAAACAACAGCAGGGGAAATATGACTCTCCCGAGAAAAACATGAATTCTTTGGATATATCCGTTAACGTTCTTGTGGAGATTTCTACCTTCTCACTGGACGAGTTTGCGGGTGAAAATGAAGCATTTATGAACCAGCAAGAACCAAATAAACTGAAAGTTTCCCATTCCTCCAGCTGTGCGAATAAGGTATCGCCTTTCCAGTAAGGGATTTTCTGGAATCTTGGTGATAAATTGTGACTCTTCGAGATGAGTATTGCTCGTTAACACCCTCAGGTCTCCTCTCAAAAAAAGAATTTTCTAGAATTTGACCCCTGCGTCAGGAATTTCTTGTTTTTTTTTTCAGCAGCACGACTGCGAGCACCATCACTCTCCTTTCTGCGTCAGTTTCTTAACGACTATGTGCCTTCAAGCACTTTGAAATTGAGTCACCCAATCTAATCTTTTCGACGTAGGTCCTTCTTTGACGCTCCTAGATGCGCATTATTCCGAAACTTCACTCCCTGCTTTGGCCCCGCCCCGTCTCCGCCCACAAGCTCCCCGAAATTGATGCTCAAAAAAGGGTTTCGCGGCAGTTTTGGGTTGTGCCACGTGTACAACAGAAATCAGCTGCTCCTGGAGAATAGCAGTAATGCTAGAAGAAATCTCCTTCTGAGGTGGTGTCCTTAGAGTCCTGCGGAGGAAGATCACTAAAGTGGGCGTGTTCTAACTGCAAGGCGAATGCTCACTCTTCCGATTTTCAATGTATCTCCATGTGATGCTGACCAATGAGTCATAAGCACTGAACATTCGCGTGTTGGCTAATATTGCTGCATTCATAAACATCGCTTTTCTAGCGATTGTGATAGTACAGACGCAGCGCCATTTGTATAGGATAGCCCGTGCCTCCACAAGAAAACAACGTCTGGCATGGAATATGCATGAAATCTGTATCATTTTCCAAACACTTGCATAATGTTCGTAGTGAAAAACCGATACTTGCATCAATGAGCTGAAGTTTGCATAATCCTGTACACGTGCATCCCCTGACTTTTTCCATGCACATGCATAGTAAAACATGTGTGATCTTCAGTGTGGGTTGCATCAGATTTGCCAAGTGCAAACATGCCAGAAACTTTAGAACGTAGGCGCTGCCTTACCCTGCCTATGCGAAGGGTTAATATTGTGCAGTCTGGTTCAATACGTCCAAGTTGACATTGCACAAGGTCGTCGGATAAAACGTACTAAGCCAATACATCCATGATACATTTCATGCACATCTCATGCACATTCCATACATAGTACATGCACATTTTTTGTCAACGTCAATGCAGGTCACATGAAATTTGCGCGAAATTTGCACGGTGCGTGCATGCTGGAAACTCGTTGCGAATTTCGCGGTTACCAGTTTTTAACTGTTTGTTGAGCAATATGTAGATGGCTTTTCTGGCCTATGTGGTATAACTGATGAGCGAATGTGAGCCAGTTACTTACGCTGCTCCTAGGTAATAATGGATTGGTATTTTTCAAATTCCTTTAAAATAAGTGGTTAAATGAATATGCAAGTAAACAAAAGCATAGATACAGTGTGGGTCGAGGCGGTGACCTTTCCACGCCCTGGAAAGGAAGCGGCGCGACCGCCCCGCTCAAGCACGACTCTACCTCGGAACAACAAATCGTGGGGTTTTCTTGATAGTTAGTTAGACTTCTTATTAGTTAAGATCAAATTTAATGAACAATTATCAAGAAACCGAGATTCGCCACTGTGGCGGCGATTCCATTGTGAGCGGAGCGGTCGCGCTGCGTGCTTTTCGAGGCCGCGGAAGGGCCACCACCATCGATGCTCACTGTAAGGTGTCAAAGCATGTTATTTGATAATTTCCTGTAGTCACTTCAGCTATCTGCCTCAGAGAAAAAATTTGAGTAGGAGGAGTAACAACAAGTAAAAGCTTCTTCATACTTACTACAATATAACCTTTTCAAATAACATACGCTTTCCCGTGCTCTTTTTCTCTGACGTCTCTTCAACTATCTTTCCTGGTGAAGCGGACCATACCAAAAATCTGAAACTGCATAGCGGAAACGACTGTTACATCCGAACTCCCCCTAGAGCGAACTTTCCCCATATTTGGTTCCCACTATAGGTGAATCACGTCCTCTGGATGAATCCGTAATTCACCGAAGTTCTGAAAACGTCACCGCCTTCCCGCTTCCTTGGAATCGGACGAGTTTTCCCACTAGGACTCACTATTCAGTGAGTTTGCCATTGCTGGCATCACTTAGTGCAATTTTCTTTGGCGGGTAATATCAATTTTTCCCTAAAGAGCTCGGTTATCCAGGATTTGGAGCGAGTTGTAGGACTCCGCACCACAAAACCTGGTGTGATACCTCTTGTAACATTTTCCATGAATAATTCCCGCTCTCCTCTGGATTCTTCCAGGTATGATACCTCGCTGCTAAACAGTAGTCTCACCAAACACCTGTACACTGTACTTTATGACTGTTTACCAGCGCTACCAGACGGCTTTTATTGTCGTTTTTGACGGCACGATTTCCCGTTGTTTCGTCCGCCGTCCGTCCAGCTGTGAACGACGGACGGAATCGATTCAAAGGCTGGCCGTCGCCGCCGAAGCTACGCCCTCCCTGTCCTGTGGTGTGTGTTGTGTGCTGTGCTGTGTGTGTGAGAGAAGAGTTCGACCCCCCGTCTGGCCCCCGGCTAGCAGCCCTCTCTCAGCCGGGTTATGATGAGCAGCCAAATCGGCACAGGTAGGATCACGTTCAAATTCATTTCCACAGTGTTATTTATCCTATTTTTTCTGGATTCTTCCCTATAATCCTGAATTTTTAAGCCATTTCACTTTTTACTATTTTCTCCATTTCCAAAAGGTCCCACCCACCAACTCCTGAACCTGGCAACCTGCCAACCCGTCCCTACGACCTTGACTAGGCGCCCAAGAGCAGCGTGTCTTATCGCCATGTTTCCTCGTCTTTTGTTGACACCGCCATCGCATTTGATTTTTCAGCGTCAAAAACAATCCTTCTATGGATGAGGCGGTAAAGACCTGTTTTTGCAGCGTTTTCGCGGCAAGAAAGCACTTAGACTAAGCGGATTTTACGTGGAAACGGTCATTGTGAAGTGGTGTATTTGCACAAGAATTTATCGACGACGTAAATGGTTTTGAAGCTGTTCAGCTGGGATGGCTTTGTAAAGTGCACTATGTGTTATTGATAGAAATTTTCATGGTATTGGTGGGCCATATGAGCAGTTAGTGGGAGTACCGCAGCAGTATCAGAGCAGGACCTGGTCCTGGGTAGCCCAGGTGGTGTAAGGGTTACATAGGAAGGTCTAGCCTAAACCATTGGCGTATCTATGCCGGGTTTTTCTGGGCCTGGTTGCATCATTCAGATTACCCATGGTAGACGTGTTAACCTACCCACACTCACCTTCACCTAAAACACATCAACATGATTACCTCTGCGCGACATTGTCTATACCCGTGTTGTTACCCATGGGTTATCGTGCCCATACGTGTCGGATTACTCGTCCCTCCGCTGATGAATCCAGGCCCTGAGCTGAATGCACCATCGAGATTGCCCAGGTTAAATGTGGTGACCCCCGTGCTAACGATGGGTAAATTTGAGTGGTTTTAACACGATTACCCTGGGTAATCTCAAGTATTCTAGGTATTAATCCAAGCCCTGGTCATCGTTACAAGTGGAAGCGCTTGAAAGAGATGAGTAGCGATAAAACATGGCGGTCAATGCCCATCTTTTCCATGCTCTCTTTCTTTATTCTTTCTTTATTCGTATTTATTGACATTCCATTATTAATTATTATTTATTATTAATCATTATTTATTATTTATTATTTAACTTTTTTGGTAGTTAATAACTGCTGTTTTTCAATTTTCCATTGGTCACCCCTTTTTTTGACGGAAACTGCTCTCCTCCCCTACTTCCTCATCCCCCCGTCTACATACATATATTTTATGCTATTAGGTTGTCGGGAAATGATTGAGACACTCCACTGAAAATTCTTTCTTGCGTCCCTCACACATGGCTCGGGCCCAGGATATGTGAGTATATGATAGCCTGGTCCTTGAGCAATTACACCATGGGTATGACATGGCGTAGCGTTACACCATGGTGCAAGTAGGAGCGAGAATCCATGGGCAACTAATTCGAGTAATTTCCTTTTTCGAGCTCTTTTTGGGCGCCAGTGCGTGCAGGAGGGATGACTATACCATCATGGCATTTGGCCCTGTGCTTGTCAGTCATGCAACCATGAACGGTCGCTTCTGGTATTTCGTTTCGGAAGATATGTCTTCTCAAAGACATTTACAAATTATGCGACTTCCTGAGCTTAGGAGCAAGACATGCTCCGTTGGAGTTGCTGGCACGCAACGTGATGAACAACAACACCTTTTGCAATAATCAATTCAGGGCAATGACCGGCAAATATGGAGAAAAGAGACATCGACTTGTCGAAGTGCACGTTTTGGTGCACAAAAATCACCCTCATATGGCTTTATCGGTTCGTCCTTAGCAGGAGGAGCATGCATGGACTGTTTTGCCATACTCGATCCCCTTGCCCAGTCTTGCACTCTCCAACTAACATCTTGTTCGGTCGCTTAGGCACTCCTTGGCCAAGCAATACTCCGCCAACTTTGAGGATTTTTGAGCATTGACTGATGGATTCTTCAACCTGTGGCTTCTTGATTTCTGAACCTGTGGAGACAAGTCTGACCCTGAAGGGTGGCCTAAGGTGATGGGTATACATTGTGCCCACAACAGGTCCCGAGGTTTCCTAATTGAGAAGAAAAAGTTTAAAAAGTGGTAAAAATATGGAGTGTCTCAATCATTTCCCGACAACCTAATACATACTCCTAAAGTGGGAAAACCTCGATTGATGGGATTTGCAACAAGTTTGCGTCATGCGTGCGTCACGCGTCATGCAAATTTAATCACATTAAAAGTTAAGCAACCTGTACTGACAGCGACACGGGAATTGCATCACATCTGCATGATTTGTGCATGAAACGTGCATGAACTCGACCATATGCAAGGGTGGAGTCAGGCGCTGCATGTGTTTAGCACCATACAAGCATAGGAATTCTTACGTGATCATCTTGGAAATGGTGGAAGTCGATGTGTTTTTCATGCATATATCATGTCGCCTACAATTTTTTCATGCAAACATCGGTTACATCAAACTATGGTTTTTTTTCCTGAGTTCAAAAATAGTCCAAAAAATTTGCTGGTTGTTTTCGAATCTCGTCCACATTTACATATGTTGACCGCCTAAAATTTCTTAGCCTCTTTCTATTTTATTCGTTTTTTTTCTCGTTTTACTTGCAGTTCATATTTTTCATGTTCTATGCAGTGCAGTTTGCCTAAAATCCTCAATATGGTCAGCTTACCTTGAGGTTACTTCATTAATATTCTTGAGAAAGAATCCAATAACTAGGAAAAAGGTTGGAATCCGCAAAACATCGAAATTCCCTCAAACCGCTTGAATCGAAACGTATTAACACCATACAAACTTACCCAGCGCTAGCACAAGCGTCAATATGTTTACTCTAGGTGATTTCAATGATGCATCCAAGCCCTGGTTCGTAACTGGATGTAGAAAAGCTTGGTTTCTTTCCGAGTTACGCAGAAACTCACATCCAGACGTTGTAGTTGAATGAGGCCACTTATGAGGGGCAAAACTCTCAGACTAGTTGCTGGCTTTTCTGCCGATTATGACGCGAAGGGGTTGTTTACATAGTGGTGTAGAAACTAATGGAGTGCAATATGGTAAGCGCTAGAGACAGTATCTGAATCATAATTCCCTTACATTCTATTCGACGTCGAACATCTCCTTCTATATCTTTGTCAATGTAAAATTGATGAAAATTACGCGGAAATAACGATGACTGCAGCAAGAGGCGTGGCCTAGCTGCAAACACTGCCCCATTCTCATCTCACTCAGCAGTGGATTAAACTCATTTGGAATTCGTTGCCCTCCTCCATCCTTTGGAACTACTAATGCGGATTCGATCAAATTTTCAAATAATTCGACATTTTTGTTGTGTGAGAAACCGAACTGTTGGAGAAGCTGTTCGTTTAAATATTTGAATACTCTTTGGTTGCTCCATGATTGGATCATTAGGATCATCCTAAAGAAAGGGAAGCTCGGTTATTCGAGGGCTCAGAGAGAAGATCGAGTGCCGCATATGCTGGAAACCAATTTCATAATAACTGAACTTATTTTTGCCTTATTTTTTCCCAATAATTGCCCTGTGACCTGGTAAGCCAAGGGGTGCAGTTCTAGAGATCAGGGGGAAATCACGGTGGTATTCCTCACGATTACGGTGTGTTCAATTGTGAATGCTTCTTTTCCACTGTTTTTTCTTTGTTTATTTACATATTTTTGCTTATCTAGTTTAGTTTTCAAGGCTAAATCGGTTCTGGACTGTATGTGCTTGATTTGATACCTCACAGATCTTCACTTGGGTTAAGTAACTTTCCGATTCTACCTAAGAATTACCCAACCATACCACCGAGTCAAGTCTTACTTCAGTACTTTCATTAGTTTAACACTACACCTGCAAAAAAGTTCCTCTACTATTAATCAACATTTTTCACTACGAGGTGTTTGTGATGTTCGGCACACTTTTTCAGTGTCTTAATTAAATAAATAAATAAATAAATAAGTGAATAAATAAATAAATATATAAATATATAAATAAAAGTTCGGATAAGAGTTAACTATGGCTACTGGCTGACGAGGTTACCCTTTGCTAAGGCTGTCAGAAATAAATGCTGCCAGCTCAAAACGCGCTTTTCCTCGTAAACCAAACTAGTATGGGCCTCCATTTCTGGGACACACTACCCGGTAATTGTGATTTCTTTTGAAAAATCACTGTTTCACAGAATGTATTTTAGCTTGTTCGTGAGCTTGCAGTGGTCGTTACGCAACTCATCTTCGTTCATGTACCTACCATTTTTTTCTTCATATAATTGTTTCTATTTTTCATGGTTCTACCTTTCCGTAGCCATGTAAACTGTGTAAAATGTGGTCCCTGCGTAGTTCACAAGACATACTCAGGCTTATTTGATTAAATATCACCCGGGTACGTTTGTTTAGATACTGAGCACTATCTGAGCATTCTCAGAACAAACAATGACATGCGATCACCGCGTCGGAGGCGCATCACTCGCTATCACAAGAAAAACCATGTCCTGGATTATTTTTGTGTGGGGTCAAGGATCAAAGCTTGTATGACTCTTGCAAGGTCTCCTGGGTAACTCCTTTGGATTTAATAATAGTGTTTTAATCCTGTAGGGTATTAGACGCATTCGATAGTCGACAGTGGCAGACGCAGAGGGGGGGGGGCGCCCCTCCTCCCGCGAGGGGGTAGCCGATTATTTGAAATTACCAAAAATTTGTAATTAGATAGGTGTCATCAATTAATTAGCCCTACAACTATTATTTTTTTATTAATTTTATTTTCCATCCTGGTCCCCAAAACGGTAAAACCGCAATTTTTTCCCACGCCCCCCCCC
>JARK01001470.1:257938-276681 GCA_000688135.1 Ancylostoma ceylanicum
ACCCAGACGGAAAATAATTTTAATAAAAATATTAATGAAATGTACTTCTGTCCCTGAGCCTCATTTTATCTGGTATTTTCACATTCCGAGCCCTCCACCATCATTTGACAAAGTTGAAGAGGGAAATGATGGAAGCCAGGCAAATACGACGGCACGGGCCAGAGAACAACACCAAAGATGAGTTAAGGGAGATACTGCGCTTGATTATGTGATCCGAGCCCTTGGCAATCTTCCCTCTCTGATTGAACTCTCCTCATTCTGCCACAAGCAACCAGAGGGTGAGGTCCTTCTTCGTCATCAGTACTGTCTCTTGTCAATGAGATCGTGTTCTATGGATTGGCATCTCCGTGCCGATTGTCATAGTCATCATTGTCGCTTTGCCACACGGTAGATCTTTCTCTTGGTTATTATGGAGGAATTGATGATTATGTAATATTTCTTATTGTTAAAGCCTGACGAAGGCATTAATTGCCGAAAGTTTGCCGTAAATAAATAGATCCACTAAGAGCCCAAACAAACCGAAAGATATTAATTTGAATGATAAATAATAAATAAGAATCGTTTAAAAAGTAATAATAATTAAAATAAACAAACGCAGGATTTTTATTTATTTTGTAAAGTAATGCTGAAAATTCGGCGTTGGAACTGAGCTTCGATGGACTTTCAACCACTCTAATGTTTCGACGACCTCTGAAACGACGTCCCTACTCTGGTGACAACCTCTCCTTTCATGCCATCTCGCGGGAAAGACCTTCAAATGACTCCAGCAGTTGTGAACTATCTTGTCTCTAACCGACACAATGCTATCAATGGCACTCAATGTCTCACAATGAGATTGCTGTAGGGATACTCGAGCTGAAAAGTGTCCAATTAGGTATATAAAAAAAGAAGATCGTATGAAAATAATCACAAATGAATGCTGGGCACAAATCAACAGCGGCTGAGCTACCTCCAATATCAGTGGAGTGGCTGCGTAGGGCTAAAACTACTTCAAACACTTTCATTTGCTAGCGAACACCATCAGCACCCCCTTCACAATTAGATATCCTATTCTTCATAGTCAAACCCGAGTTTGAAGTTTTGTTTTCCATTGGAACATGACAGATCTATCCTCCATCGTGGACCAGTATCCTGGCGCTTTCCTCACTTTCCAACCATAGCGGGTCCATCCCCAATCGGTGGACTCGTAGTCTGCCGCTTTCCTCACTCACCCATCGTATCCTAGTGTTTTCTGCAGTGTTTAGCCAAGGCTGACCCGTACCCTGGGGTGATCGTCGTAGGCGGACTCATCCTTCACCGTCGGATCCGTGCAAAGAAGGCCTCCCAACTTATCACAGCAATTTGAAGTGTTCCTAGAGAAGAGAAGTTGGGAAAGAAATCTACTTCTACTAACTTCACTTCTCACTCCCGCTTCCCAAAGTGTATGCTGTAACCATAAGAGGAATCTTTGAATTTGAAAGTGATATTTAGGATCACAACGAAACTTAAGAGGTAATCAATGGTTTTAGGATTTCGTTTTTCAATCATTCTAGCAGAATATTATCTCTATTTTATTCGTATCACCTTTACCAATAAGAAATGAAAGATCAAGAGCAAAGGAAATCACACAGAATAAGTACAAATAAAATATATGAATATACTGTACCCTTTGCATGCTTCTGTAGCCACATAAAAGTTCTAAAAACCAGTTTGTTCGCGGAACAAGCGTGGTGTTGGAACAATGTGCAGTGTCTGAGAAGACCAGAAGCTGACACATGGAGTAAATAATAAGAAGCAAGCGATTTAGGAAACGATACAAGAGAGAACCACGTATTTCCTTTGAAAGATCGTGCGCCTGAGAGGGCCATCTTAATATGATGTTTAATTCTGCAGAAATACTTTCGCGAAAACAGGTTCTGGAAGCAAGCTAAGACAAACAGGCTGTGCTGCCTTATTTTCCGAACAAAATCGTCCACTTGCCCACAACAATAACAACAAATCATGCCTATTTCAAAAACGACGGTTTCTAATATGAGAAAGTGTACAAAAACGATGAAGATGTCAGAGTCAAATGCACCATTGATCAAACTTTGAAATCAAACATCGCATTCTTACATTAATCCATTGAACTATAAAATTCATTCAAGCATTTTAACATATTTTTCGACGAACCACTTCGAATTTGCAATAACGTAAAAACGCTCGGCATCTTTTTGCTCCACGAGTGTGAATATGTGTCCGAGGACAAAAGTATCTCCTCTTGCGTATAGCGAATATCTATAAGCAATGGGAACATGCTCGACTCCAGCTAAATGGGCCAACGATCCAGTTATCAAAACGTCGTCAACCTGAAAAAAAAATGCAGTGTCTCATCACATTATGTAGTTCAAATGAATCATGTGGTCCCATCTAAAAGTGCACGGGTTTATCTAAGGTTTCGGTATATCTGGGAGTGTTATTGTGAGAAATCAGCATTGTTTACCCAGAAAAATCTCTCTAAATGCGCCACGTCCAATATCCCGAGAATTGCCTGGCGTGGCACAGTGTAGGCGAAACCGAGACAATGCGGCACATATACGTTACCCATGAACTCTTCATAGCTCACGTACCTGAAATGCTTAAATTTAATCTCAGCGAAAGTAATAAGCTATGAAGAAAGCACAGTTTCTTACCATTTGTTCTTTGGGTCACGTATAACGGAGTGGTTCGAACGGCTATAATTCAGAGAAATCATTGTTTAGGAGCTTCCCACCGGTGCGTATTCACTTAGATTCCTCAAGATTGTAATAAACTCACTAATCACAGTGAATTTTTCCAGTTTCTATGGTTGTATTTATTAATTTCGATGCTTCCTCAACGTTCCAAGCTACATCATCGTCCATCTTCAGGATAGCTTGTACTTTCGGACAAGCGACAGCAACATATCTTAGTACCGCCAAGTGCTGGAAAGTGTTTAACTTTATATCTAGACATTCTATCAGGGCTATTTGTTGAGTATTGAGTGGAACAGCTGGGGAATACAGTTGGCAGGGCAAAAATAAATTCTCCTCTGAATTTCTCGTCTCCTTGAAGTTACAGCACTTTTAAGTTCAGTTGAGAGAAACCTATCGCGGTGCAGATCCTCGTTTCCGTTAATTTACTGAACTCTTCCTGAATACTATTTCCCAATTGTAGACACACCCTTCACATTACCAAGCCTACTCAGTCCTGGAGGTATTACAAATTAACACATTCGCGACAATGTGCTCAACCGGTTGAGCACGCATGGTGCGACGCGTGGGACCGCGTGCTCAACCGGGTGATCACGCGCTTTTCACAGTTATATTTTTGTGAAGCAATCCTAATGAGCAAACTCCTATACAGTAGTATACTAATAAATGTTCAAGCAATCTATACACGCGATGGGCAGAGCAGAAATCTTCTCGTACTTCTTTAATGCGTGGTTGAAAGTCACAAGTAAAAGAACAATTTATATGAAGATTAACTCACTTACTTACTCCATCTTATGCAGGTGTACTTCTTGAATTAGCTTCAAGCTAGTGCATATTTGCATTTTGGTTCGTCTCAAATTCGCGCATTTTCGAAGTACTATACAGCAGAGGAAAAATTCCTACCGCGTGGGACCAGGTGCTCAAGCGGTTGAGCACGGGTCCTACTTGTGCAAAAGTGCGTGTGTCCCACGTGACACACCATGCGAAAAGCGTAAGGTCGCGAATGTGTTAAGAAATCTTATGACAGAACTTTTTTTAACTTTCTAACCACTTCAGAGAGCCGTAAAGAGTTAGCATCTCGTCAAATAACGTGAATTTAGAGAGAAAAAAATTAATATTGACCCCATAGAGAAACAGAAATAGAAAAATGAAATGAAAACCATTTCGCATGGAAGGCAAAAAGAACACCAGACTTGAAAAAGAAGTGAGGGAAAATTATGATCAGGCTTTTATTCATAAAACCGGTATACACCAGGTGAAACCGTACTGTTCTAAGGAATAACAAGGATAGAAGAAAAAACGCTTGAGAAACCCTTCAACGCACGCGGAGGTGTGTGATTTCTGGAGGGTGCCATAGGCGTCATTTAAGTCGCCTGTGGTGCAACACTTACTAGTGATCGGACACATCCTCGCACCATCTGAACACACTTTTAGGTTACTCCGGAGCAAATTAAAAGGAATCAGCCGGCACTCTCCTCAAAATTAGTGCTATTTCGCATCTGTGATTAGTGGATGGAGTATTGGCCGGAAATCAGGCTAAATAATTCAATCCAATTTCCCCTTTGCTCTAAAATGAGATCCGCCGTCTTCTAGAATAACTTCCACCCTTCATTGAGAGAGTGACCGATTGTTCAGAAAAGGTATCGGAATTTTAGCAAAGCCATTCAGCTCAGATAGTCAGCTGCGTGGGGGTTTAGTACGCGCCACTGTCTTGAAGAAAATACCTTGAGCGTGATATTCCTGTACGTATCTATGAGGTCCGCTTGCAATATGTCGCCATGAATTCGAATTTCCTTATCGATCAATGCCTGCTCTTCTTCAGTTTCAGCGTTACCAATCGCAAATAGTATGCGAAACTTGTACTGAAAAGAAGTAGTGTTCATTAGTGTGAGAAGGATCAACTTTTCCCTCAAAACCAGACGCAAAAATCCTAACCGCGATGCTGGTTCGTAACCACAAAAGACAATAAAAGTCATTTCCTACATCGGAAAAGTTGCATATGTATAACTAGCTAGTTCAGTAATAAACTAACTGGAGTGCTATTGAACAAGAACACTCATTTGTGCTGACAAGGAAAGTATATTTGGTCGATGCGGCCATTTACAGAGAGGTGTATATCGCCTTATGCAGTTTTCGACGCTGATTTCAAGTCCATTTTCAAAATCGTCCAAACTGCTCCCTGCGATGAGTTATGCCCATTTTTGTTGTTGTGAACATCGCGATTGTGAAGTGATTTTTTTCTATTTAATGATTTCATTTCGACAAACTCTGATTTTCGTACCAGTGTTTATTGTAATACGAAAAACTTCGAACCTGTGAGCGCCCGTCTGGAAGAAGAGAGGCTCATTTTTGCGCTAAGAGGCTTCTTTGTACATTGATCTCAGGGCTGGGTAGCACCAATGGGCATAACTCATCACAGAGAGCAGTTTAGCCGATTTTGAAAACGGATTTGAAATCAGCGTCGAAAGCTGCATGAGGCAATATACACCAATGAATGACCACACTGACCAAGAATCCTTCCCTCGTGAGATACCCCTCTCCAGTTACTTTTTTCAAGCGGCTGAAAATCTAGGGTATTTCCCGGGCAATCTAATAAATAGACTTCTACTGATGAGCGAAAATGTGTGTGCTCCTGACTACAACAAATTATTTATGAGAACATGCACTTTGCTTTTCCAACTGTACCTCTTTGCAGAAGTGTGAGAGCGATATGGGGAAATCACTCAGTAGAAGGCGGTGTGTCACCTCGTTTTTGTGTTAAGCAGATCGCGAATCCCCTCGACATGCTGATCCCAGCGATGATTCCCTCGACATGCTGATATACATAAAACGTCATAAAACGGTCTTTGAACCCGTTTTCCGTGATGGCGTTTGTAAGGGGCTTGTAACAGTTTGCTTGACCAAACTGACATGTGAAGCCGTTGATCTCATCGATCTGGCATGTCAAAACTCGTTGGCAAACGTTGCTACCGTGGTGGGCAGCCAGCACGCTCACGGACGGCTCCGCCCAGGTGGTCCGTGAACTGCGCTCTGGACCCTACCAAAAACGAGGTTTTCGTCACTTTTTTGACATTTTATGTACATTTTTGGAATCAACGCGGCGAGAAGATCAAGTATTTGTTAATATCAACACTCGAAACGAGGTGACACACTGCCTTTAAGTTCTGCGTTGACAGCATTGAGCTTTCTTTTCGACCTACTTTGTTATAAATACAAACTTTCTGTATCATACATTATTTAGATTATATATTCCGTATATCTACTTGGCTTTTTGCATTTTGATGCTGATCAATAAAGTTCTGTTACCGTACATAAAAAGAGTAAAACGGGCAATGACCAAACATAAACAGCAAACTAATAAAACGAACCTCGTCCTGCCAAGTTCCATACAGATGTCGCCATTTATTTCGGGTTTTAGTATCGTTGACACGTGAGTGCACAGTAACCAAGTAGATCGAATTATTGCAAACATTGTGGCGAGGCACATTTGTGAAGTTCCTCACGCTAAGCATCTGAACAAGAATAATGACAGCTTATACGTATCTATGTTGTGTCATTGACATTGAAACAGTCATCAATTACGGGAGGATCGGAATTGGCTTGGAAGACCATATTGCGTTCACCCTGAGATCTCCATCTAATAACTACACCTCCAAGAAATTTCGACTCAAGATAATCTCCCACGTGTTATTAAATCGAATCGAAGTCGAATTCTTAAAATGTAACAACTGCGTAAATCCCAGCAATTTCACTCCATTTTATCATCGTTGGCATGTTTCCGTCTAATAAAGTGTACATGTATGGCTCAACAATAATATGAAGGGAATAGGAGTAAAATTGAAGTTCACGAATAGGGCGCAACCATGTAAATCCACATCCACCTATTGTCACCAAAAACGAACGACAAACAACTTCCGTAATTGAAATTAGTTGTATGGAGGAGCGCGGTAGAACGTGGCGTGATCCATAATGATGCAAGAAATTGCTAATGGAAGTGGAAGTTTTATCCACGAATGCTTATACAAATCCTTGAGCAGGCAAAGCACTTAAGTGTTCGTACAAGCACTTTACACATAAGTATGCTCAGACAGTAGGCAACTGCTTGATTGACGTACACTGAAATCCACCTGAAACCAATTGTTTGCTAGCCACTCTGGTAGTATAATAGCATAAATATCACATAGTTCAATCAGAGGTGATCAGAATGATCGCGCGACACGTGATATTTCACTGTTAGTATTATTGGGTGTCAGAGAGTGCACTCTACTTCAGAAGCATACAATCCAAAAACATTGAGGATGTTTTAGTTCAGTCACCAAAGAACATTGTTAATACCATAAATTATTAGATTGTCCTTACCGGATCGAAAAACTCGACATCGTCGCTAAACCTCCTTATAACGAGTGTATTAATTCGTTCCAACTCCGAATCCGTCGACACTACCATCCATTCAGTGATGTTCTGAATTTTGTAATTTCTGTAACATACAATCCTGTCCACAAGAAATACTTACACTCTCTCTTGGTAGCCGTCTATGGATATGGAGCCTGTTCGTGCTGTGGAATACGGTTCCAATGCCGACTAGGCCTGTTATGAGTGAGATGTACAACGCGATCCTCTTCAGACTCGTGAGCACCTGCACACTGTTCTTTTATACGATGTTGATCTAACACAAAAATATTCTTACTTAAAGAGAACAGCTGTAGAAACAAAATTTGAAGATTTCACAAATGAATCAGAGTTTGGAATTCTAGATACCAGAGTATTGGAGCAAAAACAATAAATGGTCTTACAAGTTAGCTCTCATACCTTTTTGCACACGCGTGAAACCATCCTTTTCGACTGATCTGAAAAAAAAATTTTTCAGTCACATGTGAAGTGATGCTGTAAATGATTATCGTTAAGATTGCAAGAGACGGAAGCGGAAATAAATGTCTTATCGAATGAGCAGGAGACGAAATCAGTGTGTGGCATCATGGGGCCCAACAACTAGGAGACTGTGATCAATTCCGGAGTACTCCATGGCATTCTATAGCTACCAGCAATGACAATACTATTGAAAAGTGCTTCAATTCCAATTTAGGCTCTGGCGAGATATGGGCGTGGGAGCACACAAAGAGTGGCCTACAGGCAGTTACGTACATCAGTAGATTTTATAGTTACTGCGGTTTGATTGATGTTATTCTCTTCCATCACATAATATACTTTGCACTTTCCACGGGAAATATTCCTCCTAGTTCTATTTCCTAGACACAATTCTTTTAAAGGCCCCAATGGAGTATCCTATGTAAACTGGTAGCTCCAAACTACCCTGCTCAGCTGGGGTTGGAGACTCAGGAAGGGCTTTGAAATTGCGAGGGTGGACAAATTTATTTCTCAAAATCTACTTATTGGTGAGGACGGATTACTCCTCAAAAATGCTGAGGATTTATGGTGCAGTTTCATGCCGGAAAATTCTTCCAGTTCTCTCTACTACGTCAGTGTTTTATTGAAGAGCACAATATATAGGGTGGTCCAAAGAACGGAGCCACGTCAAAAGATTCATATTTAAAGTTACAAAGCAAGTTGGCAACCCTGTTTCTGATACAGTACTTTTCACTCATCATTGAACAAACTATGCTATCATATCTCACCAATGCTCTCAACACTTGCGAGAAAAAAAACGCGAAGAATTCGAACTATTCGCTTGCTGTGGCGAGGAAATGCTTTCTTCGCAGATAATTCCACGCTTCCAGAAGCCATTGCTCCAAGGATTAAGGATTTCATGAGAGCGAAATCAGTTTTTGTGCTTAAATGAATCCCATAACGAGAAATTTGTGCGAATGAATACTAAAAGTAGTTGTCATCAGGGAGCGGACGCGAATTCCTGTGCAGAAACAGGGTGAAAATGCATGATTGGGCTATTTCTGGTTCTTTTTTTTTTCAGTGTTTAGATAGGAGAGTGGAACTTATTAGGGCTACAGGCCTCCAATCTAGAAGTTCTAAGGAGAATCCCCCACATCATATGATCATTGATGGTGATTAAATTTAAACGTAGCACCCATGGAAAATTTCGTTTGCAACATTCTGAAAGTTTTAAAAAACCCTGGACTTGCGGAACACTCTCGCAGTACAAGCCGCACTCGAAGCGTCCTTTTCCCTATTTACAAGAAGATTACCTAGGACCAGGCGGACCTGTTTCTCAGCTGAATGGACGCGTTTTCGCGGTTGCATTCGGCTGCATCAGAGCACCGAAATCTTCTTGGGGCGCGGGAAGGATTGATTGTCAGCTGATCTATGCACTAAACCACCACACTTCTGAAGGCAATTTCCTTAGTATGCTCTCAGAATCATACCAATTTCATTCACTCTCTCATTTTTCTTTAAATTTTCGGTGACTGCTAAAGAAATCAAGGGAAATCATGGTTGTCTGCCTACTGTAAAAGCTGGTTTATGTCGTATCTTCAATCTTTCATCGTTTCATTCCTGTTAGCGATTTCTACGGTGTTTTTATTCTAAAGTGAATTCTTTGTTAACTGATATTAATTTTTCAATGGTTATTTTTTTGCTACCGTGTGGGGATGCTGCGCTTCGGAAAAATATGTGATTTCGCGAACATCCACCTGGTGAAAAAGACTGTCTTATCTATCTTTCGCTATCGGTTTTCATCCCATGGCTCACACAACTCGACCACACCCGTTGAATGTAAAGCGATTATAAACTTTCAAAAACAATATTTCCAGTGCTAATGGGAAGTTTTGTCTGCAGGAAAATGTTGAGTACCATCCATCTCTCCAAAATATACTGAGATCTTAGAGCCAAAAAGTTCCTTGGGTGCTGCCTTTAATAAGGACGTTCAAACTGTGTCGTATATCGGTGAATTCACACAAAATCTTGGATCTCATAACAAGGATAGGTGGCCTTTCACAATCACTTCGATGTTTTTCTGTTACTCAACTCTTCTACTCTTCAATGCACTGGTAAGTGACCCTCTTGCGTAATCTTACACGTTGGCATTACATGCGCGCCGAAACTACACAAAAATTCAATTGGGTAATGGAAAATATCCTTGACTGACATCCTAGTTTTCGCTAAAATTCATAGTGCTAGGCATTGATCTAGAGGAACCTGTATGATTGACCAGAGGAACAGCAAAAGATTGGAAGCAAAGTGCTAAAGCACGAGATAAGTCGAGGAACGCGCGATGCAACCTTATCTCCGTATTTTTGGACCACCCTGTATTTGACCTCGGAAAAATGAAACGTTAGGCTCTTGAACGCATATACATACAGTGGGCGTCAATGGCGGTGACCCGTCTGCGGCCTCGAACAAAACGCGGCGCGACCGCGCCGCTCGAGCGAGAACCCTCTCCGGGACATCAAATTATGGGGTTTTCTTGACAGTCAGTTAGTTTTCTTGTTAGTTATCATCAAATATGATGAACAACTATCGAGAAAACCCAGATAAGCCACTGTGGCGACGATTCTAGCGTGAGCGGTGCGGTCGCGCCGCGTACTTTGCGAGGCCGCAGACGGGTCACCGCCATTGACGCCCACTGTATANGCGACGATTCTAGCGTGAGCGGTGCGGTCGCGCCGCGTACTTTGCGAGGCCGCAGACGGGTCACCGCCATTGACGGCCACTGTATGTCACCCTTTCATTTCTATTCAGTTTCATGCTTTTTTTACGAGATCTCGTAGCGTATATATTAATTGTATGCGCTCTGATTTCTGTTAATGTTTGCTGTATCAATTCACATGATAGATGGGACTGCCCACACAAGTACGATACAAATATCTGACAGGTGATTAATGTAAACAGCGGAACAGGAAATAGGCTTCAATAGGCGGCAAAGCTGTGAACGAGCACTTTTTGAACAACCAGGAAATACATATCAGTCAACCTCGTTAGCATGCAAATGAAGAATCTATGTTCACGATTCTGCCATCGCCAGGGAACCCGAAAAATGGGTAGGGTGTCGAGGAATTTTCAGGATTTTTCTGTGTCAGCGCATTTTTTTTACTGACAACGGGATCAAAAACGGTATCCGATTGGCGTCAGGAGAGTGGCCACACAAGGCGGTAAAATTTCTTTGAAGCTATCAAGTGCATAACTCGAGAACGTCTTCTGAAGGCTAGAGTGGGATGGCAAGTTGATGAACGGTGACTGCATCACCCTCGCCACTCTGATGACAGTGTCTTTAATCTAACTACCTTAACCTCTACCCCAGCGAAACGATCCATGGTCCTTCCTGGTTCAACCGCACGCCCCAGAAACTTGGGTGTTGCGTGAGCCGTATGAGAATTTGGATAATGTTGAACGCTCTGCCGAAAACGCGAAGCTGAGAACAACCTGATTAAGCAATAGAGAGCACGAATTCAGGGTCCTACCCTTCATCAACATTTGAGACTAAAGACGCTGTGTTCTATGTCAAAATGATTAGGATGAGGTGGGTGAAATTACCATTACCGGATGGATGGAAGCCCTCTGGGACTGAATCCCACCAAACGTCAGGCGCACAACAGAAAGACTACCAATATGTCAATCAGACCCCTTAACAAAGTACCACAAGGCAAAGAACAACAGTCTCCTTGTCCGCCGAATCAACAAATACAACCAGTCTTGCACACGACAGGGTCGAATGGAGGTACTGTTGGCTTCAGCCCGGTGTAAGAAGTTGATGGGGTTCAGATGATCCAGATGATCCTGGATAAACAGTGGAAATGAACTCTTTGACACCAAAGCCAACAATATAAACTGTGTTGTAGTATTCTGTATTGTATTGGAGTCTCTAAAACTGTGAACATATCCATATAATGTGGCCTGTAGTTCTAGTGACGTATAAGTGGTCGTCATTGTAAAACGAGGCCATATCGTTCGCGTCACATGTCATTCTAGTCTAGACCATTTTCCACAAAGGCTATGCTGAATGGAGTAGCGATCAATTCATAAAATTTGTCAATCCACTCACTCACTCACGCCGGAAGAGACGTGATATTGAACGAACCTAGTAGTCCGAAGGTAGCCACCTCCATGGCAGAACAGAACGGCGGGTAGGCCCCCAAAGGACTTGCGCGATCTCAGGGCCTTTTACAGAGGGTAATTAAAAAAGAGGCATGCTTCTATTCATTTTAAGAATAGACTTCAAAATGGCTTGAAATCGCCAAAATAGTTAAATTTTAGAATACAAATAGTGCGGGACGACGATATTAGGCTTTTCTGAATAGTGAAACAACTTCTGACACAAATGGGTTTGAATGAAATACCATATTCATCAATATAATTGCTAGTGGAAGGCTGCCATGTGACCCAGGCATATGATGCCCAGTCAAATCCGATACTGACCGAGAAAGCTGACAAGTGAGGAGGATACTTTCCAAATCAAGAGCCATGTTCCCTACAAACCTGGACCAGTAGAAACCATCTACTTAGCTAGGATCACCTAATTCGGATGGAATATTAGGGTGTTAAGTTGGAAATGCGCGCTGAAGATTCGACGTCGTTATGAACGTGTTGCCAAATATTTTCTGTCAAACTTTTGATATCATCTGAAAGAGCAAATCATGGAGAATTCTTTCGCATGTGGATTGTCGAACATCCTTTCATTATTTATTTTTTAGAGCAATTTATAAGGAGACCGACCAAAATTTCAGAATTTTCGTTCGAGGGTTTTATGTAGTAAAAGAGTGTAAAACTGGCACTGAGCACCACCGCAGACCATATAAAGAATCAAGAGAATTTTTGCCGTATTACAGAGCTGAATCCATGCGAGAATGGATTACTCGAAAATGGCCCCGAACTTGGGTAACTGAACCGAAATTGTGACTGAAAATCGATTCCTCGACTGCCCTGTTCTTCAGATCTGGAATCGGGAACCGCACCCAAGACCGCCCAATAGCCCAGACTTTGCGCTATCGGATGACCACTTACTTGCGTCGTTTAAGCCTTACATGGAAGAGAAAAATTCCAAAACTGTGATGAAACTAAACTTTGGGTTTGTCGCTACTTTAGGTCACGGCGCTGGGACATTCCACAATAGAGCGCTCATAATTTTTGTGGGAGATGTCGAAGGTTCAACAATACTAATTCTGCATTAAACTCAAACTGGGGTGTTGAAGCTTTGTTTTTAAAAAATAATTTGTTCAATGCAAAAACGCGCATTTCCAACTTAACACCCTAATAGTTATGACGAACCATTTATAGGCTGAAATTGTGGAATCGTGAGTTTTCAGTCCCAGCGAAAATCATCTTCTCAAGGCGTTTCTGCTGACTGCTTCAAAATTGCTCAGCAGCAAGTTACAAACTTGCTCAGATAAGACCAAAGTACGTTGTGTTGATGAGCAAAAGGCAGAGAAGCACAACATGCCATATGAATGAAAATTTCCCCTATCATGATAGTGAATTTAGCGACTCAAACTATGATCCGAAATTTCATGGGAATTTGAAATCCATCTTATTCTTTCACTGCTTGTCATCGATTACTCGTTTGAAAAACAATTTTTGGAAGTTTATAGTCCTGCTTTTATCTACACTACAACTTCTTTTTGGAGTTTTTTTTGTATTTACTATGGTTGTGAATTGCCTTTATAAAGGTAAACTGAAAGGTTTCAGAACAAGTTCGTGCTGTTTTTTCAATTTACTTTTTCACGGTAATTTGGACAACAAATTGGCTGCATGTCGTAAACTATTTTGTAGCTCTTGCTTTGCTTTTCAAAATATGTAGTCACAACGTTGCATCGCATTGCCGAAACGTTAGCCTCAATAAAGGTCAATAACCATCTTTGTTAAAGGCTCGAAAGAATCCCTGGATATTCCACAACAACAATTATTATGCCAAAATTCGAGGACAGTCGAACATGGAAACAGTCACAACGTTGCTTTTCGATTCCCGTTGCACCTTTTTTTCCATCGCATAGGATTTAACCCTTCAACTCGACAGAAATGAACTTCTCTGCCACCGACTACCGTTCAACTTCAATCGTGGATCAAATGTGACTCAAGTGGATAGGGATAGAAATGGCGTCCAAAGAGAAACCTTCACTACTGAAAGAACGGCACAGAAGTAGTCTGCTATCTTTGTACAGAGCAATTTTTGGTTCGAAGTTGCCTCTCGTTCGGGACACCCCGTTTGTTGGACGTAGAGACATTTATCCCTTTAGGGTCGCTCCATATGTAAGGAAGAATCAGTGCTGATGATAACCTTCAACAACACACAGGTTTATCTAACAAATTTCGTGCAGAACCTAGAATGCTCGAGGTGAAGTGGTTGTTACTATTGAACATGCTCGACCTTTCAAATTTGACCAAAGCGACTATCAAAGAACGAGGATGTGGGCATTTCCACTACTGCCTCCTCTACTGGTCTGGGGAAGTCATCTACCCCATAATATATCAAGCTCCTAATGCATTTCATGAAGTTTGATACGAGAGTTTCGATGGCGGGCTTCAGTTGGAGTAGTCTTAAACAACGCAATTTTTTCTAGACATGGAGCACCGCACGAACTCATTCCTCAACCCAATAATGTATGTATGTATTAGGTCGTCAAGCATGGAATGTCTTATTTTGAATTAGGAGGTTTTGAGTAGCGTTTCTATAAGATGAGGTACACGCAATCCAAGTATGTCCCTGTGCCATCGGCACAGCCTTGTCATCCTCACGGTGGCATGGTCGCGCCAACGGGTTGGAAGCCCGTTGGCGGTAAGTGGTAATGTAACTGGTAATGAATTGGCGAAATTACCATGAGTGCTGCCATCTAAGCTGTAACGATCTCCTTATTAACAAGCAAGTTCAACCTCTATTTTTCTTTGAAAATTCGTATACGACTGGCTGCTGAAAAATAGTCTTACTCATGCAATAACACAGGGTGATTCGCAGCATTATTCTCTGGTCGCAATGATAATGCTATCGGTTCATCCACTGATCAAAAACAGCACTCACGCTAAAAAAACAACATGGATTTTTTCATGAAAAGCTAATGAAATTCTACTATGGTGGGTATGCTTGTGCCTACGACAGAGGAGAAATCATCTATAATAGGAGGGCAAAGTTTTCGAAAGATACTAAGTTGTACATTGTCAGAGTGAAGCCACGCGGACGAGATCTATCGTCGCAGATTCGTGTAGCCGCGGTGGTGCGGCGGATCTCCACTATGGAGAAATCCTGATCGATGCCATATCAGCTGATAAATACAGCGAGCGCCTGCCGCGCGCGATCAGAGGGAATGAGGAGGGGTTGAGCATGGTGGGTGCCTTTGTACATGCGTTCGAGTTTAATTACTCGAGTAACAGAAGTATTTGGAGTGATTCCTTTTGCAGTTACACTCTATATGATGGCAGCTTCAAAATTAGCAGAAACGCAGGAAAATGTTTTTGAGCATGAGTGCTGCCTTCAAGGCTAACAATGAAAGGTCAAAAGTCAAGATTACCCTTACCTGCTATCAGTGCTTGTCACTGCTTCGTGCAGAGATAATTTCAACCCTAAAATGTTCGAGAAGAAAAACTCAAACTTTTCCGCTCCCACCCACTGCTTTGCCAGAGTTATCTGAGCCCTGAGGATTCGAACCTACCTTCCTCACCGACACAGCATTGCCAACCCGCTTTCTTATCAACTCGACCATTAGCTTCTTCACACCTGTTGCATTTTTAACAGCATTACTCCGGCAATCATCCAGAATGTGGAAGTCCGCCTTGCGAGATTTGAGGGTCTCCCACGGCAATCTCTGTACTGAAGCTCCGTCGCGATCCAACGCGTGAAACTCCGTAGTTAGAAACTCTAGAGCAATTACTACACTTAAGTGACATTTATAGTTTCTCCTGAATCTTTTACCATACCGTTGACAACGTCCATAGGAGAAGCAAGAGGTTCTGATTTTCTGGCCATTCCATGCTACAGGGTCAAACGAGAATGTGAACGGTGATATCAGTGAAAAATATATGTAAGTATGAGTACACACAATCGATTAACAAAGAAGAATGCGATGCACCAATACAGCTGCTCCAGACCACTGAGAACTCACATATCTTTATTGAAGATCAACTCTATTCTTGTTGTTTTTTAAACTTTCAAAAGTCCACGTTGCAGTGTGCATAATTCTTGCTCAAATTCCGTAAGCGAATACAGAATATGCTCTTTGGAAAAAAATGGACTAATGCTTCTTACCAAAACTCACTTTTTAGAAGAACTCGGATCAAATAGGTGCTTTTGTTCCCAGTTGCCCTAATTCCCTGCAAAGTTGCCCAAAAGCATAAGACTGTCCATAGCTTTTTTGAAGCCCTCAAATATCCATGGAAAAAGAAAGAGGCTACCTTCTGGTTTGCCTGTGAAGTGTACTTAAAGCCACGCCATTCTTGCCCTCCTCGCATAACATCGCTGTTTCCTTGTTTCCTGAATGGAGAAGCCTTTTCCACACGAGTCAACTCCGGCAAGTAGCTCTCTGGTCGCAGCATTCCCTCAGATCGTCCGATGGTTCCCTATCATGCCTCCAGCTCGCAGGGTGTTCCAAGCATTGCACTTACTCAGACACTCCCCGAATTGGAGCCTCATGAGGCTCGGATTGTTAAAACGGGCGCGGTTGGAGTAGTGTCATTAGAATTGCTATTCGGCTTCTATTCGGTCGCTATAGCATTGATATTCACTTGTTCTATAGGGGCCCAACAGCAATCCAACAGCGACCGAATAGCAGCCAAACAGCAATAGGAATGACACTCCAAACCCGCCCATTTTAGCAATCCGAGCCTCAATGTCATGTGGCTTCAAATTGGCAAATTTCTGAGTAAGTTGTCCGGTGTTTCACTTGAATCTCTCGGCCCACCCAAGAGGAGGCCATACCCACATGGTAGCTCGGGTGGTCCATTCGAGTCCAGTCCATTGTTCCATTTGATTTGGCCATCGGGTCACCATATACTATTGCCAGAGTAGGCTCACGAGCGAACGTGTCTGTCCTGTTAACGTGTCATCTTATTGCGAAACATCGATATTTCTTCTTTTAGCTTATGGTAGGTTCATTCATAAAAGCAGAGTTATGTGGTTAGGTGCGCTCCCATAGAAATTCAGAAATGGTCAATACTCAGAATAACGAGGTATGCAGTCTCCTGCCATTGAATATGATAGTTACGGAAGATGTCGAGATATTACAGGTTTTGATTGTTTTTACTCAGACATTTCATTCCGCTTGCCTGTTCTACCATTACCTGCAGAGGATTCACCGAGTTGGAGCCCAGCCGGCAATGGCAGAAAGGGCTGGCCGGATATGGGCTGCTGCTCGGCCGGAATCTGTTCGAGTCGAGAAGATAAGGGCAATTTATACTGGATGCGTGCGACTGACGCGTGTGCGACTATATGATGAAGAATAGGGGCAGTCGCATCGCAGTCGCAGCTCAGTCGCACGCGTTTACGGCCTCGCGACGGCCGCGCGTTCTTTTCATTGAGAATTTCATGCCGCGTTGACCGGTCTTTATCACATTCGCGACCTTACATTCGCTTTTGGCATGGTGTGTCACGTGGGATACACGCGCTTTTGCACAAGTAGCACGACCGCTTGAGCACGTGGTCCCACGTGGTAGGACCTATAGCTAGCAAAAAATGATCCCCAGCATTCCCATAATCTGCTCAGCAGGAAGGAGTTGTTTGCGCATAGTTGTGTATTAGCGTTTCCAGAATGAGTCCTTCTGCGTTCGATCCCCCGCCTACTGACCCCTCTCTGGCTCGTTCTTCCAAGTCGCGTGAAATTGGCGAATCAAATGCGAAACATTCTCATAAGATTGCTCGAGATCTGATCCTGCAAAAGAATTTGATTTATTGAGCCTAATAACACGTTGAGAGGTCACCATCACATCGCCTTTTCCTTTTCGAAAAGAATAACGGATGTTTAAGGAAAATTTTGTCTTAATATATGACAATACGAATATTATCCTTATTCCCACCCAGCGTTTCATAATACTTGTCCATTTCAACCATGTCATGGTTGCTGCTTCGCCTTTTGAGATAACAGAGGAGAGGCATGTGATTCTTGCGTTGTTGAGACATGCAAATTTCACCACAATGATTCATAAGACGTACAAGGAATATTATTACATTCGATTTCTTCCTCTGTGAAGTGAATTGCTGCCGGCAAGTCCCACTATTAGTACAACATTGAAGGAATTTCCAGCTTCATGTCTAATGTACGCACTTCATTCTGGGGTTTGATCCCACTGTTCTTTTCTAAGCGCTTCAAATTCAAGCAATATCTCGACCTCTTCATTGTTCTGAAGAATACCATTATGTTTCTGCATTTTGTCCTAATAAATCCATTATAGTATAAGTGATATCTACTACCTCACTCGATTTTTTAAATTTTTTCAGGATGACGAATCCTCACATTGTGATGCACAAACCACAGTTCAACAAGCGCAGCCTAACTGTTGCAATATTTTTAGCGCCTTCTTCCAGGTAGCCTTTTGAGGAGATCGCCTTCATATAAAGCGCAGATGTTCTATGTGATATCAAACAATGGCCAAAAACTTTGCCAGTACTTAAGATAATACAAATTTCAGTTGTGCGGACTCTGTTGCTACGTTGGCTGTCCACCGTTCCCTGAAAATATCGCTCGAAAATTGGCTTTTCATCCGCCAAAGAAAGGCGTCTCGTACAGTGTCCATTGCGTTGAACAACCAGACAAGGAAATTCATGGAGCTGATGAAGTGGGTAGAGCAATCAGTACAACATATATAAATTCCATTGCGTATGATTCTGCAAAGCTACCAAAAAGTAATAGAGGCAGCTGATGTCACTTTCGATATGATAAACGACAAAGTGCTGAATTTTAGGAGTCACACGCAGGTCAGATAAGTTCCATTCTTCCTTTTTCCCTTGCCCTTCGATCCTTCCCAAAAGCGCGGTACTGTGTGTAAATTTTCTCGGCAGGTGCATACACCGATTAGGGGCTCAATCTCTACACGTGAGAATATTTTTACAAAGCGTAGAACGTGAAAACTAAATTAGCAAGCTTCACTAATCGTATTTTCCATCTTGGTCCCCAAAACGGCGGAGTTCCCAATTTTTTCCTACGCCTCCCCCCCCCCCCTCCTCCCGCC
>JARK01001470.1:277386-330888 GCA_000688135.1 Ancylostoma ceylanicum
ATACATTTTACGGGTTAATATGTTCATTTCATTCTTAGCGGGTGATTCAATCATCATCGGTGTCGGCTCGGATGGCGCAGTTGGTAAGGCAGCGGACTCCCATTCTCAGAACCACGGTACGGTTCCCGGTGTTATCAGAATTTTTGCGCATTCAAGCTTGTTTGGCGATACGAAAGGCGAGGTTTGTTTGGCAAGACAGTTTACGGGACTCCCTGATTGGCAAAACAGTTTACGGGGTTTGTTTGGCGATACATTTTACGGGGTTTGTTTGGCGATACATTTTACGGGGTTTGTTTGGCAAGACAGTTTACGGGACTTCGTGTTTGGCAATACATTTGACGGGGTTCGTTTGCCTGGCTAGTTTGCAAGCTCGTCTGCGAGGTTGCCAAACAAACCTCGCCAAATGTATTGCCATTCAACATCAGAGTAGAGTCTAATGATAAAGAGGCCGGGAAACGTTCGAGTTTAAAATGAATCAAAATGAACCGGTCAAATAAGAAATAAGGATAGTGGAAATGATACGTATCGATTCCCACGTGGATCGCCATGGATCGCTGCCAGACGGAGCTCATCGCCCGTGCTGTCGAGGATGCGAACAAAATGAACTGGCGATGTGGGCGATAGCGAAAATGAAAAGATGCCTATCGATCGCCATGCCCCTTTGATTATCATCCCTTTTTCGTCGGAGGTCCCCTCATTCACTTTATGTGGCGACCGCCGGCGGTCGTGGCGAAGTCTGGGTATACTTTTAACCACATGGGGATCTGTCAGTGAACTTTTGGAAAGGAAAAAAAGCAAAAAAAAAATAAACCCTCGCACCAAGAAGAAAACTAATAAATCTAAAATCACTGTCATTCGCTGAGCATGGCAAAGATGCCCCTCCTGTGGATCACAGTGTTTTTCTTAGAGTTCAAGTAGCCTAGAGGCAAGGTGTAGCACAGTTCCGAGCGGCACGCTGGCCCAAAATTACGAACGGTGCCGGCGCACACTCTCCCGGCTGGGACCGATATCCCGGTGTTTTCAACACGACTGGGGCCCGACACGCCTGTCCTCCATCGGTCCACACCCGCCCACTCCTTTTGCAATTCTCGAGGGCAATAGAAGCAAATTAGGAAATATTCAGAAGGTTTGATTGATTACACAATTGATCACAAGAATATCATAATAACCTACTGAAACGTGTTTGTCCCGTGAGAGCACCGGGGGCCTTGAGACATTAGTAAAGCATGTCTTCTTGTAACCAAATCCTGATATATGGCACAAAAAGGTAAGAGAGTGCAATCCTGCTCCGTATATTATGCAATCTGAAAACGCAGTAAACACCACCTCACCTTTGAAGGCGAGTTCCGGTCAGAACATTGCACATCCAGGTTTTTTTGTTTCTTAGAGTCCAAACCATATGTATAGCACGTATTTCAAGTTCGAGAGCTCGACGTAAACTCTGTCACAAGATATGGGGCAAAACTTCTGAGAGAGAATTACGGTATTCGGAAAACATGCTTCGGTTCACAAAGGATCCTCGCGTGCGCATTCAACAAGGATGAATGATGCGCATGGGTACATACACCTTAACAAACACTTCCTGAAACCGTTCTCATCAAACGGACTATGTGCAATCCTTTAAAATGGATTTTTCCTACGACGCCACAATAGACAACACGTGGGGCGCACCGTATATAGTAGTGGTCATCCTGACTCAATGCTGTTCCTTTGCGGCCATATCACTAATATCACCATGCATCAGCAACGCGAGCTCATGCAATGGCGGGACCGTAGCGGTGTGAGCTTAGAATGGTTTCATTTGCTAGTGAGGGTAACTGTTTTCGGCCGGGAAAAGCTCCATTCACTAGTGGAACCCTTATCGAGCACCACCGCTACGCTCACTCTCTTGCACCAGCTCGCGCTGATGATATGAGAAGGTATAGTGATACGGCCGATAAGGGTATAGTGATACGGCCGATAAGGAACAGTACTGAGTCAGAATGACCAAGACTATACCTCTATTTGAAAGCACGGATGTTGCAAGCGTGCAAAACCCATAGTAAATTTGGTCGATGGGAACCGTTCGTTGTGGGGCCTTTTTCAGAGATTTTTCTCCCGTTTCCTTCCCAGGCGTCGCCATGGGCGACTAATTCAGTGGAAATCCGGGAGACGAAATTTTTCCCGGACCTTGCCTTTAAGCCGCTGGATTGCCAGCGGAGAACTATGGTTCCACCCCAAATTCATGGAGATACTGTCTAAGTCTCTCGCTTTTATTATTGACGACCTCATCCATCATTATCGTAACCAACGGAAGCAAAGAAAGACGGTTCCACCGCGGTTCTTCCACTACGTCTATGCACTTATGATTAAACATCGGCCGACCGCCTCGTAGGCTTTGCGTCATCCACGAACGCTGCCTGTGGGCTGAGCCCATGATGAAAGAATGCGAACACATGCCGTCCTTCTACCAGCCTTGTGAAGAAAGGTTTTACCCCCCTCCCCCTCCCCCTCCCTCATGATATCCTGTTGTTGTAGTGATTTCTCAAGCGAACTTGTTCAAAAGCACGAAGAAACTAGAAAACAGAGCAAGAAAGTCGATGTCTTTCACTTGGTTCAAGCGAGGATATTCATCTAGGGCCTATGGCTTGCTTGACGACGTTGCAGTCGTTGCAACCATTCAGTCTCATTCACTTACGTACAAACAGCTGCTCCTGTGCCAAAACCTTATCACGCAAATTGTGCGATAGGATAATAGGACTTGTAACACTTCACTCTCATAATTCATTTTCTGCGCAGCGACGTCGGCGCTGTGGGGAATGCCATAGGCCTTAGCTCCCTTCAGTCTAGCCGTTTTGTAATGTCCAAGATCTAATGCATTTGTTTCAATACAATATGAAAGAATCCCATAAAGATATGGTAGTTGAATCAGAAATAACTCACACTTTGTTAAGATAACGCATCACTCAGACTTTATCATCTTAGCCTCCCATTTCCAAAGATTAAGTTTCAGTTAGTGGGCAAAAAGTACGTTATCAGACCAACGCGCACTGAAATGACGACTGTTTTTGATTACGAGCGGCTGCTAAGCCGCGTTGAGGTAGGAACTTTCTGAAAAACTCTTTAGTACTAAGATTGGAAGGTCTCTTATAAGTAGATTTGAGACGTTCGTCGTCCGTACGAGCATCGGTCATCACCTGATAGCAGTGAGAAGCTGGCCAAGTCGATCATCATTCAGTGTTCGCATGAAAAAGCAGGTAAGTCGTAGTAAAGTAAGTGAAGAAGTAGAGTTTTTTTTGTGATATTCAACATATTGTAGGCTCGCTGCATTTTCTAAGTAATTTCAGGTGATAATTTTCACCCAGCCCAATTCGTCTGATCTTGGTAGCTTTTTACAACCACGCTATGTGAATTTGCCTCAACTTGCCGAGATATTCGAAATGGATGTGTATGGTTTTGACTACTCTGGGTCGGTATTCAATTCAGGTTTTATGTAGTGCTACTGTGAATGCTGTTGAAGAGACCACACATCGAAATAGTTTCGTTTAAGTTATGGCTACTCCACAGGCTTTATTTCCGAGAAAAGCATCTACACCGATATACGAGCAGTTTACGATTATGTGCGTCAAACAGCGCCAAATAAAAAGGTATATAAGGGTAATAGAACGAAACTTATCCTTCATCAAAAAGATCGTGAGAGATTTGCAGATTGTTTTATTGGGCTACAGCATAGGAACGACGGCAGTGATTGACCTTGCATCCACACATCCTGATAGCCTCGCCGGGGTGATATTAGTGGCGCCATTCACAAGCGGGTTGCGCCTGTTAGGGAATCAACCAAAGAGGGAGAAGACGCACTTTTTCGACCGATTCGTTTCGTAAGACGTGTATACAGTGCCGGTCAAAATTATATAACTTTCGTCCATAACTTCTGTTAACGCAACGCTCGGCTTAACTTGAAGCCTTAAAGTTCAAATTTATAACTTCAACGAATTTTGAGTCTCTACAACTATCATAAAAATTTGAACTTCAAGGCTTCACTTTAAGTCAAGATTCACGTTAACAAAAGCTATGGAGGAAAGTTGAAAAGGCTATATAATTTTGGCCGGCTCTGTATCTTCTAAATATTCACGGTATTCTAGACGTATTTCATCGATTTACAGTTGTGACAAAGTAGCTGCGATTAATGTTCCTGTGCTGATATGTCATGGTGGGCGAGATACGGTGGTTCCATCTGAACATGGACTCGAGCTGTATGAGAAGTTGCAAAAGCCAGTTACTCCTCTGGTCGTACATGGCGCTGACCATCAGTCGATCCTTAATGGTGCTTATCCGCAAACTTTTTGCAGGATCCATAGGTATGTTATTTGTGTCATTAAGCTTCAGCAGCGTTGGTGTCCTGAAAGAAAACCGAGATCATCCTCCTTATAGAACGTCCTGTCGATATTTCTTTGTTTAATTATTTATTTACTTACATTTTTATTTAATTTATGACATGACCAGTCTGGCCGTCCGGCTAACGCCGGACTTCCAGACTTCTATAGATGCTCGCTTCGCTCGCATACTTCATAGTGAATACAAAGGAAATCCTGGGAACCAATATCCCAGGGGCTATAAATATTTGGATGTGACTGACTCAGTGCAAATGGTCATTTGGAATGATTTATTTTCAGCTGGCTGTTTCGGTAGTTAAGTGATAAGGGTCCAGCGGTGTATGTAAACAGAAAGAAGGAGATGGTTCATTCAGACACGAAGGGGACAGAGAGTGGGGAGGGGAATAATCAGCGAGTAGGTGTAGAGGAGGAAGGAAAGCATGTAGGAGAGAAAGCCGCAGTGGATACCGTCACACACCTTGCATAGTAGTGGACACTTCTCACCTCTGAAAGCTGGCACACCTTTATAACTGTGCAACCCACCTCAAAGCGTCTCCGCACTACTGCGCGTCGGCGCACTTTTATCACCGCGACGAACCCGTCGTCCCCCACTTCAGGCGCCGGCGTACCCTTATCAGAACGGTGGACCCGTCTCCCCCCCCCCCCCCCCACTTCGTGCGCCGGCGTACCCTTATCACAACGGTGGACCCCTCTCGCCCCACTTTGGGCGCCGGCGTACCATTATCACAACTCTGGACCCGTCTAGCCCCACTTTGGGCGCCAGTGTACCCTTCTCACAACAGTGAATCCGTCTCGCGGCGTTCTTGGACGCCAGAGCAATCGTTTTCCTTCGGTGCACCCGTTGCTCACCACCCGACCTTCTCCTTGATCTCCTCCCTACTACATTCTACCGCACCACACCGGTTCCTAGCCTTTTATACGATCTCACAATCACCATCACTGACCAATCGTAGAATTTCGTGACACACAGATAGTGAGACACACATTCACACACACACACTTACAGACAGACTAAGCCCGTTATTATAAGTCATGATTTTTATGGTTGACCAAGTAAACGTAAGTGTAAGTATACAATGGAAATGTGCGCATGAACAGTTGGCAGTCAACTGGAACATCGAAAAAAAGCATTCAAAAAAAGGTCAGGAACATAGTGTTAATCAATGCGACAAATGCTCATGAAAAGAAAAGATGACTGTAAAAGGAAAGAAAAAATTTTATGGAAAGTAACAATGACTTCGGAAAGGAAAGCGTATGGAAAACGTTCCAGAAAGGAAAAGCAAAAGCATTTTGACGGCGTTGTAACCCACTATATCACATGCCTTAAACCGATAACACTTGGGAGGATTAGTAGAAAACTGAATAAACGGACGGCGCTAGGGGTACCGCCTCTTTCCACGAGTCCTAGGGCACGCATGGAGAACGTGACGATGGATTCCCGGTTTTTAGATATTCCCTCCCCGTACCGGTCCGAAGATGGAATATCCGATCACTTCCAAGTTATCATTTTGATGGACTGTATCCTCAAAGTTTCAATTGATCACTTCTAATTTCCCATTTCCTTGTGAAGGGAGGTCTTCTCCCTATCTTAGAACCACTTCCTTGGTTTTTCTTTGTTCCATTTTCAGCCTTCGGATTTTTGGTTGACGGCAGCTTTTGTGTCGTTGGGTGTCTCACCGATCCTGATGTACAACTCATACAGATTTTGCCTCTTTTACGGTTTCGGCGCTTTGATACCATTTCTCTGCTTAGTTGTTCTTTCTTGATAGGAAACAGAACAAAGAGGGGCCAAAAGGGTTTCCTACTCACATCATGATTTTTCATATAACCGTAGAAAAGAAATAATTGTGTTGGTTTCACACTATTTTAGTGTTTTGGGAAGAAAAATAATTTGAAACCGTTTATTTAAGAGAAAGAGTAATAAAATAAAGATCTTCCATAAATAAATAGAGCCGCCTAAGAATCATATTCTATTAGCAGTCTCAGCCGGCTCAGAAATTCTAACCTCAGACCCCAAAGGGTGTTAAGTCACTGCCCCATTTTACCTCATAGTGACCCACACATCCGTGGAAATCTCCATCTTTGTGATGCTTAAAAGCGGATTATTTCTGTCAAGCGTGTATCTCCTCCAGTTCGGGGTAGGGGGACCTTTCATACGAAAACTAATTAGCGAGAGTCGCCTCGCACCTTGTTAACAGGTACCTAAATCCCACCTTCGCTGCTCGATGGCTCCACCCACATTGATCGCTCCATGAGCGTAATTAATCTACCTGCTTAGACCCTTGCCAGAGTAGACGTCCAGTGTGGCCTCTTAGAACTCTTCCTAATAATCAGGCCAGCCGATCCGCCATTGATTGAGCAAATTCCTTGCTCATTACAGGAAGATGCAGTAAAGAAGAGAAATTGAAGGGAAATTATGATCTCTAGCGTGCCAAAATGTGAAATTTGAGGTTCAGAAGACAAATATTTTTTTAAAGCTATAGTTTCGTTTACATATAGTGGGCGTCAGTGGCGGTGACCCCTCCACGGCCTCGAAAAGAACGCGGCGCAACCGCGCTGTTTACGATGGATTCATCGCTGCGGTGGCGAATCTGGGTTTATTCGGTATTTGTGCATCACATTTGGTGTCACCTAATAAGAAAACCAACTAACTGTCAAGAACATCCCATGGTTTGTCGTCCTGGAGGGGATTCCTGCTCAAGCGACGCGGTCGCACAGCGTGCTTTTCCAGGCCGCAGAGGGGTCACCGCCATCGACGCCCACTGTACATATGAACGCAATGCGCAATGCCCACTTTCAATTGGTTTTCTCTGAAAGAAATCTAGTCATACTGAGACAGTACTTCTCCACATGGAGATCCTGTACTTGTTGTTAGCCAGAATTGCGGAGGTACAGAATTTTTATTTTTTAGTTATCAAACTCACTAACTTTGTAGCATCCTGATTTTCTCGAATACGTACCAATTAAACATCATTATTGTGTATCTCCGCAAAAATATGCTGTGACATAACAATGTATTGTACATGTATTCTGAACTTCAAATACCTTATTTCAGAATGCCAAACAGTTGTAATCATGGTTATTGGCACTATTGATTTCCCTCCTGAGCTTTCTCAAGTTTCAAGGGTCAATGGAGTCTATTCCGACTCTGCCTCCCGCCGCGTTATTAGACGCGGAAAGAAGCTATGAAACTCGCTTGTAGTGATTTTTGAAAAATAGCTGTTCTTGTGGATATGAAAAATTGCACCAGCTTATTTCCCAAACAGGTATTAATGGTAAGGGAACGCAGAGTGAATGGCTAAAGTTTGTATCAAACTGTTGAACAACCATCCGAAAAGGCTTTGAGTAAAGGTGCAGTGTGCTAATACTTTGATCGAAATCATTTAATGGTGCCGGAGTTTGGAAATGTGCATCCAGAATACAAGAAACGAAAAAAATAGAACAGGTCTCAACGGGAGACCTGATGACCTTATCTCACCTGACTGAACTAGAAATGAAAAACAGAATTAATGAAGAAACAAACAGGAAGCGACAAAGAACGGAGTCCTCACTTGTGCTATCAAACTGTCACAGATGTCACATAGGAATGTGCTTACGTAAGTGCAGAGATGAAAAATAAAAAATCTAGACGAAGAAGCCAAAATAATTCTTTCTGCATAAAACGCCTTCTTCGTTTTTATTACGCTCCTCATAATATTAAGTTTCAACTTCCCAAACTGGTTCATAAATTAGAATGTCTTGCTACGAGGCCGTCAATTATGAAATATCTGATTTCAAATGGGCATGCCACGAATGTTGCTTCTGAAGCGAGAGGCGGTACAAACTGGCTTGTAGGAAGTACTGTTCCCCTAGTACCATTTACACCGAACAATTATCCGATAGTCTGCATGTGTTTCGGCTATGCAACTCGAAATCAATCATTTTCCTCTCTCCATCACATTCTGCTCTTAACAATGAAAAATCACGTCACTATAAGGAGAGTTCGAGTGAAGATCCTTCGTTACATTTTCCGGTTCTTCTTCAATGTGTAACCCTACCTTGTGTCATGTAAACGAATAAATAAATAAACAAAGTATCGGCTATCAACGTGATTATTTGGGTAAAATCCGACAATCCATTCTGGACGACCTATTATTATCTACGTATAACTCTCAATATTCAGTGATTATTTTTTTTCCTCGATTTTTCGTAACGTTTACTATTTTCAGGTTCCTGAAAGCAGAAACTGAAGTCAACTTGACGCAAGAGGAAGCACGAGAAGGCTTTGTTATGTTCTGAGCAGCTACCTATTTGACAAATAGTTTCATGTACTCTACATTAAATAAAGTGGTTGCTATTTTTTTTCACATCTTCCAAAACAATGGACATATTACTTGAGATGGCAACTGCTTTGCTAGTTACACACTGCTTGTAATCTCGAAATCTTGTCATAGTTTCCCAGTGCACCTACAGAATTGTGCTCATGGAGAAAGAACAGATTGGCGCTTGTGGAAAACGATAGCTCGGAATAGCTGTCTGCTGCGCATTGCTATGTCCGTTTCGCACAACTTACATGCAATATCTCCCAATTGAAAGTTTCAAAAACTTCTAGTTTTAGCGCTGTACTGACTGCGGGTTTTTCCCTACTTGTGAATGTGAAGGCAAAAATTTTAAGAAAGCGTTAGGACAACCTAATAGCACACAGCAGTTGACATTTTGGGTTCAGAACCATGTGAGAATAGCGACGATTCCTGTTTCGCTTTCAACTTCATGATGGTAGTCCATGTACAGCTGGGCATCCTAACACGTTCGCGACCGCGTGCACGACCGGTCGTGCACTCTCCATTATCCTTATCTTTGTGAAATGTCCACAGTTAGCTAATTCCTTCACAGTAGCGTAGTCAGCGATGTACTAGAGTGTTACAAACGCAGTGGGCAGAGCAGACCTTTTCTCCAATTTTTTTCATTTGATTTTTAGAACTAGAACAGCTAGAAGGACAATAAAAGATAAAGTAGTCGGCGTTGATCAATCCCGTCACGAGGGATGCGCCACGCATTCGACTTCATCTGAGCATCGTAGAGGCGTTGAATGCGTATGTGCCCTGTACAGTGACTTGCGGGGGGCATCCGATGAATCAAATCAGTGGCTTCATCCTCCCAGACTCCTCTGGTACCAATTTACGACCCCGGAGAGGATGGATGGCTTGGTTGGCCATGGGCGCGCGATCGAACCATCGACCGTGTGCGTGCGCAGCGACCCTCTTACCACTGCGCCACACGCGCCCCCAGAAGGACAATAAACTTCAAAAAATCCGAACAACGATAAATCAGTACACGACAGAAATGGAAGGAACCTTCGAGGACTGCGGAAGAAAGGATACCTCTTATGAAAAGATATCGTTTTTTTATATGTCAAGTGAGAATTGCTATCGCGTGGGACCACGTGCTCGACCGGTGGAGCCTGGGTCCTATGTGCGCAAAAGCAAGTGTGTCGCGAACCCTCGATTTGCTATGACAGGTTTTTCTATCCTTCTAGCAACAAGTTCACTACCATGATGAAAACGAAATAGTGATCACTAATGTTGAGTCCTACAAAAGGTGGTTTTTCCTGCCACTAATTTAGACCATTTGCAAAGGATTGAAAAAACCACACAAACTTATTCCGTAGCCCAAGCCCAATACTAGAACATACAGAGGGAAGTGTAGAAACCAACAGTGATCTGTTAAGGCTGACAATTTCATTTACAATCCTTTTCTAGTGGAGTTCCATCTCTGAGATTTGCCCATTACCTATCACCCCTTTTTTCGCGCATTTTCGAACGTGTGTTGGTGAGCAGATCATTTTTTCCTGTATCTGTAATTGTACTTATCTTTTGACCGGCGCCCCTACGGGACGCTAGAAAGTGGGGGTGGGGCGACCAGCAGCCACTTGAGGAGTGGGCAAAGTATTCAAACTTTCGAAATGCTCAGAAAATTAGGAGACAAGCGAAAGTCACTAACTGTCCCAAAATACAAAACCGCACCTATGAAATGCGTATATTGAGCCGTTCTGGCAGCCCAGCTTCCAATCTTGATGGTATCTCTGATCTTCTTTCTTTACCGTATATGGACGTTTCTCACACCATTGATCTTGAACGCACCCGCCTTCTTCGACAAACACCGCGGCCCTGTCTCTTGTACCCTATTCAGCTCCGGCGCACCCCCCTTACCCAATGGTTTTCCACAATGCTAAGTGTTGACTCACCCTTCTCCATCGGTGGACCCATATCCTTGGGTTTTCCACAGTAGTGAGGGCGAGGCACCTTTCTGTATTAATGGACTCTTAGCGTTCTTAACACTACTGCCTTCCAGCACAACCACTCTTCATTGGTGATCTTGTATCTCGCTGTTTTACTGGGCGCTGGTGCACCCTTCGCATCCGAGGGCCGATATCCTGGCATTTTCAACACTAAAGAGACCCTGTACACTATCGGTGCACCCGCACCGGCACCATCAGTACACCCTTTGTTAATCTCGAAGGCGATAGAAAAAGGTTACAGAGTGTTCAGAAAGGGTGATGGTATCCAAGCAGGAGGACTGCTTAGACACCACAGCTACTCTTCGGCCTTGGTGTTGCGGAATCCCTCTCTTGGCCACGTACGTCGCGGAGATGACGTGGGTCATGTGTAGACCGCTCAACGGTCTACACATGATCGAGCATTTGTGGGCCGCTCAGCACCGTCGCGATCGGGCATCCGTGGGCCGCAAAGCACTGTCGTGTGGTCCCAATGCGACCACCACTACATCTATGCACTTATGATGTAACATCGGCCGACTGTCTCGTCAGCTTCGCCTCATCCATGACCAGTGTCTATGAGCCGAGCACATAAGGAAAGGATGCGATCACGTGTCGGTCCCCCACGTCTGCGCTCTAGAAAAATTTGCGGCGTTACCAGGATTTATATAGGAGGATTTTTTGCTGTTCCCTTTTCACATGAAAAGTCTATGTAATGAAGCAGTACCACTAAACTCATATGAGTTCAGTTATGATATTCAAACTGCAGCATCGTTCCAGGCTACATTGCCATATCTCTCAGCTAAGGCAAATCTCGAACCTCCCACTCAACAAAGCCTTTCTTTCACTCATCTCCATCAATAAAAGGTTCGAGCTACGAAAGAAACGAAAAGATTAAAGAAGTGCGTAGAAGTGCAGCGAATGCACCCTTCGATAACACTTTGGCTCTCCTGTTGTGTACTGTGTCCATGAACCTGCTCAAAACTGGGTGCCATTTCGCGTAATTTTTTATGTGGGCTTCATTGTTGTTATCTCCTCTACGTCATGGCTTTTTTCTCCGATATTTATAATTCATTTCTGGCGTTTCCTGGAATGTTCGATATCAGCGCAAAGCGTACGTGCAAAGTACAACTTCTCGAAGTGCTCTTTTCTCTTGCATTGGCCACCTTCCAACAGATTTTCTTCGTTCCTTTTTTCGCTTACATTTTCAAACAAAAATGAGCAGTGGATACATCGGATCTGTCGTTCTCTTCTCTAGCTATTCATCACACTTCTAAGTTTGAAGTCAAATATGCCTTCTTCATTGATTCTCTAATCATGCACATAACAGCATATCCAATTTACAAACATGTGTTCTAAGCCGTTTTGGTAACTCTCAAACAAGTTGACCAATATATCATTTAAAATACGAAAGAACTGGGTCTGCATATGAATATGTCCTTAGCTTGTCAGAAGAGATAAGATGTTTGGCGGCCTAGCACATAAATAGCACCACTTTCAAGCCTGTCAAGAAGAATTCGGTCATCGAGACGTTAGGGCTGTCTGCATAAACTTGTCCACATACAAACACGGAGAAAATGATAAAAATAGAGGAGTATTGTGAACAAGCCATTTCTTCCCTAACTAGCTCCAAAGCTCGTCGCGAAAAGCAAACTAAAGGTACCTATGTTCGGAAATATGTAGAAAAATTAGCAGACGATGCGATAACGGCGACAATTACGACATTCTCAGACATTCGCGGGGGTGGACTACAGGTGGAAATGGGTCCACCCCCGTTGTACCTGGGGGTGGACCCAAAATCGTGGGGCATCTACCCCCGACAATTGAAGGACGTTCCCCCATGTGCCCTCGCAGCCGTCCCCGGGTGGAATGGAACGCGTTATTGGGTTCCGGCGGATGGGGGGACGACCAGGGTTATGCGCAGCACGCTCTGCTCTTCTTGGACGTCCAGATACGCTCCCTCAACTCAAAAAGTGGGCGGAGCGGTTGGGGTCCTACCTGCCCATCGCCCCCACGAATGTCTGAGTTGGTAGCCAGAAGTCGCCATCTGCACATAATCTGGAACCGGCGTCGTGATTACTCATTCTCGCAACTGAATGCTCTCTGACTTTATGTTCTTAGGCAATCATTACTCACACTCAATAGAATTCTTTATTTCTCGAATTCGTTAACATTCACACATTGAATAGAATTTGTGCAGGTGCACTCCAATGATAGAGTAGTATCTGTTTCCATCTATCCCTATCTGATTGGCTTTTGACGGTCTAGCTTTGAATCTGTTTCGGGTAATCAGGTTGTGAATCCATTTTTTTCACCGTTGCAACACAGACCATTGAGTCCCATTTCCCTGGTTCACCTTCCAAATGCCGATTTTCGGAGTTGCTGGTCTTTTTTCACCTCTCGGTCGATCGAATTTCGGAATTACTGAGTAGGTCAGGAAGTTCTGAGATTCCTTACATTTATATTTCTAGAATATGATAACGATCTCCTTGGGGATATTGTGGTACAGTTCCTGTTCCTGAGTAACTCTGAGGATAGATCTTTCTCGAGTATTTGTGTTAAGAAATAAATTCAAAGATAGAGCATTTTTAAGGACTCGAGGGCTTAAATTTAAATATTTCCTCGATTAAAATGTGTTTTTCGTCTATATTCCAGATGAACCTATGATATCTACTACACGTGTCTCGATGATGAGCTGTGCCTTTTAGAAATTTCGAAAAACCTATTTCCCGCTCAAAATTCCTCAATTTCGCGATTGTGTACATCCTCTCACATTCCCAATTATTTTCAGCAACACCCAAAGTTCCGCCATTCCAGTTATGCAAAGTGCACTCGAGTGCTTCCATAAAGAACATGAAAATGAGGCTCCGCTAGTGTACCGAATCTACCTCGGCTTCTTCTTGACACTTTTCACCATTATGTCGTATATACTCAATCTGTTACTGCTGGTCATAGTCACTAGGACGTCTATACTCGATCGATTATTTTGTCTTCATGTGGTTAGCCTGACAATGGCTGGCATTTTCTATTCACTAGCTAATACCATAGCATTGATACCTACTGTGGTGGGCTATTTATACATCAAGGATCCTTGGAATCCTATATTATCAACGGCAGAGAACTTGGGATATCTTGCGCTCATGTTCACAACAACAAATATAGCTGTCGATCGATCGACGGTCTTTCTCTTGCCCAAGGTTAGCTCTAAGAATTCTCTTATTACTTTTCTTATGAATACTCTATTCAGTAATGATAGAATTATCTTATCTCACCGTGTGTAAAGAATACTATGAAATGCGGAAGGGAGAGCGATAGGGAAATGGAAATGACATCTACTCTAGTAAAGGCAGCTAAACACTGTGTTTTGCATGAGATAAAATAAGAGGGAAATTGAGTGAATTTTCCAGACATGAACTGAGGATGAAAGCTCAATAAGAATGCTTGAAAGTGAAAAATGAAAAGAAATGGAACAATGTGTAAATTCATCTACATTTTGATGTACAGTGAATGTCAATAGAGGCGCGCTTTTCGCGGACTGCTGAAGCACGCCGCGCGACCGCGTCGCTCGTTCTGAAATCGTCATAGTGGTAGCAGACCGTGGAGTTTTCTTAATTGATAGTTAGTTCTCTTGATGCGTGCCTCCAGAGTCAGCGAGAAACGCACCTTCATCGACACCCACTGTGAAGCGTATGCATACAGGTGCAAACTCAAGATGAATTTTAGGCAAGATACATCTTTTTTCAATCGTTATCAATAGTTGTATATACCAGAATAGGGCAGTTTATACCAGATGCGACTATCACGAGCACGCATCCATTTGCGAACGATTTTCGTTGAAAACCGGTCAACGCGGCATGAAATCCTCACTAAAAAGAATACGCGGCCGTCGCGAGGCCATAAACGCGTGCGACTGAGCTGCGCCTGCGATGCGACTAGTCCCTACTCTTCATCATATAGACGCACGCGCGTCAGTCGCACGCATCCAGTATAAATTGCCCTAATGAGAGACTTTATTCATCCGAACCAGAACAAGACGATGGCTGATGTTATCAGTGGAAAATGGTTGAAAGGAGTGAAAATTTTCCTTCAAATCTCTGCCTGCATACTGCAATGAAACAGCTTGGTAGCAGACTAAAAACATTTCTTGAGGAACAGTGTCACAACATGCTTTTTTTTTTTTGAAGTTTCGAGATTTCCGCGCCGCGCAACTAATGGCCTTTTGATTGGCAATGGAAATTATGTACAGCAATACCAATGGAGGAATTCATTTGTTTGGATAGATTGCAGTCTCATTCGCTACGCTAGCAATGAAACTCGTTATACATAACGTCCCCGAATATAGAAGCGGAAGGGCAATAATTTTATTTGATAAGATGAAGACTTTTAATTGCTGCGAGTCGTAAGCACTTCTTTTTTAGGTGTATCGATTTCTCAGATCCAGATATATTGTGTTTGTTTGCTTCTCGTCCATCCCATGGCTCTGTTCAGTCCTAGTAAACGTTCACATGACTCTGGAAGGTTGTTTTACTCGAACTGATCCTTACACTTTGGCGTTCACCTACCGTTGCAGGTAACGTTCTTCTAAGTCGTTCTATCCACTCAGAGTAAGTGCCAGTTATTAATTTGAAAACAGAATCCTTGAGGCATGCTTCTTTTTAAAAGGCGGGAGACCTTTTGGGATTGCCCAACTTCTGCAGAAAACTCAGCCAAGTGGTGGAAAACTTCGATTGTGATTTCATTCTTTTACATTTTACTCTTCATTCCACGAAACATAAAAACATGGTCGCAGCTTCCCCAACTTGTTTCACATCCGAAAAATTGTGTACTAAAAGCTAAGGAAAGGAATGGAGCAAGCACTTGCGGCGGGGGGGGGGGGTAGTACTTATATAATAACTACATCACAAAAGGGAGGTATTGAGGAATCACATATCAGAATGACTATTGGATTAAACATAATAAAAGGTTTGAAAGTATGCCAAGGACATATTTAATACCAAAATGCGCAAAACTCCTATCACCTTGATCACCTTGATCACCTTGACTCCCGTTGATCGTCGGGTAAACCGAGCGGGCGCCAGCAATCCTTCCATTTGTCCCTCTCACGTGCCAGGGTGGTCCAATGCGTTCTGTCCGTTCGAGAGACACGAAGAGCATCATATCGTTCTTTGAAGGACTTCGTGAAGAAGTCTGACCATCGGGTCGGTGGTCTTCCTGTCGTGCGCTTTACGTTCCGCGGAGTCCAGTCGCTGACGGCTCTCGTCCAACGGTGGTCGTTTAGGCGCATCACGTGTCCGGCCCACCTGATCTTACTCGACTTGGCGTACACGGCAGCGTCCCTGATCTTCGACTGTTGACGAAGGGTGGAACTCCGTATTCCCGCTCTCACTTGCGTGAGGCGGGTCATTCCTAGCATCACCCTCTCGATGGAGCGTTCGATGACGCTGACCGCATTCTCATCCTGCTTACGTAACGCCCAGGTTTCCGAGGCGTAAGTCAAAGCAGGGAGAACCGTGGTGTTGAAGAGGTGGGCACGGAGCCTGATGTTCTTCGTCTTCTTCACTACGTCCTCGATGCTCTTGTAGGCTCCCCAAGCCGCTCGCTTCCTCCTGCCCAGCTCTGGAGCGAGGTCGTTCATCATGTTGACTTCCCGACCTAGATATACGTAGCTGGAGCATTCGGAGATGGTCGTTCCGTTGAGCGAGAATGGGGCATCCGGGACCCATCCGTTTCTCATGAACATCGTCTTCGTTAGATTCAGTTGGAGACCGATCTTTCCACACGCGTCGTCGAAGTCGGCCAGCATACGCTCCGCTTGACTGATGCTAGGTGTTATAAGGACGATGTCATCAGCGAAGCGAAGATGGTGTAGCAGCCGGCCGTCAACTCGCACTCCCATATTGTCCCATTCTAATCTTCGCATGACGTCCTCGAGGGTGGCGGTGAATAGTTTCGGCGACACAGTGTCGCCTTGTCGAACCCCTCTCCTGACGTCGATGGTGATGTCGTCGTAGAATGGCGAGATTCTGGTCGTGAAGTTGCTATAGAGCTCACGAAATATCCTGATGTATTGAGTCGGTACACCCTGGTTGCCCAGGGCTTCCAAGACTGCTTCTGTCTCAACGGTGTCGAAGGCTTTCTTCAAATCGATGAACGTGAGACAGAGAGGCATCTTGTACTCTCGTGATACTTCAATGAGCCTGGTGACGGTGTGTATATGGTCGATCGTACTGAATCCTTTCCGAAACCCTGCTTGCTCGCATGGCTGTCCTTCGTCTAGTGTTCTTTCAATCCTGTTGAGGATCACTCGCGTGAAGAGTTTGTAGACTACGGACAGTAGGCAGATAGGGCGATAATTGCCAATGTCCTGCGGGTCTCCCTTCTTGTACAGCAGCACGGTTCTGCTGGTCTTCCATTGGCTAGGTACCTTGCATTCCGACAGGTACCGCGTGAAGAGTCTAGCAAGTGTGTTCACAAGAGCTGTCGGTAGATTCTTCAGATGTTCGGGTCGGATCCTGTCGGGACCGGGCGCTGTACGATTCTTCACCGACTTGATGGCATGTCGGACTTCGGAAGGGAGAACCGACGGGATGACATATTCATCCTCCCTGAGATGGCATGGAGGGAGGTGGACATGGCTGTCGAAGAGGTCCGAGTAGAAGTCGTAGATGACCTTCTCCATTACCCTTCTAGATGATGTGATCGTTCCGTCTGGGCGTCGGAGGGCTGTCATCTTGGTCTTACGGTTGGCGAAGTCTCGGCGGGTGTTGCGGATGCTTCTTCCTGCCTCTGCGGCTTCAGCCAACACTGCTGCTCGTCTCTCCTTGAGGTCTTCTTTTATCGCTTCTCTGCACCGTCTTGCGAGCTCGGACGTAAGCTGGTAGTTGCCTGCGGCTCTCGCTGCTCCACGCTGGCGTATCAGCTCGAGGGTCTCATGAGACAGTCGTCTCTTGGTGGTTCTCAAACCCTCGGCTTTCTTCGCACTATCACGGAGATGCTGAATGAGCCGTTCGTATTCTTCATCGATGTTGTCGACAACGGTATCTTCCCAAAAGCCGGCTAACGTAGTGAAGAGATCCCAGTTGATGGTTGGTTTAGGACTCCTCTTCTTGTACTTCGCGGCTTTCTCTCCTTTGCGCGAGAAGAAGAATCTTGCGCGAAGGAGGCGATGGTCTGATCCGGTGTAGAACTTCGGTACAACACCGACGTCGGTCAGGCAATACCTTCGGTTGACGATGATGTGGTCAATTTCATTATGGTACTCTCCACCGGGTGACTCCCACGTCCATCGTAGGGAGGTTGGCTTCTGGAATTGTGAGTTACCATGGATGGTCCTCGTCGTCATGATAAACTCGGACAGCCTCTCTCCCTGTTCGTTCCACTGTAGGCCGTGGGTACCGATGTGAAGTTCCTCAGGCGTTCTTCGAGGGCCAATCTTGGCGTTGAAGTCGCCAACGATGACCTTATAGAATGTGTGGTCTTCCCTGTAGAACTTCTCCAAGTCCATATAGAAGGCCTCGATCTCGTCTTCATCGTAGCTGGATGTTGGAGCGTAGGCGACGAAGACTGTCAGGGCCGGCATTGATCCACATCTCCTCAGTCGCAAACGTCCGATTCGGGTCGTTAGTTGTTCGAAAGAATCGATGTTCATGGCCAAGTTCGTGTTGACGAGGACACCAACTCCACCAACTCCTCTACTATCGCAGGTTCCAAGGAACAGTTCTTCTCCAGTATCGAAGGTGGCGTTCAGCGGTCGGTGTCTCCTCGTCTCGGTCAGTCCGATGACGTCGTACCTGATCTTCCTGGCCTGCACCATCAGATCCTCGATGGAAGCCTCCGATGCAAGTGTCCGTGCGTTGAAGGTACAGATCGTCATCATAGTCCTTCTCGTTTTAGGCAGCCTAGATAACCCCTCGAACCTCGTCCTCACTGACGCTGCCGTACCAGTGACTCTTCCGAGATTAGGGGAACACTCTTTATTATTGCTGTGTGTAGCTTGAAGAAAATGACCCACAGGGAATAGCTTGCTGGGCTCTATTCCCCCGTGGGGGCTGGGGTAGGGTTTCACCGGGGAGTTAGCCGGGCTCCCCGGGAGTGGACGATGGAGCTTATTTGTTGGAGGCGACTCCGAACCGCCTCCCTTGTACCTCCCAGTCACTTGAATGCAGGGCTTTTGATCGGATAGATGTGCAGGATACAATCCGCAGATACGCAAGCACACCCACGCACGCATGCATGAACATACTCACGCGCTGACAGAAAGTATAAATCGTTCCGATACTGCAGAAACAGGGAGTCCATCCCCTGAATCCACCCGCGTCTCAGGGCAGGTACAAGGTCGCGTTTGGTCCGCGATTAACCCCCTATCCGCCACCTGGGGACGCGCCACGTAGCCTTCGCGACTAACCGGCTGTGATCCCTCTATGAGGGAGATCCGTGGAAAACTCCTATCATCGTTCTATTATAAGGGCTAAAAGGAACACCATCAAACCACTAACTACTAAAGATAATTCAGTGACACTTGTGACAGCGCTATTGCGGAGTTGTAAAAGAAAGCACTTGGATGAAACATTTTCGGGTGGTAGAAAATACTATGAAAGTCGTCACTATAAAATCGTCGTACACACGTAGTGCGGAGCTGTTCTCTGTCGATTCTACTACTTTTTTTCATAAGAACCTATCGGTGGGTAAGTGAGACGGACATTTGCAACAAATATCTTGTAAGTGATATATATATATATATTTATTACATAAGCTTACACTTATGTGCTTATAAAAAAATTCTAAAAATAAACAAAAGAGAACAGGACAGCACAACTACAGCAACTGTTGCAGTTGCGACATAACATAAAACAACTAAAACTCGGACGTCCAAGACACTACGGGCTAAGACAATGCTCGACCATTCTTTTGAATGCATTGCAACTGATTGGTATTTTTCGGTTTTTGCGAATTTTCTCAAACCTAGAAATAGTCCTGCAAGTGAAAAAATAGCGTCTACAATTTAACCTAGCTGTTTTAAGTTGAAGTTTGACAGCTCCCCCCCCCGCGTCATCGAAGGTCTCAACACGAATAGGTCCTCAAGCTTAAGACCGCACTCACCATGAACAATTTTGTGCAATAGAAGGAGATCATTGACTTTTCTGCGGAAGCTGAGTTTCTTGAGACCAAAATTTTTGTTTCTTTCATTACCATTTGGAATCTTATCATAGGAAAACCCAATTATACGTACCATAAGCTTCCGTGTGAACGTATTCTGCACTTGTTCCAGCCGTTCTATGCTTTTGCGGCTATGCGGGCAGAACACTGGGGTACCATATTCTAGCATGGGTCTGATGAAGCTTTTGTATGCTTTCAAATAAACCATGCTATTCCTAGTGGACAGAGCCCTGAAGAGATTATGCACTAATTTCATAGCTTTTGAGGCAATATCTTGACAGTGTGAATCAAAACCTAGATTGCTAGTAACAATAAAACCTAGATCCCTAACTTTCTCCACATTGGCAACAGGTGTTCCGGCCAAGGTATAGTTACAGCTGGAGATGTGAGAACCCAAACGGAGTACTTTCGTTTTCTCCTTGGATAAGGGTAGATCCCAATTTTGGGACCATTCCTCTACTAGCCCAATTGTGTTCTGTAAAAATGCTGTGTCCTCATTGGAATCAACAGAACGGTATATTTTTAAATCGTCTGCGAAAAAGCAGAATCCTACGCCAGAGTCATGTAATATTTGAGGGAGCTCATGCGTATATACATTGAATAGAACCGGTGAAAGTACTCCGCCTTGGGGCACACCGCTGTACGCGTACCTGGGATTGGAAGATGACCCATTCACCCGTACCGTAAATGTCCTATTAGAAAGAAACGCTTTTATCCAGGAGACTATTCTAGGATGGACACCTACTCTACATAGCTTATATAGTAGTTTTTCGTGAGATACTTTATCAAACGCCTTACAAAAGTCAAAGTAGATAACATCAACATTTTTCCCTTCATCTACTAGGGAAGTCCAGTCATTCAGAACTTGTATCATTGCAGTTACAGTGGACTTTCCTTTCTGAAATCCGTGCTGGTTGTCCGAAATTATAGAATGACTGGAAAGATGAGCTACAATCCTTTTCTTCAGAATCTTTTCAAATAGTCGTGCGAATATGGAAGTAATGCTGATAGGCCTATAGTTAGATGGAGAAGTGTGAGGTTTTTTCTTAGGTATTGGCGTGACAAGTGCGTGCCTCCACCTATCGGGAACTTCCGCCCGCATGAAGCTAAGGTTGCATATAAGCTCAAGTGGCCCGGCAATAGCATGCGCGATGTTTCTGATAAAGGATAAAGGAATGCCATCCGGAGTTAATGAAAACGATTGCGACCAGTTAAAGGCAGCACCCACGGAAATCCTCACTTCCGAGGTGAGCCGTTCTCCGTGTTGTCGGCTTCCAGACAATCACAATAGTAACTTGAACACAGGGAAAAGAGGCTTATCTGTGGAGATGCTGCCGTGGACACAGAGCCGAGCATGGCCATTTTGGTGTCCACAACGCCAGTTAACGCTATTGATTTGGCATGCTACGAGTGGTCTAGCCTAACGTATCATTTTGTATGAGGAATATTGTACAATGTAGGGTATGGAATATACACCATCCACAAGAATTCATGACGATGCGCGCCTATACCCTCAGCGGAGAACTCGTCCGCGCTGTGGACGCATGGGAAACAGCGCCTTCATTTCTCGTCTTCCGGCGTGTTCTACGCTGTTTCATCACTGCCTATGAGTTCATCGTCCCTGAAGACCTTCAAATTCAGCGAAATCTCCAACATAAAAATTTCCGTGGGTGCTGCCTTTAAGCAAAAGTTCTAGTATCTCTTCCTTACGAAACCAAACCGAGTCCTCCATTGGTGGATAAACAGGAACTATTGATGTGAGATCGCTATCACTCATGCTACAGGCAGAAGAGCATGAAAAACTAGCTTCGAAAACATCCGCCAGTAATTCCGCTTTTTCAGAGTCGAGAACAATTTTTTTGCCGTCTCGAGCAATGAGACTACCTATAGTTGGCCTATCCTTGAGTTTGGCTTTAATTAGTTTGAAAAATGCTGTTTTATCGGAGGATTCAATAATCTTTTTCTCAACATGTGCATTAAATCTCTTTAGTTGGCGGTCGAATTTCTCAGTGATTCTTCTGTACTTTATCCAGAATTCGGGTGTGTTATTTTCTTTAGCCTCTGTCCATGCATCCCACCTCATCTGATAAAGGTAACTCAGGTGTTGAGGGACTTGCTTACAGGTACCCTTCGGAGTGGGACAAACAGTTCGATACAATGAGATAGCACTGCAATGAATAGTTCATATTTTTCGTTAACCGTTGGGACGGAATCGAAAGAGCCAAGCCAATCCACATCAGCTAAATAACTTACGATATTGTCATAGTTAGCCGTTTTGTAATCCCTCTTTAGGAAGTATTTTGGACTCGGTTCAGACCGTAACCGTAAGTGGAAGTTTATTGTGGAGTGATCACTCGAACCAAGAGGAGGGAGGATGCTGATGTTATCTATTATGTTATCCTCGTTACATAGTACAAGGTCCAAGATACGGTCGCCGTGTGTTGGCGCATTCACAACCTGGGAAAGTGTGTGGGTAAGGCACAGCTCAAGGAACGATTTTGATACAGCGCTTTTAGCAACAGGGGAAGATGACCAACAAATGTCAGGAAAGTTGAAGTCACCGGCCACTATACACGGAAGATTGGCGGACACCATATCACTAATTGCCTTGACCATTTGTTTGGTCATGGTTGCTGCGCAATTAGGAGCTCTATAAGTCATAATAAAGCGGAGGTTCCCAAATTCTACAGTTAAGTCAATGCATAGTATTTCATAGGAGTCGTCAACAGATTCGCTGAAAACTGATACTGGCACGTAATTTTTACGGACAAAGATGGCTACCCCGCCCCCTGATTTGCTTGTGCGGTCACATCTGAGAACGTGGTATTGAGAACAACAACGACCGAGCAGAGGAGCAAGATCAATTTCAGTTTTGAGCCAGGTTTCCGAAATTGCAACGATTTCTGGATTAGAATTGTTAAGGAGGTATGAGAGGGCGTCACGATTTTTTATCATAGAGCGCTACAACACATAAGAATGGCGAGCGCTCAGTCCGAGGATGTCTTATACGTTTTCCGAACTCTGAGAAATCATGGGATCACCACCATCGATACAAGAGTTAGTTAGGTGTGGAGACATTGATTGCGATATTTGGGATTGTTGGGAATCGAGCAACGGTTGAGAGGGAATGATAGCAGAACATGAGACGCCTTCAGCATGAGGAGAAGAGCGCGACGCCTTCAGCGTGATGAGAAGAACGTTCACTCCAATGCAAATTGTTTTGTTTAGTTTTATAGGTTAAATAGCGTGAACGTTGCTCTTATTACTTGATCCTTAATTCACTCCTCAATCCCTACTCATTATCATTACTCTCCAGTCCAGTGTAATGATTCTTTGATCACCATGCATTTCAGCAGGTGCGTGCTCTATGGTCCAGTGCTTTGCTCGTTTGGGTTCATTTTTCCCGGTATCAGTTTCGTTTTATATGCCTTGATCTATTCGCAAATTGTCATCGTCCGATCTCGCCTCCAATCCTGCATTTGTAGATGTGGAAAACGCAAAGAAATTGAATTGGTAAATTTAGGTTTTTTCAGTATTCATTATCTCTCTAACATGTATTCCTTGATCAAGAGCATTATAGGTGGTCCAGTTCTCGCTTATATGCACCGTGCAGTTCGCCAGCAGTGCCAGCTTCTACGTGCTACCTGCGCTTCTACCCGGCTACGACTTAGCTTATCAACTGCCAATGATCATTTCGACGCTAAACACCATCACAAATCCTGTCCTAATGCTGGTTTTCCGACCACGTCTTCGACATGCATGTACTAGTTTAATTACTAAATGCAGCGCATCGCCAACGATCGTACACCCTGTAGCTATCATTCCACTTAGCTCACAGAAAGCGTGAAAATTTCATCGATGAGCTTATATGTACATATACGGTGCCTGCTTCGATGACAGATGGTGCAGGCAACTTTATAACAGTACGGATCAAGTTAGGCCTAACGAGGAAAAGAGGGTTTTGGATCAGCGTCATATATCACCCACCATGCGTCTCGGTTCGCAGAGCTAAAAAAACCACCTGCACCACCTGCCGAAAATATACCACCGACTGTACGGTGAGAGTGTATCTAAGCTGGGATTCATGAGACGCCTACCATGCACACCAACGATGGTTAACGAGATCATCCTATAGAATATGTGATGTTAGGAAATTCGACTCTCAAAAATGTAAAAGCTGGTTCGCCAATCGGCTTTGGCTCTTGGCTCCGGTTGATTATGAGTTTATGAATACTAGCTCTGAACTTGCATTACCTGATGTGTACATACAACATGTATAACATGAATTTTTTTTGCATGTGTTAGAGAGTGTGTCAGATATACCACAGAGCATTATGAAATACAAGAGTTGATCACAACATTTCCACTCCTCTCGGTAGTTTATTCTGTCAATGATTTACGGACATACCGTCTCGTAAAGGGTCAATACCGACACCAGGAAGAAGGGCAAAGTGTGTGAAGATTCATTCTTTCTCCACTCTTTCATCAAACCATTACCGCGTGGAACTACCAACCACTTATCGGACACAACAAGTAAGAGCCCGACGGCAGTCACTTTGCTCACGTTTTTCACGCGTTTTTGAGAAGTAGCTGGCAAATATACAGTAATGCACCATACTTGACATCCTCTCATTTGAAGTGATTCACGTGTAACTACATCACATTTATGGCAGAGGTTCAAAGAATCACAGCTTAATTGCAAGATACTGCAATTAAGCTGTGATTCTTTGAACTTGTCAAAAAGAGTCACTTTGCTCACGGTCATGAAGCGGTCATGCTCTCTTTTCTCGCAGAAACGAGCACTTAATGATACTTTGCACCCATGCGTTTACTATGTGCATTTTCGGATGAAATGTCATTTAGCTGGGTTATCTAGTACATTTTCTTTGGCCGTGTAAATGGTAAGCTCATTGTTAATATGATAATACATTTTGCTACCCTTGTATGATATTTCAGTTGGTGAGAACATTTGTGTAACAAATATTATCAGAAGACCGTTTGACAATACAGCAAACGAACCTTCCTAATGTATCGATTTTAAAGCAGTTCTTTTGTAGGCAGAGAATGCAGCTTTATTAGCCACTTACTATATAAACGCAGTAATTGGGATAGTTAAAAAGCTCTACCATGTTAATGGTTACTTTTCGAGTGGATGTGCTCCTTTGAAGGATATGCGCTTCCACACTTCAAATTCGAGCACATCAATTGGCAATGGTGTCCACTGATGATAGTAGCCGTCTGTGAAAAAGTCTGTGTGCAATGGTCACGTATCACTGTCTAGTGTTGAGTGTTGATGCAGGTATGAGATTGGATGTTTATTGCAGTAAGTTCCATCTTTTATTATCTTGCTACCAAATCAAGCCTCGCCTTCGATGTTGATGCAAACTCCTAACGCATTAAAAGTTTTGCCTTATGCACTAGTACTTTTGTTTACTGTTTTCCTCACAATGCTATTTCATTCCTGCATTTTCCGCATTTTAACGGATTGTTGCCATGGCTTATGACTGCTGACGTCTGTTTTGCGAAATTATTTACTTTTGTACATCTCAGTGAGCACTCAACATAAATCATCAATATCACCGTAACGCTTATTATTGGTCAAACTAGATTCCTAGATTTCCTCGACAAGCTGCCTCCATCTCAGTCGAATAATGAAGGAGTCAGTTTAAATCCAAATACAATATAGTCAAAGTAGTACATGAGGGCAAGCACTTTCCGAACATAGCGATCAGTCAGAATCATTTTCTTGACGCCACTCCGAGCACGACTTTTAGATGTTGAATGAGGAGACCGGCCCTCTGGAATGGTGCATATGAACAACATCCATGTTCTTGTTCAAAAGTCAATCGAAGCAAGTGCGCTGGCGACGAAAACTGGGGAAGCGCCTGCAGTCGGGTCTAACGGTGTGATAAGGGTGCTGGCGTCCGGAAGTGGGAAAACTTCCGGGGACAGGTACAAAGGGGCGATAAGGATGCACCGGCGTTCAAAAGCGGAGAAACGTCTGAGGGCGGGTCAAACAGTGTGATTTAACGTGAAGTTGCGAAAAACGGGAGTTCCGATAGATCTCAGACACCCCCACCGCCCCTTGCGTTGCACTACACCGCCAGGACCGTCACCCCATCTGGCAAATGCGGTATGATGCCACGCTTCTGGCGGTGAAGGGCGATCACGCACCGCTCCTAGCAATGTTGCAGCGGACGAGCACTGCTCACGGAGTTTTGTGAGCATATTTTGGTAAGGAGGCCTGACTTTGCTCCACTGACGTTATGTGGGCATAACTATTGCTCTTGTTTTAGGTTGCCACTGATGCCGCGTTTTGCTCCTAGGAAAAAATTGGAAACTCAGAATATGTACGCGATGTTGGTTATATGGGCCGTTCTTAAGCCTCTCTAGCATTCAAGCAACGCCCATCATCATAGAACGCATACAATAAGAAAATGCAAAGAAATTATAAAGCTTCCCATCGTCTCCGTCTAATTGAACCTCTTTTGGCTCGACCGGAATTCGAACCAACCTACCTCGTCTATTCCACTGAAGTTGAATGATTGAGAGCCCATTGCTTAACCCACTCGGCCATCCGCCCTGATATCTCCTATTCTTCTGACCCGATCATTTTGTTGCATACTCATGGCATGGTAGCCTTGTCATGCAAGAAGAGCTTCTCACCCATTAAAACGAATGTATATTTTTTATTATTCCAGAGGGCTTTCTGGAATGGGACTGGCATAATACTAGAAATGTGATTGGCTTCGACGTCACTTCTTACTAGTGCGATGCTCTAATCAAAAATTAGTCCACGAAATTTTTTATCAAGTTACTCGTTATCCATTTGGTTTTTTTTTTCATAAATCAGCTCCTGCAGAAGCATAATGACAGTTCGGGAGGACACTTTGTCCGACCTTACCCGGTGTTCTGTACATCGAAGCCCTTCGTATTCTCGAATATGTATCTACTTCCATACTACACTAGTGCTCTAATCTGCGAATCAAACCTAATTGAATGGCAACTTTAGTGGAAGTAAAAATCATTTAAGAGACTTTGACTCCCTGTTGAATAGAACCTGACTATTGGGTAACGAATACGCATTAATTCACAAGTTGTACCTCGATTTTATTACAGACAGATTTTTATGTAATTTACTTCGCCACCTATTTCCCTTTTGTTGCATCTTCACCATGTAGCTCTCTCGGGTACGGTCGGAGCAAATGTCCCCCGAACTATCATTAAGTTTCTGTACCAGGTCCTACTGTTAGATTTATTGCGTATATTTCTTGTTGTCAGACATTCTTTAGATTGGAGCGGCCTGACACCTGCACTCCAGTCTCAAAAATGGGCGGACTTTGAGTGCCGTTTTACTTGCCGAGTGGCTGCTGTTGCGCTGCCATTGCTACTATGTATTCGTCTGCTATTCAATTTCTATGACAGGTGACAGCCCAAGGAAGTAAGACGCCGCCCGAAGACCGCTCATTTTTGAGATTGGAGCGGAAGTGACATGTCGCTACAATTCAGCGAATGTGTGAGTTATTCGATACGCTTTCTGAGAGGCAACCACTGCCAATAAGACAATGTCCGTCAGCAGCAACGATAGGCGCTATTCTCCTCTGGAGCAAAGGGGTAGTTTTTGGTCATCGTTCGGTGCTTTTTCCCCTTGTAACACTTCAGTTTTCGCTGTGGTAGAGGGACAGGCTCATCTATTCTTCTGCTGCCGGGGCGGAGGCATCGCTCCTGCTGCTGTCGGGGCGGAGACATTGCTGCTGCTCCTGTCGGGACGGTGCGTATCCATCCTGCTGCTGTCGGGGCGGTATTGACTATACTGCAACGAAAAGGGCGGTGGCTGGTGTTTGCAACATCTTCATTCTGCTGCTATCGGGGCGGTGAGGATTTATTCTGCTGCTGTCGGGGCGGTGGCTATTATAGTGCATCGCAAGAGGCGGTCGCGTGCATGAGATGTAGAATTGCCAGTGTGATGTGAGAATCATGTCACATAGAGGCAACGCGAGCACAGCGAGCAGGAAAAAATCCTGAGAGTCCGGAATTAGTCGGAGTATCGGGTTGGTTTTTTTTTTAATATAAAAAACGAAGATTACTCATTAATTCTCTCCGGATAATAGTTCTCATGTCTTGAGGAACTCCTGCTTTTTTAAGCACCCTATCGAATTCTTCTGCCACCATCGTAGCTTGATTGGTCGTTTCGGGGTACTCGATCAGATTGTATGTGCTGAGTTGCTTTTTGAAGTTGCACTGCCTGAAATTTCTCAAAAGAAGTACGATTTAACTTGCTCAGATGTAAACAAGCCATCAATTAATCATTTTCTTACCAGCTTTGAGGGGCAAAGTGTCTTGCCACGTACCAAACCTCTCTGGCAAGGTAGGTTCTATTATAGTGCATGCCATAGAGTAGATGAAATAATCTTGAAACGAAACACCTCATGTTGTATCTGCAGCCCAAACAACGCACTTGAGGAGAGAAGTTCTTCTCGCTACAAACACCACTGTCTTTTCAATTTCAACTGTTTTTCCTACAAAGTTGTCAAAATCGCTACGAGCCGTAGATTTTTTTGATGTCTATTGTTGCTGTGCACAATCTCACCACTTAGAGTAGGCTACAGCTTTGAAAAGCGAGATGTTAATCACAAATAATTTTAAATTGTTCATAGGTTGATCGGTGTGGCGCGTAACGCCTTGATCTATGCGCGTCTATCTGGTTTTCTCTATAAGATTTTCCCATATAGAGAGACCACATTATATCTGGAAGAATTTTGTACGTGGCTCTAGAATAACGCAACAAAAATCTTCCGTTAACCTTGAGTGAGTCAACCTGGTAACCTTTAACTCAATTTTATGCCCTGCCTTCAGAAACAATTTTCATTATTGACGCATACTTGAGGCACTTATCCACATAGCCGCTGAGAAATCTCTCGAAAGGGTTGCGAATCAAAGCGAAGCGCATATACTTTCGAGCCATCTCACGCTCAACGTCATCAATGTTTGAACGGTAATTAGACCATCCGCAGTAACTGAAAACGACGCTATTCTGATGAAAACTCATAATTGGTTCATCAAACTTGGGATTACCTTTCTTTCCAAAGCTCTGAGCTTATTGTTCGATTATTTGCCTCAAATCCTATTGGATCAGAGAGGTAACAAAATACTGCATCACGTACGGTGGTCATTATCTTCTCGATCTGACATGTTGCAAGATTGTAGGTAGGAGCAATCTAAAAATGAGAACTAAACACTTCTGTAAACAGCAAATGTGATCACCTTCTATTTTCCAAAGAAGCTCACAGGAAGCATCATGTTCATTAATGCTTTCTGATATTAGGCTGCATCAAACGTCTAGAACACTCAAAACTGTGTTTTTGTGTGGCTGCGTTGAAGCGGGTGAAGCCAAGGAAAGCAACGGACGACTATAGTAGTCAAGACGTTGGAACTCAGCTGAATCGGTGACGACGTTCTCCAACCGTGTGGTAACAGAAAAAGGACTCCTGTGGATCGGCAGTGGAGCGCCAAAATCCCGATATGGAAGCGGAGAGTCAATCGTGCGGATTGCACGAACTATTGGTCGATACATCTACTCTAACATATCAAAACGATATTCGAATGCATTAACGATCGCCAAATTCGTGACGGAGTTTCCACAAATCAGTGTGGTTTAGTGGCAAACTGTGCAACCACGGATGATATCCATGCGCCGCGTCTGTTGATGAAGAAGAATCGCGAGAAGCAGAAGCCATGCATCTAGCCTTTCTCGATCTGGAGAAGGCCTAGGACCGCGTTCCACGCGAAATCATTTGCTAATTGAAATCATTTGAAATCATCCCTGGGGAGCTCATTGAATGGGTCAGGATTCTCTATGCCGACTCAAGAAGTGGGGTCCAGGAGACTACAGTCACGTCGATAGAATTCTCATTCCCGGTAGGTGTGCATCAAGATTGAGCCTGCTCACTGCTCCTCTCCGTCGTCGTCATAAACCCTATCACGAGCGACTACCAGAGGCCGTCACCATGAGCTCTGCTGTGCGCATATGACGTCATGCTCACCTCAGAACATAGGGATGGAGCAAACGTCTACCTTTTCGGCTGGTGCGCCTCCAACAAACTACAGTCTATAGTAGTTCAACGTGTTATTGTTTCTAAACGGAGAGTAGAGATAACATACCACAATGTTTTCTCGTAACGGTCCAAATGGCGGAAGAGCCCACATTTCAGGCATGCTGTATGTGCCGTTTGACTCCATTTGTCTTCTCAGAGAAGTCAGTATTGTGTCAGCAAGTGGATCTGAACTTGGAACGATATGTAAGGAGCAAATGTGAAGCCACAGCTCTTTAGCTCATATGACTTTACCATGATCTACGCTGGTATGCATCATCTATGTATTAGGTTGGTGCAAAAATGATGCGCGTTTTCAAGCTCTTAAATCCTGAGCCCATATCTTGGTTCAAAAGCAATGTTTTTAATCAGGCTTAGAACCATCGAAGTCGCAAACCTTTAGCAATAAAGTAGCGGTTCAATTACCACCGCACTTCTCAAATGGGGCCTTCAAGGATCGACGAACGCCAGGAAGCCAATTTTGGTGTCACTTCAGTCCTCGAAGAAATTCTTCAAGATGAAGTCGTCTAGATGCTCCAGAAAGTGGTAGTCAGTGAGCGAGAGGCTTGTTGATTATAATGTATGAGGCAGAGATTCTTGGCCTAGTTGGCCCAGCCTTTGGAGTTTCTGGTGTGTGACATGTGGCTGGACGGTACTGCTTAGGAGTACAGAAACCATTTTATTGAAAGATGCCGGGCTCACATAGTGAGATTTCCGATTCATTTCGTTAGTATGCTAGCAGTACTTTTTAGCTGTGAGGTATTCAACGGGCTGTTACAAATGACTTCTGCATAAGACCACCAAAAACTCGTCGTGACCTTAATTTAGTGTTGTTTTGGTTTCTGACAGTGTTTCGGTTCACCTCTCAATGTCGTTGAGCAGGGAACTTTATATTGTCGCAGAGGGTTTATTCTTCACCACGCATCACTAAGCGTTCAATAATTTGGTCGAAATTTCCTTCACTACAAGGGAACGAAGCAGAGCTCATAACGAAGATCAATCTGGTACTCCTTCAGAAATCGTCGCACCCAGTCGTCGAGCTTTCCTTCCTCCCATTCTTATCCAAGGAAGGAGCGGTCTGACGACGATCACTGATGAAGTTCTGCGAAACCGAACATGATGTTTTGATTGGGTTCTCTTTAATTACTGCCCCACTTGGTGGTCAGCAACCAGAGAAAACTTCACGCGACCTTTCTTACTTTCGAAGCAGAACTCATCACTTCCGAAAGACCGAGAGCAGCCTCGCGGCAGGCGTTCGCTCACATTACCTTAGCCAAAACTACTATGGTATTCCGAGCAGCTCCTGCTGCGATGCCGCAAAGTTTTGGTTTGCAGAAGTGAAATCGGCAAAAATTTTGTTTTGGCACTTTTCATTCCTAAAATGAAAGTTACGTATGGGTGTGGGGTTCGTTGGAAACGAACAAAGCTTTGGAAAGACAATGAAATTTGCTACATGCAGATATATTAGGCGTCGATGGCAGCGACCCGTCCGCGGCCTCGGAAAGCACGCGGCGCGACCGCACCGCTGGAGCAGGAAGCCTCTCCAGGACATCAAATTATGGGGTTTTCTTGGTAGTCATTTAGTTTCCTTAATAGCTACCATCGAATGTGATGAACGACTATCAAGAAAACCCAGATTCGCCACCGCGGCGACGATTCCATCGTGAGCGGCGTGGTGGCGCCGCGTGCTTTTCGAGGACGCGGACGGGTCACCGCCATTGATGCCCACTGTACAACTTCTCATATTGTTTATGATGACAACAGAAAATCTTCCGCACCAAAGAGAATGCATCGAAAAACGCGCATTATTTTCGCACCAACCTAATACATTGGCGTGTCTGGCACGGGGGAACTCAAACATGTATTTCCCACATATTATATGCATGCGTCCACTTAATGTTATGGAAAGTGCAGTGTGACAACAATCTTTGGTCAAACTTTGCAAGCCATAAAAAATGCGTGGAGGCTAGATATGAAAACTAGCCAAAGAAAAGCGAAAAATTTCTTATTCACGCCGCATTCCTCGGATGATTATGCAACAGGAACGCGGCAAGAACAGAGTGGCACGTCGAGTGCAGAGCCTAGCAGCAAATCTTCCGGGAGGCTGTCATCTTGGCTCAACTGTTGCAATCCTTCCACAACTGCTGCTGGAGGGACGAACGTTTGAGCAGCTTTTGAGGGGGGTTGGCATCCCGATGTGATGTTGATACACTTTGTACTCGACGTATTGCGCTATTCGGGCTACGCTTCTGCTGCAGATTTGACAGAGTTAGAGCGTACTAAACGGTTGCAATGTAAGTACTTTTAAATGTGTCAAAGAAACTTCATCACGATTCGAGTAGTGTTGTCGTAAGTTTTGTTGTACCAAGGTGTCCTTCGATTCAGATAGTACGCCTTGTCTCATCTTTCATGTCATTGTCAGAGACTTGAAGGGGATTCACATATTTATAGTACAATTTGGTTGCCCTAGCTATGCACACACTTTAAACTATATCTTAGTTAAACAAACCCACGGATTGCGTAGTTTCTGTACTCTATTTCAGCATCGTAAGTTTTGTTATACCAAGGTGCCCTTCGATTCAGATACATGGTCTTTCCACTTCCTTCTTCAAACTGGTAATCCTCCGTCTGTTTCGAGTAGTCGACATTGACAATAATAAGAGCAAGCATAGTAGAAATTGCAAGGAATAAACAACGGAACAGAAAAGACATTCCAAAGTGGTCTAAAATATTTTAAACTTATGTGACAGCTCCACAAATAATCTTAGCAACTGCTGACCTCCTTTGGAGACGGAAACCCACTGGTAATCCTTGTTTCTCCACCTAAACTTACTGGCAATCCTTGCTAATAACAGATTCAAAAGCACATAGGGTGATTTCTCAAAGATAGAAAATTTCATTATGCAGGATAACTTGAGATAATCGAAGATCAAATTACGGCGGAAGAGTGCTTTAATTTTAACCTATATGTAGAGTCTATCAGTGGATTTGTGGACATTCACGTGCTTGCGCCCCGCTGTTGAAGGTGATGGGTTAACTCGGTCACCACTCCGCTGTTTTAGGTCAATAGATTGCGACTGGAACAATGCAAAGAGTTAGGTGTTCTCATGTGTGCTGGAGTCCCGAAATATTTCCATCCTGCAATACTTTACGCTGACCTACAGGTCACAGTATCGCTGTATTATTAGTATGAATCTATGTCATCTGCAGTGAGCTAGTTCGTTTGTTTTATGGATTTAAATCCAAAAAATCGACAGGGTTCGCGGAGAATGCTTCTCTAGCGAGTTACCGATTCAGGCTTCATAAAGGCGTCGGGCAAGGGCAGGGAACAGGACAGTGAGTAAAGGGGGTTTCACACTTTTACCACGGCGGCGCCGCCGCGGCATGGGTACGGCGGCAAAAGCCTGCATACTTTCTTTTACTGCGGCGACGCTCGGCGACGTCGCCCAGCGACGTGCGCCAATGATTGGTCCTGGGGTATTTTGCCTCCCGGCGACGACATCTCTCGCGCACCCACATTTGCTGCGGTGACGCCACCGCCGAGACAAATGTATGGAAGGCCCTTGAGCCGTTACTCACTCAACCACATCTCATTACTAAGAGAGAATTGGTAAGACGAAGAATATGGACAACATAAAACAAAAGAGGAGACCAACATTGCCAACAGCAAGCCTGCAAAGCCATGGTCCATGTCGAGACATCCTGACAATCTGTTTCTTAAATGGATTATTGGTTGATTATCCTTCATATAAATCCTTCTATATGAATCCTGATAACGCCGCAAATTTTTTTAGAGCGCAGAAGTGGGGGGGGGGGGGGGCACGTGATCGCATCCTTCCATCATGTGTTCAGCTCATAGACACTGTTCATGGGCGAGGCGAAGCTGACGAGACAGTCGGCCGATGTTACATAATAAGTGCATAGATGTGGTGGAACTCGCAGTGGGGTCCACCTTTCGCTACCTCCGTTGGTCACATAATGGTCTCATAATGATGGATACAGTCGGCAATGACAAAGCGAGGGACTTAGATTAGAGTGCTTTTAGGATTTCGCGGCGGGACCAGCGCCCTGCACTGGCAGTCCCGCGGCGTACGACTGAAGCAGTATTTACGAGTTTTCAGGCTGCATAATAGACTATACAGCTCACGGCGGCACTGTGTGGCCCTCAGATGCCCGATCGCGGCCGTGCTCTGCGGCATACAGGCTCATAGCGTGATACGGGTCTGCTGTTTCGCCTCTATTGACTCAGTTTTCCTACTCTTTTTTTACATTACTTTTTTCTACCTTTTACTCTATGCTTTTTTTCATCCCAGGGACGTCATGCAGCATGCGGCATGCATTCTCCCATTTTTCAATTTTCGTTTTTTTAACTCATGCAAGCTCGGAAACACGCAAATCCTCAAATCATTTATTTATTTAATTATTTATTTATTTATTTATTTATTTATTTATTTATTTATTTATTTATTTATTTATTTATTTATTTATTTATGGTATGCACGCTAAGGTGCGCATGAACAATTAAACAATTCAGCTAAAATAAAACACACCGAAAATGATTAAAACAACGTATTAAATCGTGTGACAACTATTCGAGAAAGAAAACTCACAGAAGAACAAAAACAGCTTGTAAAAAGTGAGAAAGGCGATGCCAGATATGAGTTCCCCAGCGTGCGAAAAGGAGATAATTCTGATAGCCGTGCTAACCGCTACTTAACGGATCTTGCACCGGTATACTCTGGGGAATTAGTAGTGAAGTGAAAAAGGCAGCGCTAGGGGTAACGCCACTCTCCACGAGCGCTAGGGCATGCATGGAGAATCTGACACTGGATTTTCGGATGTTCGGTATTCCCTACCCTTAACCATCCAGCCTCAGACCCACCTGGGAAAAGTTTCTGGGCAAGTAATATTTGAGGAAATACAAATAGTACAAAATACAAAAATCGCCGGCCAATTTTGAATGCACCTCCGTCAGCAGTGAGCGGCTGAGAAATTGAGGTAGGCAGTCTTGCATGTTCGATGTCTATGGACACACATGTCCTCACATTTCCTCTAAGAAGCAGAAATAGCGGGCTGTATGAAATCAGTGTGATCCATAGATGCACCATAAATGATCGAAATTCCGTGAATTCGATTGTGCGGCAAATGAACTTGTTAGAATCTGAAGGTGTGTCATGACCGCGAAATGTGCGGAAAGAGAAAAATTTAAAAAACCAGAGTTGCTGCCATGAGCTCAGAAATTGGACACCAAAGTTATTTTAGGTGCTGACCACAATGGTACTAGAGAGAAAATTCAATGGTCAGAAGAAAAGCCGGAAGTGGGAAATTTGGGGGGAGGAGGGATCCTATAACTATTAAACGCACTATTTGGTTGCCACAACTATGAGGCAAATATATGAAACATTTCGATTTGAGCTTTCTCTCCCAAACGGTTAAGGATCACGGAAACAAAAACAATCGAATAAAGCAATAGAAAATTTGTCATTGGGTACATAAAGACATCGTCAAGACTTGGAAGCTGTAGAATGATATAGTGCGACGATGAAGTCAAAGCGAAATCTTGTCACAAAAAAGGAGAAACCAGGCTGTCGCGCCAGTCTGGATCAAAAAGATTGCGCTGTTGAATAGAGAGAATTTCGATTCAATATCTACGGAAATCTTGATTGAAATTGCTTTCGGGTCTGCTTTGAAAATACGTTTTGAACATTGGAGAGCGCACTGTGAAATTGTTCCGGTAATAGGAATGCAGTAGCTTTCACATATGAGCATAAGATATTTGAGGCAGCGTATTCAATGCCTCCGAATATTACGTTATCTATAGTCAACCATTATCCTACTTGAGAATATTTACTGAGGGCAATGAAAAGAAAGGTAACATCCTAAAAAACTACATTTATGGTTAGAATTGGTTCGCTTTATGGAAGCCAGACAAGACAAATTTGTAATAATAAATTAATAGAAGCATAGATGCTCATCTTGGAAAGTTGTTGTTGTATTTTTCTTTTTTTTTCTTTGTCGCCATGAGAACATTACACTTTTACACTGTACTTGACGCTTCACCACAAACAGATCCAGAATATCCTTTGGGCCTGGGTAATTGGGTCAGCGACGTCCCCCGATTTCGCGCATACCGGCATAGAACCTCTGGATATCGAAAAGATTCATGAAATTCGTGTCTAGGATGTTCCTAGATGTCGATGAGGTCCGCGAGATTTAGTCGGCTTCACACTGTGCGCGGTGCGGCTGGACTCGTGTCGACATCCTCGACAAAGTCTGAAGTTGGGTCGGTCGCACACAGACATTCTCGTTTATTGTACACCACCATTTTACAACACGTACCTCAAAATTGTGTGGCTGAACCGACGCACAACATTCATACCAGAGCGCCGTATCTATCCGAGACCCGGAGAATAGGTCGCCTTTGCCAAACATCTGGAAAATGAGTCGCCAACACATTCTCTCGCCATTTGTTTCGCCGAACATTGTTGTGGTTCATTCTACCGGAAAATGTCTTGCCAGGCATAATTTCAACCCGCAATATGTATTGCCGAACACATTCTCTCGCCAAGAGGGTCGCCAATGAACTTCAGAGTAGTAACACCAATATCAGGCGATGAGGGCAACTGCAGTGACCCTGCTCGCCCTGAAGCCAACTTGAGTGGAGCAACTGAGTTCACCTGAAACAGGAGCTTACCCGGGATTGCTGGGACCTACCGAACCACGGATTCGAATACAGCTATGTTTTTCAATATGCATATGTTTTCAGCCATCGCACAACTTAGTTATCGTCTGGGAGGGAGCACACTGACTTCCTGCCTGATGATAAAGCCAATTCTACAACAGTTAGCATCAATCCATGAGCGACAACAGTATCATGTATGAGTTGAAACAACTGATTTGAATCGGCTGATTCTGCAGCTTTTCCATTCCCTGTACGGAGCATGATTAGGATGCACTCTCTTCGTGAGACTGCCACTTCAGTATCTAGAAAGAATATCCTTTGAAATGTTCCACGAAAATATCAGTATTCATTACTGAAGTGAAAGCCAAGGGACTGCGATGACGTTCATGTTAGATTTTTTGAACTTTGGCGTCAGATTAAGATCTTCGGCGAACATTCCCTTTAATTCATCATTTAGATTCATCTCGACCTTTTCTCTTTCCTCATACTTTCATTGTTTTCGCAGCAACCGTAGTACAAACAAATGCAATACTTGGAGACTTGTCAAGAAGAAAGTTTTTATTGAAAACTCTATAACAAAGAAAGCAATACGGCCAGTAACGCTAACCCCCTCATTCGCACTTTTCTCACCATTTGATTCACACCTGAATTCTCCTTTGTACAGGGTGACCCAAATGTCTTTGGCCGGTGTTCAAGTGCTGCAAAAACTTCGTATGAGAACCAAAGATGGTCAAATTGAGGAAGCAATCCATAAGGACTACAAGAAGGACTGTTGATAATTATTATTCCTAATAATATCAATTTTATTAGCTATACATGTGATTCTCCTCAGTCCTGGAAATACTCTATTCTGTCGTGGACAGATATTATTGCTTGCGATAGGTAGTTGTAAACCGCCAGGTCATGACTTCGATAGCACTTGTGTAGATACCTCTGGTGGTTATTACTTTGAACCGTGTATCTATTGTACATATATGAGTATCTAGGGCAGCTTCGCCCACACCTTATGCATAAAAGACCCTGAATGCCCGATCTGAGATCGTCTTGCTCTACTGTCGTCAGGGGCTGTAGTCCGACTAAGGGAACCCTTCGTGGCGTGAACTGACAGACACTATCAGCAGCATCTGCGACTGCAGTCTGAATCAGGGAACCCTTCGTGGCATTAACTGAGGCGAACTTTAACACGGACCAATGAACAGTTATTAAACAGTAGTACTGTACGAATCCAGTGGTCCCACCAAAAGAACTACAAAAAAAACTGCCCAATTTAGATCTCACAAGGTTATGAATGAGGAAGATACAGTGCCGGCCAAAATTATATAGCCTTTCCAACTTTCCTCCATCACTTCTGTTAACGCAAAGCTCGGCTTAACGTAAAGACCTAAAGCTCAAATTCTTAACATCGACGGATTTTGAGCCTCTACAACTACCATAAAATTTGAAAATCAAGACTGCACGTCAAGTCAAGATTCACATTAACAAAAGTTAAGGAGGAAAATTGGAAAGGCTGTATAATTTTGGCCAGCACTGTATATGCCAGTATGGTAGGAAATTTTAGGTTGTGTTAACCATTTAGCAGACATCAAATATAATCTGTAACATCGTTGGTGATAAGCCTTCCAACAAAATATGTCTCGCTTCAAAATCGCAGCCCAATTTCGTGCCCTTCCGCTCTCAGAAGCCTGCTTCTTATTGATACAGCAGTGGCGAAAACGTTTCAAAGCGGAACCGTTCGAGGACATCAGCACCTCGTCCAAACTTCCCCTGTAGATGCCGTTTCAAGGAGCTACGCTGGAAGGCAGCCGTGTTGTGAACCTCGGCAGGTCATTCTCTTTAAGGAACACTGGGTGAGATTTCTCCGCAGATAGATTCAGTGGGCGTCGATGGCGGTGATACCTCTGCGGCCTCGAAATGCATGCAGCGCGACTGCGCCGCTCAAGCAGGAATCCCCTCCAGGACAAAGAACTATGGTGTGTTCTTGAAAGTTAGTTAGTTTTCTTATTACGTCACATCAAATGTTATGGGCAAGTACCGAGAAAATCCAGATCCGCCACTGTAGCGACGATTCCATCGTCGCCGCCGCGTTCTTCTCGAGGCCGTGGATGGGTCATCGCCGTCGACGCCCACTGTACCTCAGAACGTTTTTAGAGCAACTTTGTTATGGGAATTGCATTATGTCATCATGAACTTATGGAGGCTGTGAAGTATACTGCTTGATCTACTAAGGATAGCCGTTTGAGAAGCGATGCTTGCACTAAAATAAATTACAGTGTCACCAAGCACTATATAGATGACTACGGTAGTCCTGAAGAGAATTTATTGCATTCCCTCTGCCCTCGGTGGGTGCGAACAGTCACTACTTTGGTTGTTGCTGTGTTATATGTATTGTAATTTTGTATTAAGATCTGAAGAAGGCACTAAGCGCCGAAACCTCATCAAGTAAAGAATAGAAGGAGCTATCAGTGTATACTGAACAGAGGAATCTGTCATAGGAGTTGAAATTTCCTGGATCTTATGATTGGTACACGGAACGATTTACAATTTATTCTATTAGGTTGTTGCAAAATTGATGACGGATTTTCGGAGCACGAACTTTGGAATAATTTTTTAGAATGTGAAATGGTGCTTCCACCATATATTTTGTACTTGTTCCAAAGCCCGATTCTTCCTCTTTGTGCCTGCTCATTTTTGTTCAGATCTACTCGCTGTTGTTATGGTTTCGGACTTAAATCAAAATGTACTCGTCCGCTAAAATTCGTCCCATTCTGCTTCGTGAATTCAAACTCGATAGCAAGAGAGTGCCCTGAAAAGGAAATATCGCCAACCTATGCGGGAAGGAATGGAAAACAGAGTGGTAGCCCAGTGTTGGCCCAAGTCATTTAGTATTGAGGACACATGCGTCAGAGTTATGGATTAAAATTCGATGACGTCAAGGCCGTTTTGAAAACACTGGTAGAAGCTATCACCACGAGACATGTCCAATATCTCGAAGGTGGTCTTGACGCTCATCATTCTATTATTTTTGGCGCCATCGGAGGAACGAGCATGATAGGAAAATTGAACAAGTGGATCCAATCCTCCAGTATTTCACAGTAGCTCAAGACCACACTTTTCACTCAGGACGCTCTGGAAGTAAATGCAAGCGGAGATCAAGACTCTTCCGTTTTTGCCTGACTCAGCGGACTGTTCCTCTACCAATGACCACAAATTCAAATGGTGGGACCCATCCCTGAGAGGAAGGATAAGCCGCAAAAATACGTTAGCTCAAAACGATCTCGCCGCTTTTCCTGGGTCAGAAGAGCTTGACTTCAGGCCTAGTGGAACGAAAAATTAGCGGGGAAATGGAGAAGATGTGTTGATTCAAATGAGTACTGAAGCTTCAGAAAAGATTCTGTTTTTGCCGAGTTACGACAATTCAAAGTCCAACTGTTAAAATCCGACATCGATTTTGTAACAACCTAATAGATTTAGGAAATTTACAATCTATAAAACCAAATCTTTTTGTAACGCGCGTCCCTGCTTACCCCTCCCCCCCCCCTCCTTCTCGTCTGCATTCACCACTGCTCCTTATAGTCACTGATGTTTATAGGAAAGCAAACTCAACACTTCCACAACCACCTTCCCATTAAACCTAGAAAGTCGAGCAATCTTCCGACTCGACACGGGACAATAGCCAGGACAATAATCCAGGCAAACAGGGGCATTCTAACAAGGTGCCAAATCTGGTTCCGGCTGATGATTATCTACGACGGAAGTCGCGAACAGGCGAAAGCGAAGGGTCACTAGCGCTATCTGTGATTTTGACACCTGGATGCGTCAGGAATGGTCTGGCAAAATTTGCCATCAAAGCCTCAGCTTTTTCTGATTTTAATTTTTGTCATTGTATTTGCCACCTATATTTGGCAGCAGATCTCGTCCAATGTTGGTTTGGAGCCAGAAATGGAAATTAAGGACGTTGTGAAGTGTGAGTCATTTTCTCATGAGAGTAGCTATATGAATAACTTATGTTATACTTTTCAAGTTTAGATCCAGAATTTAAGCCACATTATGATGAGCTGGAGAAGATGTCTCAGCAGAATCCAGTGGTGAACATATCTGGCATTGTTCCGCCCTACCATCGTCTCGAAGAAGTCATAGTTGTAGGTTCTTGCATGGGACCTTTTTTCATCCATACATTTAGTACTACTTTTTCTGCATGGGATACATAGTGTGATATTCCGATTGGGTCATGATAGGCCCAGAAATCTGACCTAACTCGCAAGGACCATGATAAATAACGAGATTTTAGTTATTTGAAGGTGGCAAAAACGACTTGAAGAGAGTTTACGAACCTTTTTGAAGCTTAGGTCTCCGTACGGATAACTTTCTTCCAAAAAACGACCGTTCTATCTCTGACAAACTAGCTTCAAAAAACTGACTTTGTGACAAAAGGTACGTCACGGGGCTGTGATTGGTCGATTCATATGCGCGTCGCGGCTGCAACCTTCAAAGGTACGAGCAATGTTGACTGAGGAGAGATAGACAAGTTTTCTGAGCTCGGGTGGGACAGGTGAATTCTATCAAAGTCAACAAACTGTACGGAGATGTCCACCGATATCATTCAATGCGCCGAATTCCAAGGAACAGCCTGGATTTAGGAAACATAAGTGTGCGGCGCGGTCGCGTCGCGTCCATCCGCCTGGAAACTCTCAAAAGCCGCTGTCGTATGCTCACAATAAAATTTTGAGGTCAATCCACAATACCGCCTTGCCACCTGTCAGATCGAAAAGATCATGTCTACTGTTCGTGATGGAATATTCTGCTATCTCACCAACACTACAGAATTTCTTGCTAATAATCACACTATTAGCACGGAGTATTGGACGACTAGGTAAGGAGAAATTCGAGGACTCAGTATTAATTTTTAGAATCTTTATTTCTCAAATTTCCAGCTTTCAAGAACCTTTTTCTGTGAAGACCTACAGTGAGCGTCAATGGCGGTGACCCATTCACGACCTTGACAAGCACGCCGCGCAACCGCGCCGCGCGCCGGAATCGAAGTTTCTTGCTGCCATAACGCTACTTCTCATTATGAAACATTGAAAAAAGTGAAAAGATCACCAAATTGGGAAGAAATGCGCCTAAAAATAGCACTCCGACAGCTGGACGAGAACGATTCCGGCGCGTGCGGCGCGGTTGCGCAATGGGTCAGTGCCATCGACGCGCACTGTAGCTTTTTCCCTTCACAGCCTGCATTCCAGAAACTTGTATTGTGTGTCTTTTTATATCAAATGTACTATTGGTGCCAACCATCCGTTACAGTGGGTCATTTCTTCAAAATCCATTGTTTTCCTAGCTGGAAACTTGTCGATACTGTTTCTCTATCGGAGAAAGTGGGCGGAGCCAGCACATAAAACCAGGGCCACCATAATAACTATATGAAGAAAAACACTGCTAGCACAAAATAATGCCATTTTTTCAGATTCTGCGACAATCGATTTCTCTACCATGATCTTGACCAGGCCATGGAACTGTATGGCCACAATCTAACACTGTTCTCAGTGATCCGACATCCTATTGATCGATTCCTCAGCGGATACGTCGACAAGTGCATCAAGTGCGCCGTCTCTGCATTTGCAGCTAAGCCACGCCCATTCTAACTTTCCATATTTCAGTGAAAAGGAGTACTACAAAAAGGAAAAACGTTGTTTCGGCTGCAAAGAAGATTTGAAATGTTTTATTGAGAAATTGCATATGAATCTGTTCGAATACTACACAAACACCACAACGAACTCGTCCATAACCTATTATTATGTGCGACACTTTGCGCCGCAGACGTGGTAGGTCCAGGAAGTTGCAGTGATTTTCAACCCAGAGAACCTCTGTGGTTGGTAAAATTTAGGTACTGTAACTTCAAAGAGCATAAGAACGACTACATTCTCGTCGATTACCATACCGGACCGAAGGGTATCGAGATGACGGCGAGGGAGTTCGACAAGATATTCGAACAGGTGCAGATCCCAGCGGAGATGCGAGCTGTGATACAGAGTGAAATGCTCAGTAAGTCGTGTTCGTTTTGGATTTCGTGCCCTGTGGGAATATTGCGCTCCACTTACAATTACTGGGCCAGTAGTGATCGTATACGGACACTCTCCACCAGCGCGCGTAGCGTCAGGCCGTTTTGCCTTTTTGAATTTGAAAAAAATAGCAAAAATAGCCAAAAGTGATTCAAAAGGTGGTCTTACTCCTTCCAGCCCCTTAGTCCTATACGGTCGAAGCTGACCAGTATTTCCTAGAAAAAAAACCAGAAATAACGATTTTCTCCACATTATCCTAGCGGGGTCTGACGAGAGCGGAGTGGGGGAGGGGGAGCGTCCGATAATCCACATCTCTCTCTGCTGTGTACGCATAACTCTACAGTGGTCGTCGTTGGCATTGGCCTTTCCGCGGCCTCAAAAGCACGCGTCGCGACCGCACCGCTCGAGCAAGAATCCTTTCCGGGACAACGAACTATGGGTTTTCTTGATAGTTAATTATTTTCTTATTAGTTAAAACCAAATGTGACAAACATCTGTCAAGAAAACCCAGATTCGCCACTGCGGCGACGACTGCATCGTGAGCGACGCGGTCGCGCCGCGTGCTTGTTGAGGCCCCAGAAAGGCCACTGCCATCGATGCCTACTGCATGTAGACGTGGTATCTTTGTGTTCACCATCCGCAATAACTCTGGTATCCTTTTTGATGCGGAAATGCTCGCCTTCGCTAACCATCCCCAAAAAATTGGTCAACAAACTTTTTATGATATAATTGTTTTCTATAAATACGTATGTAGAAATTTAGCTATCGCTCAAATTTGTAACTTTTTTCCTATGATTTCTGCATTTTTGTTTTCATATAATTACAAAATTTATTGGAGTTAGACGAACCAACAACTTTTTTCGTTGAGTTTTCTGTCGATCTGGGTCGACATCCACCATTGAGATTACCCAGACGCTGCGTGCATCATAGAGATTACCCAGGATAAATGTCATAAAACCCCCCGAATTCATTCATCGTCAACACGGCCGTCAGCGCATTTGCGTTGAGTAATCTCAGTGATGTATACAGGCCCATGTCAAACGTGCTAATACCAGTGTTAACTGTGGTGATGTTAACACTTTCACCCTGGGTAGTTTCAATAATGCATCAGAACCGTAAGGCCATGCGCTGTTGGTGATCCTGCTACTTTTCCCAAAACCCCCTTTGTCTTTTAGTACCCCTTCCATATGCGATCGTCGCTGTACAGTCAAGGGCGCAGAAGTCATCGTACATCCTTTTTGCCTTATTTTTCTGGCCCAAATTGTATTGTCCAACATTCAGGGTCCTGGAATTCTGGAGAATTTAATCCCAGCTATATGTCAATCCATTACCTTGCGTAAAAGATTTGATGTTACTGCCTGGTAGCTAACCACTTAAGACCCCTCTGTTTTGGAAACCTCTTTCCGTCTCCGCTTGCCTATTGTGGAATTAATCACTTATTAAGACTTTTAATTCAAAAAATTGGTACTGACTGAATAATGTTGTTCAGAAGGCACCACAAAGCACTCAACAGCTCATTCCGAGACGCGGAGGAGAGTCAAGGAGCAGCTTCTGTCAGATGATTATCTTATGAGGTTTATAATGTTGCTGTATTACCACGATTTTGTTGAGTTTGGTTTTAGATGACATACCTCCGATGAAATATAAACATCCATAGAAAAAAATTTTCTATTATCCAGTGGAAATAAATATTTATTACAAGCATAAGAATTATATTGAATTTCATGACGAATAAGCTCCAAAAATGCAATCAACCAATTCAAAAGTGTACTTGATATTCAGATTCACAGTGCCAATGTCATAGGTGGCATTCGGTCCATTGGCATTGTTAATGACGTAGTCGTTCGGGACTTGTATGCTCAGTACTCTGGCGCAGATTTTGATTGGCTTAATGGTCTGGATTCAGCCGAGAGCATCCAGAATAAAACAGCAAACGTACTGACCTGTTGATAGTGGCATCTGTGATAGATGTTGACAATCGGAGTGATTGCGACCAAATTGCTGCCCGTCCAAGCGACAGTGAAGTCTCCGCTGTTGTTCGGTTTGGTCTCGGCCAACTGCAGTGGAACTGAAATTCAAGGTTGTAAGCTCAGCTAGAGCCACTTCATGGGTCATTCCTACTCCGAAGCTTCTACCCAGACTTGCTAACAGAAATCCGTTCCGTCAAAGGTGCAGCATCCAAATAGCACGGTAAAGACTTGAAACATCACATACACACATCATTGAGATTACCCAGGGTTAACATGTCTGCGTTTATTTTAGCGATGGCTAGACTCTGGTGTGTTAGCACTATTACCCTGGGTAAACTCAAAGTTGCATGCCGCCACTGCTGTCCATCATACCCAGCCAAGCAAGAGTGGTGTTACCAAGATGGAAGGTGACTTTCTTGGCAAAAAGTGCTCTCACCTCGACCGCATACAAATGTTCACCAAAAATTGGGTTTTCCTTGCACCTTTACGCAACTATGTATAACATTGTGGTCAGTGACTTCTGTCGATACCTGTCTCGACAACGTCTCTGACGCTGTGCATTCACTTTTACCCTAAGGGGATAAGCGTAGGGAAGGATCAAGGTGATTTGTTAAAATCGTATCCTAACCAAGTGATGATGCCAAATTGTCATTTACGTTGTTCCGTAGCGCAGACAGCCCGAAAAATCCTTGAGTTCTTCCTAGAACTACCATGATTGATCATTGAGTTCTAGCTTTCCCCCGTGCGGGAGATGAACCTTGTTTTCTTTCACCTCTGAGTCTCATATTAGCGAAGATCGGTCTCAGAGTGTTTTCGAATGAAGATTTGACAGCCTCAGAGAGACGCTTTTTAAGCTGTAGTCTACCTAAAATATTCTGTGGTCTTCTGGAGAGGTTATAAACAAGGAAAATGACGTGAACCAGGAGGCAAGACCGTAGCAGAAAACGACTTCGGCTCTGTGACCCGTATAGACATATGGAACTCGCACTTTTTTGACGTGCCATTACCTTTCTACCCAACGTTACGGCGAAAATGGCTTTCCGCTAGGAAGCAGATAACTTTGGAACTGATGCATCATTGAGATTACCTACGTTGACGCCTCTGATAATAATGGGTAAATTTGTGTGGTGTTTACACATTTACCCTGTGTGATCTCACTATCAGTCATGCATGCGGACCCTTTAATAATCCTCAATCGTCCAGTTACAGAGAGCAAATCTTACCCAACTGGTTGTTGAATAGAATAACCTTAGCGTCGAAATAGGCGGAACCATTGCAGATCAGTTTCCCTTGCACCTGCACTGTCTGCTGAGTGATGAGTGGTGAGGTTGAATAAGAGCTGACCTGGGGGAGCGCCAGACACAAAAGCAACGGTATCATCCTGGAAAAGTGATGATACGAGCGAGAATCTGTGATTGCCATATGTATAGAGAGAAAAAATGGTGAGCAAATGGAAACTTTCAAACATAATGCGTGAAGCCGTCTGTTATATATGAATCTCCTATTGCTCCGCGACTTTTTCCAGGCGATGCGTAAGCATGCTGCTTACGCATTGTTCGCAGCATGCGATGCGTAAGCACAGTTATACAGATGCACCGCTAATCCAGCGTTGAGACGGCGACAGCGCCAACGATGACCGCTGGAAAAATAAGACCTGTGAATCATATCTGGGCCGGAGCTGCCCTTTTCCAGGGACATTTTCCAAGAAAATCGGTCATGTACGATAGGAGGCCTTTGCCATACAAAGTTTTACTCATTTTACGGACAGTGGAGGAATAGCTGTAACCAAAATGATAGGTGCTCATGTGCGTCAATTGCACGAAAACACAATAATGGTTTAATAATGATAACATAATCATAATGAAGACCAGGCTCGGCGGGCATCTACCGATCGATTATCGATTGACGATACGACGATAATACGTATGTTCCAGGCGTAAACGGCGCACAACAATAACCCATGATCCTGGTGAGAGTCCTCACGGTGAGTTTTTTTTATGATTTCAACCCTGACTCTATGTACTGCTACGATGTGTCGTTAGCTTGGTGAGTTGTAAATTGCACAGCGCCTATATATCGCCGGTAATTAACTAGTCAGGTACGTATGCTTCCGCACGAACTGCGTCACGAATGCGTCACGACACGAGCGCATAATCAACGCAGCCGCTGCGTTTTGACTGATAAGTTGCCGTTCTCTCGCCGCATTGTGCGATGTGCCTGCTGCCTTATCGAAATCCGGGCACAACGCCGTCGTGGCTCCTGCCGCCACTACTACGGGGAGCAGCTTAGCTAATTTCGTCCAATTGGATCGCCACCGACTTAGCGCTGCTCTTATCATGCCTCCGAGATGGTTGATGCTGATCTTTTAGGAATTTCTACAACTCTGGCTGATAGGCCCTTCATAGCATGGGCCCTATATGCCCTTACCATCATTTACCATTCGTCTAACATCATGTCAATCCTGTCTTTTTCATGCGATCAACCTCTCTTCTTTTCTTTTTCATACTGTATCTGCATGTGGCTCTAATCATCTTTTCAAACCATCCTGCTCATAACACCTGAACGGGGTAAAAGAATGGACAACCTGGATAGCCAAGCTGATCTTTCGCAATTGCTTCACTCAACTATGTATTGTGCTAGTTAAGAAATACCGAGTAAGTACATAGAACTGAATAAATAAAGATCCAAAAGGTCAAAACCCAAGCATTCTTAGGAAGTCTTGAGAAAAAGATGCAATTTTGAATTCGTTATAGGAAATATGAACGTTTCCTCACTGATTTTGGTGTAATTTACAGTGAACTGGACTTCGATCCGGAAATACACAGATACATGATTCTTTGTTACAAAGTACACCATATGGTGATAATCACAATGGAGTTTATGGCCACTTATATCGCCCAAAAAGTGCAAGGAATAAATCCTTCCCCAATCCGAAACAATATCTCTTCTCAATAATCCAACTGAGCATGAATTCCGCATTGTAAATCTTGGCGAAGTTTGTGATACAAGAATCATTCGGAAGAGAGATGACAAGTATGTCTCTTCATCTTCTACGGAAACGGACAAATCCTCCCATTCTGAAATTAAAACCAAAATCATCTCATACCAAAACCAACCTACAGATTCATCGTCCATTATGTTTCTCCAAATTTCCAAAGAAGCGAATTTCGATCCGGATTTACGTAGATCTGTAGAATATGTAGACCTGAACAGATCCTAATATCTTCCAGTAGCACATCTATGAAGGTATGTAATTAGCTCGTCCTGATTCTCGTAATTATTCTCTGGCAAATTTAATCTCGAAGAGTCAAATAGGATCATGCTGGACCAGCTGGGATCTACTTTCTATCATCAATTCAAAGTCGGGCACAACCCATCAATATTTTTCTCACCTACACCTCTAACTTTCACGTTCCGGGCTCGATTTCATCATTGACATTACCCAGGTAAACGAGTTGGTGCCCTTATTAAAGGTGCTAAATTTGGGGGTTTCAACAGGTTCACCCTGGATGAGCTCAAAAGATGCTTGCAGCCTCTGATTTTACTATCTTCACTGTTTCGCTGCTTTACCTTGCGGGTTCTATGAAAACACTTTCTTTCCAAAAGGTTGATATCAGATTTGATTCCTACTCATATGTAGCTAGAAATTCCTCCCAGTGTACGGTGAACACACTGACCATAAAGTGTATCAATTCACAATTCAAGCGGAATTTTAGAAAATAAGGATCCCTTTCTATCGTTCACTGAATGCGCAACGATGGCAAATCCTTGAAAAATACGACGGTGAATGCTAATTTTACAGAACCTCCTTGCCACATCGGTTCTTTTCTGCTCCTCTATAAAACCCTCATTGTCTGAAATCTTTTCCCATCACTGTGGTTGTGACTCTTACCGCTGATTGAACATAAAATATATTTACTCCCCCACCATCTGCGATAAAACGCCTATAAAATTTGTTTTCACGCCTGTGCACACTTGCAATCATGGATCTGCTTGTTGTTGAACACTTTGTATAGATGAAATGCTACCAGGAAAGGTTTGTTCTAGAAAGTTCTTAATCTTCCTCTGATTCAGGCTGTACCTCCTCCCCCTTTTCCACTCTGTTTTTTCTTCTCAAGTCTTGGTAAAACGCCTACTAAACCACACCCCCACATTTATCGATTTTTTCCAATAAAAATATTTTTTGAAAAATTTCGGACATCATCTCTCCGACAACCTAGCACTTCAACCTAGCAAATGGATCCACAACTGAAATTTGCAACTGGAGTAGGTTATGGAGCCTCCCGTTCATTCTAGCAGTGCCTAATGTCGTGAGCGACTTATTATCAGCAAAACAACCGCACTCACTGTATGCTATGTAGTAACATTAATTTTTTTCCTTTTTGCACAGAACACGAACAATTCTGTAGATTTAATCCGACCATTTCCGAGGTATTCTCTAGTTTCTCGGATATGTTCCACTCTTGCACTCATGAAAAGCCGTCTGATAGTTACACTGACCTTCTCGCTCTAGGAAAACTTCCTCCTTAACTTTACATTCCATTGAATTGAAAAATGCACTCATCTTCTGAAAATTGCCCTAAATCAGCAGCATCTCCTTCACAGAAAATCCCAACAATAACATAATCCTCTGGACAATTTCTTGTTGTTTTCCCGTCACGTGATCAGACTGTTTCCACATGTCCTCATTGAGCTTGCACTCTTCTTCATCTCCAAACTTCTTTATCAGTCACAGTTCGATGCAGTTTCAATCTTCGATTCTCTTGTTTTGCACATTTCGAGACCGATTTCAGAATTAGACCAAGCACATCATGGAAAGGTCATGGTTATGGTTATTAATGCTAGGATTATCAATTGTAGTCACATTGGCTGGAGAATGTGGGGTGAGTTCTTATGATTACACAAGTCAGAAGGTGACACTCCACAATCAAAAGTGGCTTTTCATGGACCTTTCATTAGCTCAAGTTCTCTTGAAAAATTTCGTCTGTCGTTCATACTCTTCATTCGAGTCTAACTAAAATGTAAACTAAGATACACGATAGCACAATTCTTTTCCAGAATGAGGAAGAAGAAGAACCGCTTACCCGATACCCAATAGTTTTATTCAAATGGGAAGAAGTCAAAGTACCGTTGACTGTCTCCCTGTGGCTAGTTGGAGCCAGCGTAGCTAAAATAAGTGAGTCATGAAGAATTCCTCTGAAACGTCATCTCATTCGATTCTTTTCAGTTTTTCATGCCATTCCACACCTGACGGAGATGTTTCCTGACTCGGCGCTGCTTATTATGATTGGTCTCATCATAGGAATTATTTTCAACCTTATTGGTGTTGCTAAGGTGAAGAATTTGAGCAAGGCCTAATTTTTAAAGAACATAGATAATGAAAAGTGTTCAATTTTCATTCAGAACGAGTTCTTCCTTGACAGTGAAGTGTTCATGCTTTTCCTGCTGCCACCACTGGTTTTCGACGCTGGTTTGTCTGGTTTTTGTTTTCGAATAAAAAGCTTTATTATTAACGTTTTTTCTACCCTTTATCTGAATTCACTCCAACTTATTTGCTAGTCAACTTTTCCAAGTCACCAATCTACTCATTTGCAGGGTATTTCATGCCGGCGCGACAGTTCTTCGATAATCTCGGTTCAATTCTGTGCTTTGCTATGATTGGCACAACATTCAACATTGTTGCTATTGGTGAGCTGATTTCAATTGGAATTTCTGTGGAAATATACGTAAGCCAAAATACTGGGCTGTAAAAACATGGATCCGAGTTCTTGTGCGGAAGAGATTCACTGTAAAAAATGATAGCAGAATATCTTTGTCAACACTGTATGAACTGGAATAATCAGGTACCCTTTCTTTCCTTCTATGCAGAAAAGGGCTCTTTCTGGAAGAAGTCAATGTTCCCTGATAGCGGCTATTTTGCCCGGCAAATGAAACAGTGGCTTCAATGTTTCTTCTTCCACTCTTTTTTGCGGATTTTTCTGCATGTGCCACTGGATCTGATCGTACAAAATTTCTCATAGTAGCTATATTGACGGGATGACAATGGGATGGTAGGTCTGCGGGGTGCGATTGTTGTGGACAGATCCACCTTAGTCGATCGTCTGGAGCTCACCATCCCTGGCCACTCCTTTTGTTTTGTTCCCATGAAGACAATACCATCTTGAGTACGGGGGTCGAAGGATCTGAAGCCGGATTCCGCTGCTCTCTTTTGTGGAGCCGCAGCGATCAGTGGTATTTACATAGCATCGTAGTACGCCCTTCTCATGCAGGGTATTTGAGCTGTTTCAGTAGGCATTCGGTGGGCGGTATAGATGATTTCTTGATAGCGGCTTCTCCACAACTCTTTGAATTCAGTTAACAGCCTTCATATTTTTTTAAATCCGTTGCTGAACACTTAATGTATCTATCACACAGAATTGCACTTCAACATGAAATGGCCATCAAACCAAACCTTGCGCTTCTTTGACATCGCAACAAATTTCACGCTTCTTTCAGTTGTTATCGCCAATTCTGTTTGCAAAGTGACGATAACAAGTTTTACCTGCTCCGTTTCTGATAGGACCAGTACAATTGTCGTCACTGCATTAGATCATTCACTGGGGTGTGGGACGTCAAAAGGGCGAAATGGTACTTTCCGCTGACCCATTGTTCAAAGGGGAAATCATGGTAAACTAATCGAGTGATACGGGTTGAGTTTGGGGTAGGACTAAGCAGTAAATTGCCAAAAACAGGCTTCCAAAATCGTCTATAGTCCATTCACCCGGCACTAGTCACTGAGAGAAGGATCATGGATTGAGACGCGGTCGTTTTCAATCATTACAAAGCATTCCTGAATCGCACCACTTTCCTCCAGTTTGTGAATGCACCACTATCAACTCTCCGTTAAATGGTCCATACCTTCTTAGTTCACTGCCGCACTCCTCAATTTTTGCCCTAGGCCTGCATGTTTCATCGAGATTACCCGGGGTAAACTTTTTGACCCCCGCGATACAGTGAAGGTTAAATCTGCGGCGCGTTAAGACGTTAATCCTGGGTAATCCCCATTACAACTATTCACTCTTCAGTTTCTCCCCTGGACCTGCATGCAACATTGAAGTTCCCAGGGTAAACTTTTTGACCCCCGCGATACAGTGAAGGTTAAATCTGCGGCGCGTTAACACGTTGATCCTGGGTAATCCCCATTACAACTATTCACTCTTCAGTTTCTCCCCTGGACCTGCATGCAACATTGAAGTTCCCAGGGTAAACTTTTTGACCCCCGCGATACAGTGAAGGTTAAATCTGCGGCGCGTTAACACGTTAATCCTGGGTAATCCCCATTACAACTATTCACTCTTCAGTTTCTCCCCTGGACCTATGCGCAACATTGAGGTTACCCAGGATAAACTTTTTGACTCCCGCGAGACAGTGAAGGTTAAATTTGTGGCGTGTTAACGCATTCACCTTGCGTAATCTCAATTATGCGTACCGTGCCTAAAGTTTAAGAAAATCTAAATACTTACTGATTATATGCTGTGTTTAAGTGATTACATACTGTGTACGACAATAATTTAACTATAATCCATTCTTGCAGCACTTTCCCTCTGGGCCATCTCACTAACTGGACTGTTCTCCGTCGAAACACCACTCATTCACCTACTTCTGTTCGGCTCTGTGGCTGCTGACGTGGATCCTGTCGCTGTCATTGTCATTTTCGAGGAGCTGGGGGTTGGTTCTTTTCCAAGGATTCTCTGGATTTACTAATAGTCGGCCTAGGAGGTTTCAAGCAACCTTCAGCATTCCTTGGATGTCGCCATGATCCGCTTTCAGTAGCAAATTATAGCATTCATAATCAAAATCACTGTTTTTCCCACCTACGCGAGATTTTGAAAAAAAAAATCAGAAAACGGTCTACTAGGTTACCATGCCTGGAACAAAAAAACTTCTCGTGATCGATTTGGTCTGTCGTAAAAGCTTCGCCTAATTTACGGCCACGTGCGTTAGCGTCTCCGCCTTTATCAGCTCTGGTAGCAAAGTTGGAGATTGTAAAAGAAACAAAATTAGCGCCCAGGGCATGCGGGTCAATTGGATGCGAGGAGAAATAGTAAAGTGTTTTTTCAGGTTAATGAAGTATTGTTCATCAGCGTTTTCGGTGAATCTCTTCTCAATGATGGTGTGGCAGTTGTAAGTGCTTCTATATTACTATTTGTCAGATTCTTAAGTCCTTGGCCACTATTCCGTGGAACTTTTTTATGAAAATTATTACTACTCTTCTCAAAATGAAAATCAAAATGTCTCAGATTGTATGCCTTACTTCTTGAATACGTTCTACTCAAGGTCTTCTACCGTATGTTCGCCTCATTCACTGAAATCGGAACAGAGAATCTCATTACAATGGACTACGTGAACGGAGGAATCTCATATCTTGTGGTCTGCTTCGGTGGAATCGGACTTGGTCTGCTGGTTGCGCTCTGTGCTAGTTTTATAACGAAGTGAGTCACCTGTTGAGTTATCCGCGCGTACGTCTCATGTTTTCTGGATTCTTCAGAGTCGTTCTCTCTGAAGTGATGAGGCTCAAATGAAACTCAGAAACGGGTACTCGCCCAATCATTCTATTTTTGTCTATGTCAGAGTTCTTCTTCGTTCATTCCTTCCTCTTCCTCGAACTTCGGTGCTCCTTATTCCTCCGTTCCTTCTTGTTCTGTACATTCCACTTCTGACTGTGTCCCCTTCGTTTTTTGTCCCCCTTTCTTTCTCCTTCTGCTCTTCTACCATCCTTCTCCTCCCCTCTTTGCTTCTTCTTCTACCCTCTTTCCTTCTTTTTTCTTTCTTTCTCCTTTTGCCCTTCTTCCTTTCCCGTTTTTTTCTTCCATATTCATACACGGGCATTCCCCTGGAAAGGCGGATGCAGAGGAGAGGAATGGTGGCACGCCACCCCCCCC
>JARK01001470.1:347058-373161 GCA_000688135.1 Ancylostoma ceylanicum
GAAAATGTGGCGACTTGTGGCGGATGGTGGCGCCTTAGACTCCTTGGACTTATTATGTCCGAATGCACAAAATATATGGTGGTTCAGTGGAATTATTTATTACTGTACAAGAGGTGAGGGTGAGCAAAGAGTAAAGTGAGTGCCTCGTACGGCTTACAGCATCATTCTGGCTAGTGCATATCATATCGAGCATAAGACGGGTCGGCTCCGCCCCCTCCACAGGAGGTCTACTATGAGTTATGAGAATGAGTATAGTATGGATCATCGAATCGTCGATGATATGCAACAACACCTACATCACCAAAAGTGAAGGTTCCCGCCAGGCTTGGCCGAAAAGTGAAGGTTGGGTGAGACTTACTCCTAGGGTATTCTACCTATGATTCGGGTAAAGGCGCTAAAGTGGTAGAAAGGAACGTAGACATTTGAAAAAACGGCAATAGCTAGTCGAATCGGTAGATGCTGTAAAGTCGGCCGTGCCGCCCCTAGATTTCCAACCAGCCTCATTGGCCTCATCGTTTCGGATGGGCTGCAGTTCCAAATCAAAGCGTTAAGGAAAAATAAGTAACCTGCAGCAAATGCGGCACACGAGAAAAACTCCACAAATGGTAATGTTATCCGAAAGGAAAGAATCACTGACTAAAAGACTTAACCAACCAGTAACGTGCAACATCAAACTGTGCGAAATTTAGGAAGCCAGCTCTTTCAGCTGGGATTTTAACTCGTCCAAACTGGTGAGTGGAGCCCCACAAGCAAAATTAGAACAGATAAACACGGTGGGCTCGTTGCTTTTCAGCATCTCGGCATACGTTGGACTTCGTTCGGTGATGTATGAGTTATCTAAATAATGGAAACTTGAGTTCGGTCAAGCATTCCCATCCAGAAAATTGTTAGTACTCCAAGCTCACCAACGCTGGGATCCAGCAACAAAAGCAATTTGTTCCAGATATTATACGATTGAATTTCCTTCAGGAACGCTCCCACCTTCTCATCAGTAGCCTTGCCAACAACCATAATCTAAGGATGATGTATGAAGTCCAAGTAAGGAAAACAGGAAAAGTTCCCAAGAAAAAAAAACGTTGCAAACTAAGCATGCAGTTAGTATACTTACCTCAGTGGAACCTTTCACCATGCGATGATAACCAGAAATCATCTTCGTCAAAATGAACGGGTACCTAGAACAATTTATTGACTGAGGAGAGTAATTAAACAATAAATAAATAGGAAAAACACGAACTTGATGAGCCTGCTCGAAGAAGCGGCCACAATTTTTTCAGCTTTCCGTTTACATTCTGTGTCTTCAAAGTAATCATACAGGCGAATCAGATTACCGACAGCCACTGAATTGGCGCAAGGCTCAGCACCGTCTTGATCTGTAATCATGCTTAACTAAAACAAAAATAGAAGCATAAACAGCAGCTTCTACTGAAGAAAATGTTTCAAACACAACAAATCCATGTAGCAGTAGTAAAATAACCAGCAATGTCAAGTTACCTTCCATCACACGAACTTTAACATCTCCTTGTTCACTTCCGATGAAGTAACCAGACTCCGTTTCAGTGTCCCAGAACTTGGAGTCCTGAACAACTATTCATATGTTTGTCAAAGCTAAGTCATTTGCTGGTAATGAAATACCTGTAAGTATTATAGAATGACGGAAATAATTATGCAAAATTACTACCACTCGAATATATAAGAAATTTATTCAAAATGACATTTACCATGTCCATCTGCAGCCGCTCAGCCAACTTCAAAAACTCTATATCTGGTTTCACTTGATAAAGATCCAATAGCCCTTGGATTAAGAATGCATAATCGTCAGAGAACGCATAAACTGGAGAAGCTCTGTAAAAAAATGAAAAAAAAAATCAAAATAAATGGTGACAAGTAAAGTTTTATGTCCCGCACTCACGTGTTTTGAACGCTTCCATCTTCTCCTCTGTAAGCAGCCCGTAGTAGGTGACCGCTCTCGTCCATAAGATGTTTTTTCACAAACTCTACAGTTTTTACGGCTCCTTCGACATGAGCTGGTCGTTGCAGTGCTATGGCAGCCTCAAAACACAACATATGTTCAAGAACATGCAGACAAAATAATTTTGGCAAACCTTGGACAGACCGCTTATGGCTAGCCCTTGCCAAGCAGTAACCATTTTTGAATCGAGATGAGGTGGAGGTCGTGTGAATCTAACCCTGGCAAGAGTGGCCTAGAAAGCATTACAATAGTCGGAATGAATGGAAATAACACGGAGTTATCAACAAGTATCACGAAATAGTAAGCAAGTACAAATCAAGACAATTTCAAGAAACTCGCCTTGGCCTTGTTTATGCCTTCTGAAAGCACATCTGTTGGAATACCAAACCGATTCTCATAGTAATCATGAGATCTCTTCATTCGCAACACGTTCTGATTCTGCAGCTCACCATGGGGATCCTAAATATGACGCAGGATGACCAATTATCCCTGATCCTACATGTTACCCTGAATATCAGGACATTACAAAATTCCTTTACATAAGAGCAGCGCCAAATTCAATGAAGACAAATATCAGCCACCTATAGCTCCTATCGCTCACCTTCGACCTGGACACGTTCCCATCCTTCTCGATATTGAAGTACTCACAAAATACCTCCGCTGCATCGTGATCGCCAATCTTTTGGTCCTTCAAAAGCTCCTCGACCTATAATAGAAGAAGCCATGTAACCTGCTCAACAAAAACACGAATAAACCATGCATTTCATTGGAGCAGTCTTACTTATTTAGGAGAGCTTAAACTAACGTTCACATCACGAATAACATTAGCATCTCATTAGAGAATGTGTGAACTGTGTTGAGCACTGGGAAGCTAACCTTGAGAAGAAACCTTATAGAAGCTTAATTTAACGAATACTGTTTAAAGATACTACCTGAGACCTTTGCCACACGCAAAATGCACCCTCCTTCTTCTCGGTTGACTCGGGAGTCGGCAATGAATCTGCGTCTTCAGCTGCATAGAAGCCACCTTCCTGCAAGAATGTTTATGTTCTTGTCAAATTATAAATAGATGCATGCAACCACAACGGCACTAAAGTAAACCACTAAGAGAAGCATATAAAGGATGTTCAGAGGCAGAAAAGAAGAGAAGTCACTCAAAAATACTCGTCACAAACCTCGTGAGAAAGACAATCGTCCATGTACTGGGCAATATCCTCCACTACGTGCTTATATTTATCACCGCAGACATGACAGGCATCCGCGTAGACTCCAAGCAGCTGAGCCTGGTCATACAGCATTTTCTCAAAGTGTGGCACATGCCATTCCTCATCAACAGAATAACGATGGAAGCCCTGAAAAGGATAAATGAAAATTTTGGAAATTTTGGACGAAAAAAAAAACACTGTTATAGTATGAGAAAGTAAAATATTGGCAATATTAACTGCCTCCCTGTCCCCTAACAAGAGGAAGACCCCCTAACAAGAGGAAGACTTGAAGAAAAAAATTATAAGAAACAAAATACCAACACCTCGAAAGGAAAACAATGAAAACAGGACTTAGTATAAACAATAAAAATGTTAAGTTGATATGCCTCATACCTTCCCAATGTGATCATGGATTCCTCCCCTGCTCATTGCATCCAACGTAACATCAAGCATATGCCGGCATAGTTCCCGTTCCGAGTCTATTTTAGTCCAGCAAAAGTGGTAGATCAGAAACTCAAGGTCACCTGAAATATAGATGTCTCTATATCTCACCGATGCACCAAGAATAAACCCCTTAGATGTGAAACCAGGAAAATAATTGAAGAAAAAGCCTTACAAGCCTTAGGAAACTTTGGAGCATTGCCAAATCCACCAAACTTTTCATCAAAATTCGAAACCTTGTACTTGAACGCGCCAGTTAGCACGGGATCCAATGGAGGAGCATCTCCATGGGTGTAAACAGAACCTGTAAAGGAGGCTAACAACAGAATCTGACAATTTCAGAACAAAAAAAAAACAAAAAATACAACAATAAAAAACTACAAAAATGAATTATTTCATAAGCATAGCGATGATAGACTTTTTCTAACGAAATCATTTTAAAAAAAACAAGCAATAAAGAACAGAAACTAGGAAAATTCTAGAAAAATACTCCTATGTTACCTTTCCTTAACGCATCTGTAATCATCTTCCCTTGCCCACCCATTGCTTCTCGAGTGCGTTTGTCGCTCCACTAAAAAACAGAGAATTGAAGACAGCAATAAAATACTCAAACGGAAATACATAATTTCCACATAGAACCGGTTTTGATGCATTGAAATGTAACGCACATTTTCAGTCACCAATCTCAACACTGATGGCAGTCCCATTGATCCTGGAGAGTCATGCGGTGGGAAATATGTGCCTCCTGTTATAGGGTCCAGATCAGGGGTGAGGAATACTGTCATGGGCCAGCCACCTGCACCGCTCATTGCCTGCAAGATAAAAATGCTCGAAATTCGCGAGGTCTAAACGTCTAAGTCTTTGCAAGCTACCTGGATGAAGGACATATACAATTTGTCGACATCTGGGCGTTCCTCACGATCAACCTTAAATATCCATGTGCTATGTAATATCCATAGCTGATAAGATTTCTATTGGTTATAATTAACACAACTTATTTCGGAATAAAATTAGCCTGAACTAGTAAAGACGAGAAAATAAGAAAAAGTCGAGGCAATCGTTTAAAAGTTCTAATATAATGGATAAAAGGCAATAGCAAAGACCATTCTAACCTTTATGCTGACAAAGTGTTCGTTCAGGTACTGGGCTATCTGCTCATTCTCGAAAGACTCCTTTTCCATGACATGGCACCAGTGACACGTAGAATACCCGACTAAATTTCCACCACGATTAATGTCTGCACGGAAAAAAAGGAAAGACTAAAGTGATAGATAGTAACCTGAAAGAAATATAGGGCGATTGAGTTCTTTAGCCTTCTGGAACGCTTCAGGACCCCATGGATACCTGTAATAACGCCGAAAGTCCACTGCACCATATAAATTGTAGGCCTTAACCAGTAAATTTCAGTGACGATCCATAGCATTAAGAACTGGATGTATGTTTCTAAACTCACACAAAAAACAACGCTATCCAAAACCTTTGGAACCTTCTTGACCCCTCACCTCACCATTATTTTCAAAACCACCGCATGTTCATAATGGTCAAGTCACCATGTTCACAATGGTGTACATTACTCCTTGCAAAAACGCCTGAATACGTTTTAAGACCCCTATTATAGGGGTGGCGGGGGTGGGGTGAAGTTTGCGGGGAAATGCGAGAAGAACAGCGTACTAAGTCGAGCATAAATCATAGCGGCATCTCCTCCTAATTGCTGCCATCATCGCCTCAACTGTTGCTCATGTTTTTGTCCTTTCACCAGCAATTGGAGCACGATGGCAGCAGTTGAGGAAGGATGGCAGAAACCGAAGGAGATGCTGCTATGATTTCTGCTCGACGAACTACGCCGTTTGGGCTGCATTCCTGCTGCACAGTTATCAAATATAGGGTTTTATGCGGCAAATGTCTCACACTCATACACAACCCCTTCCCAAAATAGAAGACATGAAAACGGGTTCTGTAGCATTCTTGCAAAAAAAAAAAAAAACGTGCACATCATTGCGATCAGCGTGTTCAGCCGATTCCGACTGTGAAAGAACCGCAAAAGCGATTCTGAAGTGTGAAAATGCCTTTAAAGACAGAGTCCTGGCTCGTTTTCTATTCTAGAATGTTGACAGATTCTAGACCTCCCGACGCGCTGATTCTGTGATATAAATTAAATGCTTCCAAAGTGTCAACAAACCGTACTACAGAAGCCCCACCGCTTGTGGTTTGTGCCGGTAGTCCGTGTTTGAACTAAGCAGTCAAAAACCACATAGAAACTGCAGCGCAACTGTGATGGGGCAGACTTCCTACACTCTCGGCGAATGAGAAAATCTCATAAAACACAGGTTTCGAGATTTTTCATGATGGTTTCAAGACTTTTCAATGCATCCTATTACTGCTAGCAGCCGATGCAGGTTCTGGCTATTCTTTCTGTACGAATCTCGAAAGCGATTTGAGTGAGAGTCTGCCCTTAACTATAGCCTTCCGCCTCTGATACAAAATCCTTCACATAATAAAGACCATTGACAAGTGAAGTACACTGAAAAGCGGTGAACTCACCACTCTATGGGATTGTGCTGATGTTGCAGAAGATAGGGAGACTTCTCGTTGGAGAGCTTGTTTGTGAAGCGTGAGCCAGTGGACATCATTCTAAAAGCATTTCTAGCCCAGTAAATAGATAAATGTTGATGTTTCGCTTGTGTTACTTCTCAAGCTTCAATAATGGAGTTTTCCGAGGCCATACATCTTGACTTCTATGGGTGCTACAGTATATTTCGATAATTCCGATTTCAAACCAAGCTCCAACAAAGCTACCACTGCTGAACGAAGTGTACCATAAGAGGGCCAATAATAACCTATGTGAATAACCAGTGCTGGGACTCATGAAACCATAACCATACAAATTGACCATGGTTAGCTTGATTGGTCATAGTATAGATTACGTAATTCTAGAAGACGCTGAACTCTAAGTTTGTCTCGTTTTGCTTGGTTACGCGTCCACGAATCCTAGCCCAGAATTCATTACCCGTAAATGTGTATCGTAGAAATGTAGTGGACTACCCTGTGCGCCTCTACGTCTGCTTTTAGTTGTCGGCAATTAGCGAAAGCGAGAAACGTTATGTTTCACCAGCTGCACGGTTTTCTGATTAATTACCTTGGCACTCTACAGAACAAGTGTGACGGACACACGATTTTGATGGGTTACCTTTGTTAAATATAATAGCAACCATGTCGCGTGAACTCTAAAAATGGGAGTTCTCCCAGAATAGTAATATCTCAATTCCTCCTTCCAACATATTCCAACGACAAGTATAGTAGCACTAGTGAATGCATCTAGCATTTCATTTACCTTCAATGGAATCTTAGATGATTTCAGGCCAGAAATTTCAAGACAACACCTGTTTTGTAAGCCGTCCCTAGTCATTTGAATCAAACAGCCACACAAAGCAAAAAGAAAAACTGAAAACAAACGCGACAAAAAAACCTACAAACAGGGTGAATACAGCAATGCACGCTTCTTCAGAGATCTGCTTATAGGAGACAGCGGAAAGCCGGCCAGAGCCCGCAAAGCACGCATGCACAGTTCAGAAAACTATGCCTTCCAGCTGAAATAAAAGTGCACAGTCCTAACAATGAGTTGAAAGCTACAATGCACGAAAATTTCGACGCATAGACTGACCAAGCCATATGGAAAAAACATTAATAGTGGATAGAACCAGGTAGGTACCAAAAGCCAATTCATTAGAAAAGAAATTTATTACTTCCCGGAGGAAAAAAATGAAGAGATCAAATCAATCATCCAGAGGCGACTTCTCAGGAGGTGGCCCACATGGCAGAATCATACGATTCAGGAGGTTGTAACGAGTCCTTGCGCGAGACTCGTTTTCGACTATGGCAATAAATGACGTCATTCCTGGGTGACTCATCTGAAAACACACTTTTATACGAAATTGGTAACAATATAATATAGGAAATAGGTATATAAGGTGCGCCAAAAGTCTTTGGACAAGCATATTCGATCGCCAAAACATGAAGAAGAAAAATTGGAAAAGTCGATGGTTGCTGTGTATTACCAGTTCACTTGTTAACATAAATAACATCTTCGATTCCAAAAGAGAATATCCGTATTCTTGTTTTTGCATATCATCAAAATGGCCGGGCTTCAGATTCAGAGAACATGGAGATCACTGCATGAAGCACCCATTAAATCCTCATATATGATAAGTTTTTACGCAGTATAAGATGGCACTGATTCCAGAGTTTTTGGGGTCATACGATGCTTCTAACGTACTATTTAGTTGTTCATCCGTACATCACAACTGATGTGCTCAATACCAGAAACGAATCAGACTACGAATAACTAAGAATGAGTAAGTTCCTAGCTGAGGAAAGCGGTCTGAGGAAAGATACACAAAGACGGAAAGTTCCAAACATTCAGTGAATCAGACACCACTGGTGATGAGCGATCCAGATGTTGTTTGCTGCACCTCAGCTACATACCCAGCGCGTAAGAACAAAGTCTCGTAGTAAACTAGCACTTAGCCAACATTTCGTCGCTATCACCTCAACTTCTTCATGCTGTTAAAGAAACCAAGCAATTGATTTTCCCGCAGTCCTGGTCGCAGAGCACTTATACCACAGTGGAGTGGAAATGAACCTGGTCAGCACGTCCACACGAATACTCTGGATTCCTGGTTGGCGAAATATTGATTTCAAACCAATAAATTTGACTGTGCGATGTTTAACTATGATAGGCAGTAATAGCTGAACGTCTCATACAAATACGAGTTCGACTAGAGCCTAGAACATGTAAACTAGCAGCAATAACGAGAGCTTGGGAGTACCACGTGAGTGGTCCTTGGACGTTTACTGCCTAGAAGGTCGTCCGGGCGCGAAATTGGTACAGATAAAAACCACATCTAGTATATTAGGAGAATTGCTGCGTCTCTAAATGTTCCTACTGCATCTAGGACCCAAAAAAAACGAATAAAAATTCGTTGATTCGGTCAATAATTTAGCAACTGCTTCATATATCTGAATACTCACGGAAGATGGAGCCTTACATCCCTTCAGACATCTCTTCTTATAATTATCCTGAAGATCTACCGCCAAGTTTGGTCCGAGCATTCGATCTTTAGACTTAATCGAAAAAATTCCACTGTGGCTGTAGTTCCTACTGCCATTACAACTAATTTGGCAGTTAAAGCTACCAAAATCCACCAAACACTTTTCAATGCGTTCATCATTGAGGAACAACCTATTATACCGCGGAGACATCGTAATTACGAGCATTTCAAAAATAATAATAACTAGGTGGAAGGAAAGACCAAGTCGTCCGGTGTGCAGGACTTTGAATGCACATGAAGGGTGTCAAGTTCAGTAAGACATTTCTACCCACAAGTTTCAGAAATTTAGAGTTTGTCCTACAGAAGAAATCAGTATGTGGAAAAGGCAAGAAAATCCAAAAAAAAAAAAAAAACACGGATCATTAGCCCACCTTCGGAGAAGGAATAAGGCTACGGTTAAGCAAGCACTATGAGATTTTTTCGAAAAGGAATTCTAAGTGAACGCTCAGGGAAGAAAGCAAAAAAAAGGATAAAACAAGAAAGGACAATAGTTCACACATCCTTGGATCCCGAATGTTAATGTACATAATTAGCAAATAAGCACAACTGTAGCAACCGGCAAAAAAGCAAAATGCGCCAATTGCCACAACATCGTGCCAGGACGGTGAGGAAAAAAACAGACTTGGTACCAGTCTGTCCTTTACCTCAGCCTTGCATTCTTGAGAAATCGAGTATGGAAAAAATCACACGTTGCCGACTACGTGAGTCCAATTTAGGGTTGCACAAGGGGATTGAATCAATTGATATATAATGTAAGGATTAGATCAATTCGCCACCGTGATAAATACCACCAAGATCTTACTGTGATACACAAGTGGATTGAATTTATAGTTTTACAGCAATCTGGCGATAAAAAGGACAAAGATGGATAACTGAAGCTGAAGAAAACCTTTCAGGACCGAGGCATCAGCTGATTTATAGTGTAAGGATTAAATCAATTTGCCATCGTGATGAATATCACGACCTTGCTGTGATACACTAGGAGATTCAGAAAAATTTCAATAAAAAAGACGCTGTGTCCGACAAAGATGCAGTAAATTCGAACTAAAAGCATGGAAGCCAAATCCCAATTTTAAGCCCAAAAAAGCGACAAAACCTAGATATTACCAATACAAGTCCTAATCGAGCAACCAGTGACGGTCTATATTGCAATATGGAAAATGGAAGAAATTTGAGTAACATAACTGGAAAGAAAAGACGGAAAGAGTAAGGAAGAGAGTACATAGAAGCAACACCCAGTCAAAATTCCAGCCTCCTCACAATTTGTAGAAAAAGGTCAAACTTTGAAATCTAGTAGAATATCGCAACTTGAACTGAACAGGAATACGTCTAGAAATAAGAAAATCGATAGCCACGTTAGGAGAAGAGCTGGAGTGGATCCCGATTGAATAAAAACGAAGAAACCTTTAAAAAGATGTGCAGACGCACTTGTCATTCGCGTATCGCAGCTGCACTCACTGCTGAATTTAAACGTCAAAGCAATGGTAATTTAACAACACACAGCTGCAAACAAGCGCTAGTCATAGGTATGACTGAGAAGAATTTGAATCTAAGAACTAGAAAATGATATGCTATGTGAGAATATGATATTAGAAAAGCAGGAAAGAGCTACTGCAACTAAACACATTCGGAACGCAAGCGATAATTTTAGTTCAAGTATAGAGACTAACATCACGGGCCTGCCATACCTCCGAGGTTCGTAAGTTAGTACCAGATTTGCTTGGAAGAATAAAGCGTTCAATTTACTTCAAATGCCCCCCCCCCTCCCCTTCTCCCGTGAGTTGCTAGTTGAGAACATGTATATACATTCAAAAGTCCACACTATTCGGGATAGTATCGAATGTGTAGTAGCATAGACCTCGAAAAAAGGAATCCCAAAAAAAGAGGAAACACGTCTGGATTATCCTTTTATCTGCAAAAAAGTAAACGTAATAAACTGGATTCCCAAAATGCTAGAAATTTTGCGGATGTACTAGACAAGCACGAATAATCCAAGCATGAATGAAAATTGAAGGAAGCTTCTAACATCAAGAACGAACAACGGTATAACTCATAAAAAAACTAGTCAAATTTATTTGCACATAATCTGACTATAGCTAGCATACAGCATACAGAATATAGAGCCTCTTCAATGAGCGACATCACTCGTTTGAATAGAATAGTAGTGGGTAAGGAGAGAGAGAGAGAGAGAGAGAGAGAGAGAGAGAGAGAGAGAGAGAGAGAGAGAGAGAGAAAGAAAGAAGGAAGAAGGAAATGATACTCGCTGAAGTAGCACTGTACACAGAAAGAGGTCTGTGACCAGTGTCGAGCTAATCTTCACATTTCTCGCCACCCTCAGCAAAACAATCAATCTTACGCTTCACGGGAAAACGTAAACAAACAGCTTGTTGAGACGATAACGGCGCGTAAGACGAGAAAAAAATCAATCGAAATTGAAAACTGTTCAAAACATGACCTAGATGTTAATATCTTTTAAGAGGAAACAAGTCGAAGGGAAGAATCAGAGTATAGGAAGAAATAAAACTGAATATAAACCATATATGCTGTTAGAGCTGGCATAACAAAAAAAAAGAAATGTGGAGTAACGGTGAAAATCACGCTAGATAACGATGGAAAACGGTTTACTCCAGTATTCTGGCAATGAAACAACAAAATTTTACGAGATACCACACATCTAATGCTGATGGAGGGTGAAGTTTGCGCACAAAAATCTTGCACGTTGAGAAAAACAATAACATGATAGCTAGACTTACTTTGAGCGAATAGGGTTCTGAGAAGAAGCGAAAGATATGCTAGAACCAGCTCGGGAGCGATTATAAGCCGTGCGTGACCAGGAAGTAGCATCCGTCGCACGTACCATCTCATGCGCGCGTGCAAGCTCAGAGCTAGCTCGGTCAGGCAATAATGCATGCTCACAATCAGCAGCAAAGGGTGTGGAGGGGAGCACAGTTTTACACAAGGCTACCAAGAAGGATACTGTGAGTGCTGGTTCTTCGAAGTTAATGGCAGCACCTATAGATCGGAGCGAATAAAAATCGAATAATTTCATCACTTCAATAACAATTTAGGAATTAATTGAACATCTCGATCTTCGAGAATGAGAAAACCCCAATGCTCTCCTCCTCTCTTGTACAATACTGTATTCCTCCCCAATGTTGGAACATTCGAATTTCTCACACATTCGAATCGAATATTTCTGCTTTCAAATGTCGAACATTTTGAATAAATTGAAAACTTTAATGTTCCAACAATAGAGAGCAATGCGGAGTTGTATGAGAGAGAACATGAGCTTTAAGGCCTTCTCATCTTCGAATATCTGGATGTTTAAATTGTTTCTTAAAATATTAATTGACAAAATTATTCAATTTTTACCCTGTCCGAAATACAAAAACACCCACAGGGAATTTCGTCACTAAGGTATAGCTGCTGCCCTGAGATTCTGATCATAAAGAACGCAAATACATTGGACATGTTCTCGGAAGCCATCATTTCGCTCTTTCGGAAAAAGATGGCCAAACTGATGGGTATGGCATCCGAATAACCAAAACTGCAGCGGTGAAAACTATCGTGAGTGCTGCCTTTAAAGATTGCTCATTTTATAATGAGAAAGTATACCAGCCGAAGAGAAAACTACGAACAACATGATGAAGTTGTGAAAAGAATGGATCAAAGAAGAAGGTTCAGCACTGCCTGCTTTCTTTAATGAGAAGGATGCAGATTTGATGAAGAATGAATATTTAAAAAAATGAATATTCGTACCTGAGAAGCACGCGTATCTCTCAATTGATTCGTCAACCACTCATAACGTGTTGTATCTGCATGTCCTGTTCCAGTGTACTTTGAATGAAGATGATCCAATTGTGCTAATACATGGAAGCGCTCTCCTGGCCCAGACATCGCTCAGTATCTTGAAAGCAACAAATTTACTTGCATTTTCTTGTGCTAGTTTACGACAGTTTTACGACAATAAAAAAATAGGAGCGAAATTGTAAATTGGAACGGTGAACAAAACATCCCCGAGTGGCAGCATTCGCTGTCGTTGTTACAAAATATGCCCATAATTACGCATTCTAACTAAGCAAACTATGTCAGGAAGGGAATGTGCTTACGAATGCCTTCCGTCAAAAGTCAAAGATGGATACGAGAACATCTCAGGAAATAGAACCAGCAGTCAATACTGCTTCGCACCATAAAAGGAGAACGTGCGACCACTTCGAATAGAAATCAGATTGCATCATGAAGGAAACAGGAAAAATTAAGAGTGGAACCGGAGTGACCAAGGCGAGACTGGCAGATTGTAAAATGCAGCGATATAACGCGCTCCAATCAAAAAGCGCGCAGAAAGTTGATGCGACAACTGGTACAAATCGGCACTTTAGCGGGAAAACGGGGGGAGGGTGGAATATACAGGGGAGAAGGTTCTATGGAAATAGAATTCGGCGACTTGTTTTTCGTGACGAACAGGCTCACGAAGAAATCTGCAATCTTCAGAGACCCAGGAAACGATACTTAGGACCTCAGGATTGACTTTTGTACGCGGCAGCCTTTCAAGTCCTTTCCTTTGGGTAAAGGTGCGAAGAGTCACCACCGTTACTTACCGGTGGTTACATTATTGTGATATATGATGAGTGCACCAATAAATATTTTATTTATTTTATTTATTTATTGTATACACCGTAAAGGTGTGCCACTACAGCAACAGAAAGTTGAAATAACATGGATCAGCGTAGCCGCAATCAAAAAATCAAAAAAAAGAAACAATCAAGCTGATCAGTGTAAACAATGGGTTAGTGCCAACACAACTCTTAAACACACAGCAGTAAAGCTGAAGGTGAAGGACCTGTATTAGTTTCCAGAAAAATTTGAACCGCATGGCCGAGCAAAAAATATAAGTATTATATAATAGTAGTTCAGAAAGGAGGAATGAACCACTAGCAGCCTTCTGAGTGCAGTTTTCCTCCAGTTCTAGGGTCAGATTCCAAGTTTACTGGCTCTCAGGACGACTACCTCATTGCTAACTTAGGAAGTGAGCATGTGCACAATAATTAAAGAAGAATTGTCTTTGGAAGTCGTGCAGGGCAAAGCAATCATCCTCACACAGCAGATTTCAGTGATTGAGACCCGCTCACACGCGCTACACAACATGCAAAGTGTCACTCTGACTGTCTGCGCATCCATACATTTTACTGCTATCACGGTTTGCATACCGGTCCGATTCTCGTTGTTCCTGTCCTAACCTGTCTAAACAGGTAGTCTGGAACACTATCGTGAAGGACCTCCATCGTTGGATGTTTCTGTACGACAACTATGATTTTTGGGTTCCCCAGTCTCGTGTCGCCGCTCTCAGACATTTTTCCACTAACATGTTCCCATATAGAGTTTACAAAGCAATCTATCGTAGCGCTGCTGCCCGACAAGACCTCCGGAAGGTGTCTGGAGATTTTCTTCGGGTTTAGGACGCGAGCAGCCCCAATGAAAGTGATAGTTGTCCAGCCACCTCGCCAACGAGAAGAATAAACACCAACGAGGAAGCACTGCACTCTCAGTGACGCAGACGCAACGACGCAAGCGCCCGTCGTTTTCGCAAATCCGTGGCCCCGTCCTTCAAATCGAGGTGCTTACTTTTATTTTATGGTTTTTTTTTAACTTGTTTCTTTTTCTCACTGAGAAACAATTCATTCCTGCAATCGTTTTCTTCAAATTCCCGTGGGAGCGTGATCGTCCCTTGCATTTCAACGTTACGAAACGTGATTCATATTCCTGGATTAATTACTGTCATCCGCCAAGTTTTCAAAATAGTTCCAGTGCCGTGATGAGTAATTACGGTTCACCAGACGATGGAGAGCTGACGGACGATAGCCATGGACAACAGGAAAATTGTAAGTTTTATTTCCTATCTGTCTTATTTTCCTTGTGATTGCTAATTATATTGTTTGTAGGAGTCTCTCACATTTTAAAAATCAAAATTTTTCACATTGAGCGCTTACTATTGCAAAGTAGCACATATTACTGCAAAAACAATTTATTTTTTCCGTGGCAATGGATGGGAAGTCCAGTCGATTTGAGTGGAATTTAAAAAAAAACACATCAATTACAAAACTCCAGCGACAATCGTTTAACTACATAGTGGTGTGTAAAATAACCGTTGTTTCAAAGAGCTTGGTAATACCAACTGCTTAGAGTTCCCTCCACGAAATCTGTGGGAAGTTATGAGAATCAGCACTTATAATAATCGCTTCATTTTTCTGGAATAGTGCTGCCCAGATAATCCACCGTACGCCTACCGTAATTCTACGAAGATGGGGTTGCCACCAAATATGGGTATAAGATTCGTGTTCAGCACCCCAGATAACTTGCCTACATGAATTATCAGCGATTTTTTGGGCCCGGATGTGGGGTAGTACGAGCAGTTTTATGTTACGTAGTGTTAGGAGACCTAAGATACTTGGTTTGCTTACCCGAATCCTGACCGTGAATCGTAAATTTCTCACAATTAGTGCTCACTCTACATGCTTGCACAATTGGTGCTCATTCTACATGCTTGGATAGCGTTCTGTCCGGAACCAACGAAGTTTCTGCAGGGCACCGCTTTCCATTACAAAATTTAAGTCCGCTTCTGTTTGGAACCATTGAACTTAATGAAAACCCGGCGGGGGTGGGACATCCGACCCGAAAGTACCCATGGACCTGCACATCAAAGTCCTTTAAATTTTTCTGCGCGTGCGCGCTTGAAGCGGGTGTGTATCATCGTGAGGGAAAATGATGCGGAGTTTTCGTGCCCTTTACGATCAACTCGTCCCGGTCACATTGAAATTTTGCATAGTCATGTATAGTGGAATCGCGCGCGAAGCCCTTCGGAGCGATTCAACCGTGATGGGCGGGGGGAGGATTTGAACGAACTAATCGCAAAACAGTACCACACCCCGTTTTCCCTCACGATGATACACACCCCTTGAAGCTGCTTCTATACCATCCGAAAGGGAGCCAAAGTAATTTAAACGATGTTTTCCTAGAAGTGGTCAGGTTTCTTGGGTTAGGATGCAAAGTTCCATTGCGTATATGGTCAAAGTGATGGTGAGATGAACGTTGGTGAAGTGTCGGGAATTTTCCCCTCCCTTTTCCAGATGTCCTGTGGGGAGAGCTTACTCCGGAGCTAAACGAAAAATGAGTGGGTTTGCTTAAAACGTGTGAGTATTTGGGTTGGAGAGATGCTAATGTCGGTTTCAAATGAAATGTCGCGAACACACATGTTTTCTCGAGCTGTAACGAAAAGACCGAGAGATCACAAATGTGAATAATTTCACGGACAAGAAAGCAGTTAGGAATGAAGATGTACAATCAAGGCACCCATAGGTTGTTCAAAAATACCAGACTACGACATTCTATTGATTCTGACTGTATTTTAACAAATTCGCTGCGATCTTCTCCTTTTGTTTGTAAAAATAGTGCTGAAATCTCTGAAAAAATAAAAATAAAAAAAAAAAAATCTCGCAGTTTTTGTGTGTCATCACAATTTCGGTGTACCATCGAAAAGTAGCAGTCAAAAACGATTATTTGAGGCATATCTGGTGAAGTAACTTTGAAGGGCTTTGATGCGCTGGATCTCAAGTAGTGTCGGATCAAATGTAACCCCCCACCCCACGGTGANNGGAGATATCGTGTCTCCCTGCCGCACTCCTCTTTCGATGGGAATTTTCAGCTTGCGATCGAACAACTGGATGATAGTTGAATTGTCCGAAAAACATTGCTCAAGCAAGCGGATGTACACCGAGGGGACTCCAGCGTGTGCTAAGGCGTTCAGAACGGCGTTGGTCTCCACTGAGTCAAACGTCCACGAAGACTAGGACTAGGGGAAAGTGATATTCGCGGCTCCTTTCGATAAGCTGGGTGACTGCCTGAATGTTGTCCATGCAAGAGAAGTTCTTGCGAAAACCAGCTTGCTCTACTGGTTGGTAGTCGTCCAGAATTCTGCCCATGCGGTTGAGGAGGATCTTGGTGAATGTCTTGTATACAACCGAGAGTGGACTGATTGGGCGATAGTTGGCAATATCTTCCCGCTGACCTTTTTTTAAAAAGGAGAATTGTTTTCGATTCCTTCCACTGATCTGGAATCATACCTTTCCTTAAGTAGTGATTGAAATGCCTGGTGAGAACAGAGTGAAGAGCGGTACTCCCTGCGCGAAGCAAGTCGGCTGGAATGTTGTCTGGGGCGGGAGCAGTCCCTTTCTTCATGCTTTCAGCAGTCCCTTTCTTTATGGCTTGCCCAACCTCTGACTCTAGGATTGGAAGAAGATCCTCGGGTGGCGGCAGTGGGCACCTTGGCACCAGAGTGGAGGAACGGAAGAGCTCAGTGTAGAATTGCTGTACTATGTTCTCCATAGCCCTTCTGGAAGACTGCATCTTTCCCTCCTTGTCTTTTAGAGCTGCCATGACGTTCCTTTGGTCGTTAAGATCCCGCTTGCAGCGTTTGATGCTAGATTTTGTTTCTGCCGCTTCCAACAGCTTCATTCGTCCATAGTCTCGGAGTGACTCTTTAACTGCGACGCGACAAGCTTTGCCTGTGATGACTTTTTCTAGATGTGTGGCGTTAGGGTCCAGTTTGACAGCTTTCCTCTTCTCCAAGAGCGCGGTAGCATGAGCATTCAGTCTCGGAGTGGTAGTTGGCTGCGAAAGGCGTGACGCGTCCGCGCATTTGAGTAGTCCCCTTACGAGATGATCGTAGTCTTCCGTCGGGTCCTCAAAAAGCGTCCACGTGTTAGACTCGATGGCTGACTCCAAGTCTGCTGATTTGAAGGTGGGGATCTTGTGGGGTGCTGGCCTGTGCGTATCGCGTTTACAGTTCTTCTTGTTGAGGGTTATCTTTGCTCGAATTAGACGGTGTTCTGAACCCGTGTCGAATGAGGGCAGTACGGAGACATCAAATAGACTCCAGCGTCGGTTGGTTAAGATGTGGTCGATTTCCGAACGCGTTAGCCCGTTGAGACTTTCCCAGGTCCATCTTCTTTTGGCTGGTTTCTCGAACATAGAGTTCCTGTGAAAAAGCCGGCATGCCGACAAGAAGTCTAACAGTCGTTCTCCATTTTCGTTCCTTGTGGTAGAGCCATGAGGTCCGAGTCTTCAATCGCCGTTGCAGTTCGTGCCAACGATGGCGTTGAAGTCGCCGACGACGAATTTGTAGTAGCTCTTCTCCTCTCGAACCGTCTCTTCCAGAAGTTGATAAAAACCTTCTCGTTCTTCGTCTGTGGCTGCGGATGTTGGTGCGTATCCGTTGATAATTGATATCGTACCCTGTTCCTTGGTCCGAAGACGAAGAATTGCAAGACGGGGGCTTATGAATTCGTGAAAGTCCACAAGGTGTTGCACCGTCGAATTGATGAGGAATCCGACTCCGCCAATGTTCCTATTCTCCACCTTAGTTCCGATGATCAACAGCTCGTTGTGGTCGATTTTCCAACGGTTTCCTTTCTACCTTTCGTTTCCTGTAAAGCGATAACATCGTACTTGATCAGCCTTCTCCGTAACAGAAGTGTTCGAAGATCCGCTTCCGATGCTATGGAGCGACAGTTATACGAGCAAACGAAAAGGCAGTCCTTATGTCGTGGGTGGGGGGAGGTATTTCCTGGGTTCCGATTCCTATGGCGTCCTGATGATACCCTGACGAGATTAGATGGCCCCTCACCGGTAGAGGCTACCCCCGACGCCGTAGGGGAGCATATCCGGTGCACGCAGGACTGGGGCGCCTGTTTAGTTGTACACGCGATTGGTGGGGTGGCCTGGTTACTCCTCCATTCCTTGCGGGGGATACGAAGGAGCCGCCCATACACATTTAATGCGTACTGCGTGACCGTTTGTACCGTTAGCCACCACTAGCNACTGGGGCGTCTGTTTAGTTGTACACGCGATTGGTGGGGTGGCCTGGTTACTCCTCCGTTCCTTGCGGGGGATACGAAGGAGCCGCCCATACACATTTAATGCGTACTGCGTGACCGTTTGTACCGTTAGCCACCATTAGCACGAGCCAGTGGCGTCACCCTATCACCACGATGAGGTAGTACATGATAGGGGTTCAATATATACACGTATGAATTGACAGCTGTAATTTCTTCGGTGGGTGGAAGATGTATTGGTTTCGCGGATGATTTTAAAATCTACTCATCCATTAATGGTCCTAATGATAACGTTGTACTGCAATCAGCCGTTAATGAGGCGCAGCGTTGGTCATTGGTCTGGGGACTTCCACTTTCGAGTGAAAAAACCAAGGTTCTACCTATAGGCAAAAAGAACAAAGGCTTTTCCTATTATTAGGTGTTAACATAAGTCCTTGCGCTTTTTTCAGTTGCGATTTTCTCCACCCTATTGACATTTTTTCCTAACATGTTGTATACCAGCTGAGAGCTCTTTTCTTCCTTTACAATAATATCTCCACGCATTTTCACAGAACTATTGAATTACTTGATTTTTAGGCTTACGAAGAATAACCCCAATTTGAGGAAAAACACCATTTCCTCCTTGTATTCAATAGGGACCAGAAAGCACTCGATACTTCTGAACGTACAAGCTCTGTAAAATATAAACGCGGAAAAACATGACCAGTGGAAGTGTTGTAGGACTAGTTTGGCGATGCTGGCAAGGGTGAGGTCCGACGTCATCATGGGGTAAGATGGCTACACCCGCGCGAATGGAGAATTACCCCAGCTATTGGATAGCTTTGAGAGTCATGACGTCCATATAGACCATACGATTCACATAGAGCACTTCCCAGGTCCTCTCGACAAAAATCTGTTTAGTCGAAGTGATTGGTGTCACTAAAACCAAATATGTCTTCCTTGAGCATCAAAATCGCTGACGACTAACCATTTTAAGCAAAATGTCTTTTTCATACTTAGCACAGGTCGTTTGGCCAGTTCTGATGGCCTTTCCAGCTTTATTTGGATGACAGAATAGGCAGCTGTCGGTTGCGCTGTTTTTCATTGGCTCATTGCTCCACTTCGCAGGCTCAAAACTCAAACAAACTGTCATTTTAACAAAAAATGCTTGCAACACTTTTGTAGAGGAAGATTAGCGCTTTCGAGCCGTATATGACTTGTACATGAAAGATAACAAATAGGTGGAGAAAAGTGCATCTGGAAAAAAGCGCACGGACTTATGTTGACACCTAATATATTAATGATACTGAGATTGGGAAGGTTGACAAAATCAAAGATTTGGGTTTTGTGGTCACAAAGGACCTCAGCTTTAACCATTGCGAGGAGCTTGCTGCTAAGGCACTCAGCGTGACCCATAAAATATTCAGAGCTCTATCCACTAAAAACGTGGCAGTCCTGCTGTTAGCTTACAAGACATACAGTCAGGGCGCAGCACGAGATGGTTATTGACCAACAGGACTTAGTAGGAATTGAACAGACTTAGGGGGACTTAGTACCAGCGTCAACATGTACAATACACCCCAGCCGTTGGGTGTAATGAAAAATAAAAGTCAAAATCATCACACGGGCCATCCCATTTTTGCAAAGTCTCATGTGATTCTGAGAAGTATAGTTCATAGTGCACCTGTTGTAGACGCACAAGATGATGTCACGGGGCAAAATGGATGTGAAACTTTTGCCCATTTGTCAAGTAATTCCCAGTTTTCAGCGTCCAATATGTTCAGAAACGCTTTGCGCGAAGTTGCAGTACGGTCCATGGGAACACTTACCACCCATGCGCGTAGCGTCAGGCCGTTTGCCTTTTTTAAATTGAAGAAAAAGAGCCGAACATGGTTCAAAAAATGCCCTAACTCGTTTCAGCATCTTACAGAACCTCTTAGATCAAGAACGAACTATACATCCTTGGAAATATCCGAGAATAGCTGTTTTCTATACACTGTCTTACCAAGGCCTGACGTGGGCGGGTGGTAAGTGTCCAGTAATCCATAGATGCGTTATAGTTACTGCTGAAAAACAATGAAACAAATATACGACCACCAAAGTTCTGGTAGAAATGCTTCCACCACGTGTGGACGTGGGGCGTGCAATCGCATTGGAGCACGTTTTTTCCCCCTCAACAAAAAATTTTTGCAGGAAATTTCGCTACTTCGAAGGGATGTTTTGATGTGCTGTCAACTTCAAGAAATGCGCGCTGGGGGTAGCGATTTTCCCCCAAAATGGCATCCTTCGTTTTTGAGAAGCCGTCTTCGTTTTTGAAGAAAACCGTCATTAATGGTCAAAAAGTGGTTTTTAACCATTTTTTGACCATTAATGACAGTTTTTTTCAAAAACGAAGACGGTTTCTCAAAAACGAAGGGTGCTATTTCGGGGGAGAATTGGTTCCCCCTAGGCGGACTTCTTGGAGTCGGCAGCTCATTAAAGCACTGCCTAGAGCTAGAGAAATTTTCAGTGGAATTTTCCGGGTTGAGAAGAAAACGTGCTCCAATGACAATTTCCTGTTCATGACAGGTCCGCTGACAAGTTCAACCCAGTTCTCGCAAGTTCCAACATTTTCGTGTTTTGATTAGTTTTCGATAATTTCGGCTTAAATTTGAGGTAAACTGGACTAGATCTCCAGAAATCGCACGCGCTGCTAGATGAAATATCATTCTTAAGCTTGGAGGCTTTTTGTACGACTTTTTTCAATATTTTACGAGAGCCCAAATGTGTGAGTACTTAGTAGCATATTTCTGAATCTAACTGGACTTAGTAGCCCCCAGCCAGTGGTGACCACCTCGTGCTGTGCCCTGCATACAGTGTATCCGAGACGACGAGTCCGCCCAAGCGGTCCACGTCACAGCAGGATCATTGTTTGATATCAGAAAGACAACGATGAAACGTGGAACGCAGATTAGATATGATGACGTGGAGTGCTGGCAAGCGTGGCCGCCTCTGGATCCTCGACCGCTTGGGCGGACTCGTCGTTTCGGATAGACGGTACGTTCGCCCAGTTCTCGAATACGGAACTGTGATTTTCAACCCCTCTAAGCAGAAGCTTGTTGCTAAACTAGAGAGGGTTCAGTCCAGGACAAGAACTATAGGTTTCATGTATAATAGCATCCACTCATATAACGCAAAATGCTAATATGGGCCTTTGTTACCTTGCGCATCGAAGAAGAAGGTTCGACTTGTTTATGTACCATAAAATCATCACAGGCCAATGTGGTCTGAGGCCGGAAGAGTTTTGTACAAGATAATCATCTATTACCAGGGGCAGCGCAGTACGGTACATCGTTCCAAAAGCCAAAACCAACCGGAGGTTTTTTTTCTTCAGCAATAGGGCAGGTTCAGACTACGCAAAACTTTGTAAAAAAAAATGCACAGTTTCCCCAAACCTAAAATCATTTAAGCGCATGGTTGACAGATTCTTGGACCGTTGACATTTCAGATCCGAAGTTTTACTAATCTCGTTTTATTGTACTCTTGTCGTTCGTTCTAAGTTATAACACACATATTAGTAGGCGAAGTTGTAATTTTTCTCTACACTAGTGGCCCCGTGTGCTTCCCATGCGTCACGTCTCATCGTATTTTAATGGTGCTGCTATGAGAGTTTTATCAGAATGCAGGCACTTCTAGTTAAGGACTGGTCATTATTCATAACTCAGTATAACAACCAGATGTGATGATCACCTGCCTGACGGAACCGAACAACCGATTAGATTCAATGCCTGTTAAACATATGCGTAATATCGTACAGTCTACTACTTACTACCACGTACTACAGCCCCATTACAAATGTGCCAGGAGAAATAAGGTAAAATCCTTAGCTCTGGACCCATGTGCCCCTTCTACACAGACCCGTGTACCCCTATAGATAGACCCCGAGTGCCACTTCAATTCGGACCTCTGCGCCACTTTACCACTGGAAAAATTTGTAGCTATGGACCAGTATGCCCTTCCAATCGGACCCATGTGCCCCTTCTTCCCACTTAAACCGTGTACACCTTTAATTCGGACCACCGCGCCACATGACCATTGGTCCTGGAGAATTCAAAAAAAAATCCTTAGACCCGTGTGCACCTCCAGCGTGCCTCTCTAACGCGGACCCCTGCGCCATATTACAATTGGTCTGGGAGAAATCAGGAAAAATTTGTAGTCTCAGACCCGTTTGTCTCTCCACACGAACCCGTGTGCCCCTCCACTCGGTGTCACTGCACTCGGACCCGTCTGTCCATCCGACTCGGTCCCGTGAGCCCCTTCTTTCTACTCGGGCCCTTGTTCCCTTTCTTTCTACTCAAACCGTGTGCCCCTTAATCCGGGTCGCTGCGCCACATTACCATTGGTCCAGGAGAAATCAAAAAAAAATTGTAGCCTCAGACCGGTCCCTCCACTCGGACCCATGTGCCCCTCCGACTCGGTCCCGTGAGCGCCTCCACTCGGACCCGTGTCCCCTCCGACTCGGTCCCGTGAGCCCCTCCGCTCGGACCCGTGTCCCCTCCGACTCGGTCCCGTGAGCCCCTCCACTCGGACCCGTGTCCCCTCCGACTCGGTCCCGTGAGCCCCTCCACTCGGACCCGTGTACCCTCCACTCGGACCCGTGAGCTCCTCCACTCGGACCCGTGTCCCCTCCGACTCGGTGCCGTGAGCCTCTCCACTCGGACCCGTGAGCCCCTCCACTCGGACCCGTGCGCCCCTCCACTCGGACCGCTGCGCCACAGAAAAATCCTTAGACCCGTGTGCCCTCCTACTCCGTCATATGTGGCCCTTCCTGCCATTCGAACCCGTGTGCCTCTCTAACGCGGACCCCTGCGCCACATTACCATTGGTCTAGGGGAAATCAAGAAAAATTTTGTAGTCTCAGACCAGTGTGCCCCTCCACTCGGACTCGTGTGTCATTGCACTCGGGCCCGTGTGTCCCTCCGACTCGGTCTCGTGAGCCTCTTCTTTCCGCTCAAACCGTGTGCCCCTTCAATTCGGATCGCTGTGCCACACTACCATTGGTCCATAAGAAATCAAGAAAAATTTGTCGCCTCAGACCCGTGTGCCCCTCCACTCGGTGTCGTTGCACTCGGAACCGTGTATCCATCCGACTCGGTCCCATGAGCCCCTTCTTTCCACTCGGACCCTTGTTCCCTTTCTTTCCACTCAAACCGTGTGCCCCTTAATTTGGACCGCTGCGCCACATTACCATTGGTCCAGGAGAATCCAAGAAAACTTTGTCCCCTTGGATCCGTGTGCACCTGCACTAGGATCCATGTGTCCCTCCGAGTCGGACCCGTGTGTCCCCCCACTCCGTGTCATTGCACTAGGATCCGTGTGCCCTTTCACTCGGACCCGTGTGTCCCTCCGACTCGAACCCGTGCGCCTCTCTAACGCGGACTCGTGTGCCTCTTTAATCCGGACTCCTGCGCCACATTACCATGGGCCAAGAGAAATCAAGAAAAATCCATAGCTTTGGACCCGTGTGCCCCCTCCCTCTCGGACTCGTATCCCCTTGCGCCCGAACCCTTGTGCCCCTTCCGCTCAAACCCGTGTTTCAATAATATATCCCTGCTCCACTTTAACATTGAGCCAAAATTCCGTAGCCTTGGACCTGTGTGCCCCTCTCACTCGGACCTCAAGGCTACTTTAACATGTGCTCATGCTTTGCCTTGCCTTTGAGTTAGTACAAATCAAGAAAAGTCCGAAGCCTTGGGCCCGTGTCCCCCTTCCGTTCAGACCCTTATGCCCCTTCCATTCGGACCAGTGTGACCCGTATACTTGGGACCGAATAAAAACCGAATAATTTTGCTACTTTAATTACACAATCAGGGAAACATTTAGAGTATTCAGATATTCATGAATGAAAAACTCCAAGACTCTTCTTCTCCTTCACACAGCATTATTTTGGTCTCTGATGGTGGAACACTTGAATTTTGCATTTATTCGAAAGCGAGTATTTTGGCTGTCGAATATCGAATGTTTCGAATAAATGCGAAATTTGAGTTCTCCAACATTAGAGACCGAGATAGTGACGTATCGTAGACAAGGAAAGTCGTACAGCTTTCCTATTTTCGAATAGCTGAATGTTCAGATTGCTTCCTAAATTTTTTATTAAGTTGACCAAGTTATTCGGTTTTTATTCGGTCCCAAGTATAGTGCCCCGCCCCTTTGATTCGGATCCCTGCTCCACTTTACCATTGAGCCAGTACAAATTAAGAAAAATCCGTAGCCTTGGACCCGTGTGCCCCTTTCAGTCCAAGCCGTGTGTCCCCTCCACTCAAACCCGTGGGCCCCTTCAATCCCCTGCGCCACTTTATCTCATACACGTGTGCCCCTTTCATTCTGACTTCTGCGCCATTTTATCTTGGGCTCACGCCTCGCTTTTGAGCTAGTAAAAATCAATCAAGAAAATATACGTAGCCTTGGACCCGTATGCCTCTGCCACTCGGACCTGTATGCTCCTTTCTCTCGGACCTCTTGAAGGCAGCGCGCACGGAAGTTTCTGTGTTGGAGACTTCGCTGAACCGTTGTCACAGTCAGCGACTGGGCAAATGCAGATCGCCAACTTCGGCGGCCGCAGCGGCGCCTTGCCACAGTCGATGGCGACAGCAACGCAGGGTGCTGTACTCCAAATACTGTATACTGCCAGCCTACTATCACAGAAACTTCATAACAGTCTGAAGGCGGATGGGTCGGATCTTGATCCTCTAATCCAACAGTACCTAGGACCCTGTGCATCGATGTCTCTTAAAATTTCGAGTGCGTACATTCTTATACGTCCGAGATCAGGAGAATGATATACGAGGTGTAGCCGAAGCTGCTCCGCTGTTCAGCACTATTGCGACAAAAACATTTACAGAGAGTATTCTACATGTGAAAGAAGAGGTTTCTCCCATGTGAAAGAGGTTTCTCTCGAACATGTTAGTATTTGCATCGGAAAGATGCTAATATAATGTTTAGGTTGAAACGCTGCTCGCTTTCCGCGGCAGATGCCAGCAAACACGCATCTATTTTCGAATTCTAACAAAAATGCTGAGTTATATACTAAGTGTAAATAGATGAAATCAATTGTGAAGTATTTTATCGGGAAAGCAGCTAAGAATGGAAGGAAACTGTACAAAAAGGGGACTTAAGGACCTATTGAACATATCTAAATTGTTCATGAAAGCTCACTTGCAGTAGCTTAAGAGAATAGGGCAAAAACAAACATTAGAAAAACAGAAGAAACCATAAAGCTTAGGCCAAAGCGCGGAATCGGCCCACTTTCGGAATTCCTTTCGGGACCCTGCGTATCGACTAAGCATTTGAGTCGACGCGCAGTATCAGGTCCATTTTCGGGGCATAACGACTCTATCTTTTTAATATAGTAGGATACACGAGCTTGCTTATGTAATAAAGTATAAGTACTTGCAGTCGTTCCAAAAATCACTTCCCTCCTGCATCCACCGCTCGTCTACAGTGGCGGACGCAGGGGGGAGGGGCGCTCCCCCCCC
>JARK01001470.1:387084-406499 GCA_000688135.1 Ancylostoma ceylanicum
CTATATCAAGAATTCTCTTCTCCCTCCTTACATTGCGTTGCGTATCGACGCGTCAACTTTAACGTGCGGTAGGCATGAATAACGTCTGAGTGTTTTGGCAGTTACACACAACGCACAATTGATTTCACGCTCAAAAATAACGGCAACGCGCCCTGCATAGCGAACTGAACTTTTCATTTTCTCGATACATAAGTGCTGCTTAGACAAGCGGAGTCTAGCGAAACCCATGCATAACTGCTACATTGATTCCCGAAATCCGGAGAAGTGGTGGTGTTGTGTAAACCTCTTCCACGAGATAAAGACTCGTCAGCCACTTGACGCAGAACCAGCCAGACATTACACTCGTGAGATGGTGAAACGTTATGGCAGGCCGTTCGATTTCAGCGCAACTCGTCCAGTCGTGCGTAATGTCCATCACGCAGGAAGCAGAACCAGAACCGAGGCTGGAGCCCGGAATGGAGTGGTGGTCGCGGCCGCATCGACCCCGCTGTTCAATTGATCGCCGCCTTCGTCGCACGCACTCCGCATCGTCGTCCCCAATTAGATCTTCCCACTTCTTTTTACAAATCCTCATTGTGCTGTTCGGGATTCAGCTCTGATTCCGTTGCTCATGGCCCTAGGGAGAGCTCCAGTCGTTGGGAACAGCTTTCATTCGATAGTCACGTGCTGTCATGTTGTCCTCAAAGCATAGCCGTTTTAACCGTGAACAGCAGAAGTGGTTTCTCGTGTTCTTTTTTGCACAATCTGTTCAGTTCATCGTTTGATACATTTTCCATTTGGCAGGCAGGAGAGGTGTCGTGCCATGACTGTGGTGTGAATCATCGACCGTTGCCACAACCTATTCGGCACATGCGATTCTGAATGCTGTACAGCTTTTCCGTCATTGCCAACAAAGCCTTATTTCTGCATCTACTTTATCAAAATGTCTCTTGTCCAAGTACAACGTTCGCCATCACCGTCAATTGGTGATGAAAGTGAGGTTCTGGTGAGTTTTCACCACAATTGATTCTTTTTTATTCATTTACACACATGCACATATTACATATTATATACATACATTTATCACGCTGTTTAAGACCGACTTTAAAAGAAAAGTTCAGTTATCTTGATGACGCCAATTATCTTGAAGGTAGCAAGAGAGTTTATACATAGGAGCATTCTTGCTCAGAGAGAGTATGCCGCTCCCACTCGGTGTGTGAAACTCATCCTTTACAGAAGTTTGCGGTCGTTTTTTTTTAAGATTAGATTCGCTACTCATAGCTATGGATGCTATTAAAGGGAAGATTAGTTCAATTTGTTTTTCCACAGTCCCATTTGTTGTTTCTTTTTTATACGCCATCCAGACGTCAACCGCTTACGTTGTTGTGGATCACTTGATCGACTGTGTAATTTCCCATCCACCTACGGGGATTTTGGCTAGTCGCTGCGATCCAAAAAGTACAGCAAATGCTAAAAGAATTGTGAAATACCTCTTCACCGAGCAAAGAATATATAAACTGTGCAGACTTGTGACAGCGACGTTTGGAACTACAGTCGAACTGCTAGGATTTGTGTGGTAATAAGTCATATTCGAGTTGTTTTGCTTAGCGAATTTCGATACTGGGTTCTTTTGTGGATGGCTAATTAGTCAGACTCATTAGTAAGGGAACAACAATGATCGCACTTAGTTCTTTGAGTGTTGGTAATCAGTAAAAGGATGAGCCTATGGTGGTGTACAAAGCAGAGACTTTACTTTGACTGGAAACTGCTTTTCGGACCGCGCTGCGTGCTCAAAGGTGCTCAAGGTTTACTTTGATGTAGATGAAGGTGCTAAAGGTTTACTGTGATGTGGATGAAGAAGTGGCATATTTATCAATCAATCATGAGCAATTGTGTGGAGTAGAGCGTAGTCACTTCTTTGTCCCGACACAATATTTTACGTTGCGGTCACGCTTTATCTCAGCATGTTTTGTTGGTAAGGCGTACAGGGAACGTCATTCACGATTGCCACTCCCACGGCTGCAACATCCTCGCGGCGAGGGCGAGCCATCACCCAACAACCACAGCGCTCGCCCACGCCGCGTGGATGTTGCGGCAGCGGGAGTGACACTCGTGAGTGACTTTCCCTGTATGTGCGGAGTTTTGACGTTTTAGAAAATCTGCCTCTGACGTTGGCTGTCTATCTTGTGAGAGTTGTCGGAACATCGCAGTTGTGAAGTGAAAGAACATGAACTGCTGCCTAACTGCGAAGGTATCGCACAATCAAGTAAGGAAGTGGTGGAAAAGGACCGAATATTCGCCGATGCAACCTCATTGAGTCCTGAAATGTACAATGCTGGTTTCGTGATTGGACCCACTGACGTCATTTCAACCAATATCATCCTTTGCCAACTTTTGGCCACTCTTAGTTTTGCAATATCATTTGAAGTTGTAGATGGCTTCTTGTTGTTTTCCCACATTCATGATATTCTGCCAGTCCCTTGCACATAAAACATTCCATCCCAAAAGCAAAAATTTCCATTCATTTGGACTCTAAATCATTTCCCGTCATATTATTCAAGACTAAACTTTGAAGTGTTTAAATGCATGGATTTCTCATGTCTCCGGACTTTTGCATGTGAACGAAAATAATTGTCTCGACTTATCGCTTTCATAGATCTTATTTCTCTTGAAGCTATTGAAGGGCGTTGAACTTCACTACCTATGTCTATAATGCACAACATATAATACATGTCTAATTGGTCTATCTTATTACCACCACTTTCTCTTATTTACGCGACAATGATTTCTTTTCAACTTCCTATGCAAATTTCAAATTGGTTAATAAAGTTAATTTAAGCATTGCGTATATACGAAAGCGTTCTACCTATCAGAAAAAGCAACACAGCCTTTGCAGCATAACAATGCGTGTGTCTACGTAACAGTGTAGTTCTTGGAATTCCCATGGCTTTCAAAAGATAGCTAAATTTCGTCGGTAGTCGACGATCTTGAATATGGTGTAATTTTTGTAATGTATGTTGGTTGAAGTCCGGGATAGCTCTTGTTAGTTGTTTATTTCACCTCGGACACTCACGTTATTGAAAGAGATGTTCCCGTTCTTTTGAATATTAATTGATACCTCTTGTATATTACACGTCAAAAATGAAAGCATCATGTGGCTGAATTGACTACATTAAGCGTCGATGGCGGTGGCCTTTACGCGGCCTCGAAAACCACGCGGCGCAACCGCGCCGCTCATGGTGGAATCGTTGCCGGAGTGGCGAATCTTTCTCTTCTTTTCTTTTCTTGATAGATGTTCATCATGTTTGATGTTAAATAATAAGGAAACTAACTATCAAGAAAACCCTATAGCTTGGTCTCTCGGGGAGGATTCCAGCTCGAGCGGGGCGGTCGCGCCGCGTACTTTTCGAGGCCGCGGAAAGGCCACCGTCATCGACACTCACTCTATGTAGCTGCTATCTATTTATTTTATTTTCGTTTTCAGAATTCACCTCTAAGCCAGTGTCGTTAAACTTCCTATAATGTTTGCGTTTTGCAGGAGTTTGATGACTCAAGATGTTCATCAAGAAATCGGAGCATGTCAGAATGTTACTTTGCTGTTCGAGGGGCTGCTGTCATTCTTCCCCACAGGTTTGTCATATTTTCCCCACTTCTTTATTAATGTCTTGATTGTTTGCTTCATTCGATGAATTTACTTCTATCATTTCCAGTGACAATTCTCCAACTTGTTCCCATGGGTCTGCAAATGGCGCTGAAATTGAGAGTCACCTTCAATTAATGCTCAGGATTTTGCGGCCTCAAGACAAGATGAGCATGGCTGTGCGGCTGCAAACTCAGGTTTCCCTTGACAAATCTGTTAATTAGCACCCTTTACTCTCAGGTTTTCCTCCACTGTTGTAGGTAACTGTTTGCATTTGACCCTGAAATATGTAGTACTTCTTTCATTCAGGTTGCTGATCATGTTAGATATCTTGCCGTAGTTTCAACTCATGATATCGACAAACTAACCCTTCTGATTGGTATGGACTACTATAAAGCTAATATGACGTAAGTTTCATGGCCTTTTCCGTTAGTCTTTCTGCACACCTTAGCGCGTGATATTCCTTTGTTTAAACTGGAGGCTTTGAAGCTTTCGAAGTACTGCGAGTTGATGTGGAACCGATTGAAACGTTACATGGATTGAATCTCAGAAAACCTGCTTTTCTGGGTACGCTTTCATGCAAAAATGAACCCAGCTATCCTTTCTTGTAGGTTTTAAAAGAGACTCGAACTTCACCACGGGTGGCTGTCCTTTTGCTACCAGAGGTCAAGACAGGCTCACTGCAGTGACAGATAATGAATTGTCCCGTACGACCCAAGCCTATCTCATACTAGATGTGTATATAGCACTGATGGCACGTTGCCAAGAATGTATTTCTCCTACGGAGCTATTGATGGTTTGGGTGGGTATGACTATGGAACATCTGTTCATCCAATCAAGATAGAAGCGTGAATACATCTCGGAGCATATGAAAATTGATGTTGTGGTACTTAACAATTGACAGCACCCACGGAAAATTTCACTCTTGAGTTGAGTCGCTTATCGTGTAGCCGGCTGCTAGTAAATCACAACGGTAAGCTGAACACAGAGAATAACCGCCTACCTACTCAGACATTCGTGGGGGTGATGGACAGGTAGGACCCCCATCGCCCCGCCCACTTTTTGAGTTGGGGGAGCGTATCTGGACGTCCAAGAAGAGCAGAGCGTGCTGTCCATAACCCCCGTCGTCCCCCCATCCGCCGGAACCCAATAATGTGCTCGGGGGACAACTGCGAGGGCACGTGGGGGGACGTCTTTCGATTGTCGGGGGTAGGTGTCCCACGATTTTGGGTCCACCCCCAGGTACAACTGGGGGTGGACCCATTTCCACCTGCATTCCACCCCCACGAATGTCTGAGTACGGAGATACTACCGTGAACACACATGCGAGCATGGCCATTTTGGTGTCCACCGCGCCAGTTAACGCTATTGATTTCGCATGCGACGCGTGTTCTATCGCAGCATATGGTGTAGTGTGTGGAATAGTTTTCAGTGTATGTATAAAATGCGCACCATCCACAGGATTTCGTGACGTTACGCGCGTATACCCTCAGCGGAAAACTCGTCCGCGCTTTGGACGCATGGAAAACGGTACCTCCATTTCCGGTCTTTCGGCGTGTTTCACGCTGTTTCATCACTGCCTATGCGATCACCTTCCCTGAAAACCCCACATTTCAGCGAAATCTCCAACACAAAAATTTCCGTGCGTGCTGCCTTTAACACATTGCGGACCGAGCACATTTTAGCGTGGCAAGTGCTCGTGACCAATCGATATTTTTTCGGCCGCGCGGCGTGATGCACCATGTGCATCATATGAGCATAGGGAAACGGTTTTTTAATGTGAGGAGTGCAATTCGTGTTTTCCACGACTCTGTGTTTTTGCATCGTTTGTAACATAGAGATTATAGTTTTTTCGTTTGTAGTACAGATATTATCTAATTTCGTATCTCAGATAATGTTCGGGTAATAATAAGAACCCTTCATTCCTAAAATATCAAAGTGGTATCTCCGTTTTTCTATGCATCTCATCACACAAGCTGCCCTTGTGAATGCCTGGAACTTAAACTGTAGTTTTAATGGGCGATTTTTTCTTAACTTGTCAAGCCGCCGTAACATGAATTCTGATTTTCAAGCCGTACTTCATTTGAAACTTTGTCATAATGAGAGCTCTGAGCGGGCCCATCTGATATGTTGTTCTCTGTCCTGAATAATGTGGTTGTGTGAAAGAGCCGTGGGGAAAAAGTGCAGTTTTCAACGCAACGGAATGGCATGATGCACCGTGTGCATCACATTGTCAGCAATGTGTTAACGACCCAAGTTGCGACGCAAAATATTTGTTATGCTTGAATCGTGTTATGGTTATCTCTAACCATATTGGTTTTTGTGCTAATTTTTAGTTTATTGAAATTGCGATTTTGTTGGCTTTTTGCATAGAAATATTAGCTAAGTATAAAGACGTATAAGTAATCATATTCATATTCTCCACACTATGATTTCATCGGTCCATAATCTCAGTACCCGTAGGCATAGAGCGCAGCATAACGAAATTGAATGGTTTTGTCTATACTATACTTTTTATTAGTTGAATATTGGAGAATATTGCTGGGAAAATCCAACAGTTTTCAGTAAAATAAACCAGCAAAAACGCCTGTCTGGTACTTCATGTTAAATTTCCTTCAACTGGAAAGTATACTTCTTGGTGTTTTTTTTTTCAACAGGAAAATAAACACATTTGGGACTTTTCATCCACTATCACGTTAGACACGCGCTCGTCTAAGGTTGACGCTATACTCCGCGTGGAGTGTAGCGCCCTGCGTCGCTAATTCGCCGCTTGGAATTGCGCTCTTGATGCAGCCGTCAATCTTAGCTGGCTCTTAGATCATTAATGCTTAGTGGCAAACGCAGAGAGTGAGTGGGAAGGAGGCGTGGAGAAAAAGGTGGGATTACTTCGGGGGTACCTTGATGGAAAATAAAAGTAATAATTGTAGTATTAAGTAATACATAATTTTTGTGAAAAATAATAAAAATAAATTCACAGAAAGATTTTGTTTATTCTGCTAAGTAATTTCAAGAATTTGGTGACCCGCTGGGGGTTGACCCTCTCGTTGGGTTGGCCACTGATTCTGGATGCCAGCTTCGTGTGTGGTGTCAGCCTAATAAAAATGACAAATGTATCTGTTTAGGATAGGAGTTGTTTTGCCATTGTTGTGGTGTAGTCGAGTGGAGCTGGCCGGTGATGGAGGAGTTGCTGTATATGGATCGGGATCGTGCAGTAAGGCTGACAACGCCCTTCTCTTTCGACCAGTTTCAGTGCAGGCTATGTGGTAATATTTTGCATCAGTTTTATGCCATTCGAATTTCGTTTCTACTTTCGATTGTCGTTTGCTTTGTTTTCTTGCACTACAGCTTGTTCAGAATTTCTCGCGCAAGTCATATTTTTGTATACAAACAGGTGTTGTCGCCAGTTCGTCTGCTGCTTGGAATATTGGCAGTGTTCTCGCTCCATCCTAATTAGTTTGTTGAGCCCCCTTTGTTGGGTGATGTCCCTATAAGTCAATTGAGAAGAACTTATACATCTCGAACGAGGATACTACTGCATTTCAGCGGGCCCACTACCGACCCTAAATCCGGAAAAATGAATTTGTTCGAAAACTTGCATGCAGGGGTAGTTGAGGCTGTTGAGCACGAACTTCATGCTCATTTTTCATAGCAATATCGATTTTTTCGAAGTTTGGTTAACCTCGCGGTTGTTTCTGAAAATCTGCATACAGGTATTTTTGAAAATGCTGGTTACAAATATGATAAGCATGAAGAGACCGATTCAATGAGGAAACCTTCAGGAAAGTCCGAAACTTCACCACCCCACAGAGGCAAATTAGGATGAAGTTAATCAAATTGTAATTATAATGCAAAACAGCTGCTATATCCGTGATCAGCACCTTCAAAAACCTCTCCATGCGTTTTCAGAGAGATCTGAGAGATGAGTCAAGCTTGAAAAAAAATGGATAAAATCAATAAAATCTATGTGTCATGTAAAATGAGTATGATATTCGTGATCAGCGCGACTACCTCTGTATACAAGTTTTCAGAGAAATCCATTTTTTTAAAGTTTGGAGTCGATAGTGGAGTTTCTGAAGTATAGTAGTACCCAAACGAGGACTTCTTTGAATAATAAGTTTTCAGCTATCAATAAATCATCATGTTCTGTTGAATAAAGTGCTAGGCTTCTGAATCTTTGGAGTTTAGTATTCTTTGTGATGGTGACCTGACTTTTTTCATTCAGGTTGCACTAACTCAACATACTAACGCTAGCTTAGCTCTGTATGTGATGTATTTAAACGATTTTTGCTCTGTCCTTCGTTGTGTTCCACGAACTGTCACCTTATTAGATCTTCAGATCTAGTGTGACATATGGGCGGAGTGCACATGTAAAGGAAACCTGCCCAAAACGCTTGAATATATTAGGCGCATTTGCACTTTATCGCAGTTCGATCCGATAGAAGAAGTTCTGCGACTGTCGTCTCTGTTTTCACAGCTTACGAAACTATAGAGAACCTATCTTTCTCCGTCATTAGGCTCTGTGTGGGATCATTAAGCAGAATGTGGATGGGCTAAGTAAATGATATTGATTTGCCCATTGGTAATGTTTGTAACTTCTAAATAGGTGAAAATTCTAAAATGAGTGTATGTATAGTGCTCCTGCATGTGATTGTTGTTTTATTTCAGGTTCGTCTTCCAGTCACTACACAAAGAACTCGATGGAACTCTTCGAGAAACAAGGAGACTGCGTGAACCAGCCACTGCCACTGAGCATTACATGGACAGCATATCATCCCCGGACTTCCTTTGTGCTCAGTGGTCAGCTCGTTTTTCTTTGTCTACCTCGTCCAAGAACCTGCATTCGTTATTGCTGGTTTTGCAATTTATTATTGTTGTTTCTAAATAGAATGTTTTCATAAATTTTATTAGATCTCAACAGTCATTTTCAAGGCAACAATCCCCGTTAGAGTTTGATGAAGAAGATGAGTTGAAAGCAGATACGGTGCGAGATTATCTCTCTGAAGAGGGAAAGGCAAAGGTACTGATTTTTCTCATCTCTGATTTTCTATAACACTAAATTGGTTATTTGTTCTGGCTTATACTTTTAATATTAATTTGCGCCGGTTGGAAACCCTAGTCAGATCTCATGTGTTTCACATTTTAGAGTGAAGATATCTGTGCATATCCAATATTGCGAATTTCTTCAGGAGGCATTGTTGCGACGGGAATTGCGGCAAATCATGCAGAGTGTAGACTTGGACAGTGTAACAAGTCGTGACATCCGTGAAGCTCTAGCAGAACGTGTTGGTTGCGTCGATGGTCATAAGGTCCTTTCTTTTTTCGAGTGTTTTTTGAGCCTCTAGCGGAAAGAACCCTTAGAGCAAACACTATTACAGGATTTTATTGACCGTGAAATGCTGGTAATATTGGGTCAAATGGATAAACCGAGCCGTATCTTCCCTTATCTCTTACTTGGCACTGAGTGGAATGCATCAAACTGGGAGGAACTTAATAAAAATAAGTGCGAGAATTTGAATATACGTTAATCTGTTCAATATTCCTCTTCAATCCGCCAGGCAATTTTTTTTCAGTGTCGGCTATATCTTGAATATGACTCGTGAGGTGGACAACTTCTTTCCACTGCATTTTAAATATGTGAAGATCTCAGTCCCTGACGACGCTAGCACCAATTTACTAAACCAGTGGAACCTCACCTACAGCTTCATAAAGGAAGCAAAGTATGTAGATCTGTATTATTTTTGTTTTAGGTTTAAAAACGGAGCCATCCTCGACGTTTTTTTTTTTTTCAGAGAATCGGGTAAGGTATGCTTAGTGCACTGCAAGAAGGGTATCAGTCGCAGTTCTTCTACGGTGATCGCGTACGCTATGAAGGAGTATGGGTGGAGTTTGGAACATGCACTCGCATATGTGAAGAAAAGAAGAAATTGCATCACTCCCAACAAAGTAAGCACTTTTATTGGGGAAAATTTTGTTTGTTATCTTTGCTAACTCAATGTATGTCTAGTCGTGAGACAGTTCACCTTTACCCAACTATTTAGCCCTTAATATACCGGGTAATTACTTTGACGATATTCTATTTTCAAAGGCAGAGGAAACTAAAACCTAACTAACTAATTATTCAAAAATCTCCCACAGTTTGCAGTAGCGGCGAGGCGAGGATTTCAGCGCGATCGCCGCGGTCGCGCCGCATGCCTCCCTTGTCCGCGAAAAACGCACCGCAATTGACGCTCACTGTAGTATGTTCAGAACATGCAAAAATCGGTGTTCCCATCTGAGACTGGCTTGTTTGCAGCTTATCATCCCATTTCTTGTAATAAGTATTTCTGTGCTTTAATCACATTTATGCAGCCGTTTACTAGGAGCAAATGGTCAAATGATAATAATGCAGGCCACACTCTGTTTTTCCGGATTTCTGTGAATTGGGCTCTCGTTACCTGTAGCTTGAAAAATGTTGAATACTTCCGGTGCTAGACCTTTGTCACTGGGGAGTCTTATCCTTATTTCAGGGGTTCATGGAACAACTACACACGTTCGCCGGTGTTTTGGAAGCGTCACGACATCGTCATGCGCCTCAGTTTAACGGAGTAGGAGCTGCTTCTGCTGTGAATGCAGCACGTGCTCACTCGGCGTCGTGCATTCGAAGCCCGCGCCGAGTTTCTTCCGCCACTGATTCAGTGCGATTCATCATACGCGAATTTGAATTGCGTCGACGCGGCACAGAGGATCCGGTTCGTCATTCATTCCCTCTTGATGTGATAAGTAAACGGAGTTCTATACAACAAATCAGTTAATGATAACTAGTAGTCGTTGTGAATTATTGTGACTTGTACAAATGTATATTATTGAATTACTGATTTCAACGAAATGGTTGTACCTATAGGTATTCTTCATAAATCTGCATTTGACTGAGCAGGAGGCAAATGTAAATCATTTTGTCATCAATTGGATTAAGGATACTGTTTTTAACTACAGTAACGGGCTTAGTTTGTGTATGTACAGTTCATTAAATTTTGTATTAAATGGCTCTAGACAAGCTGTTATGTGATTCAAAGCAATGTTGCCGTTGAGCTTCACGGTATGCTGGGATGCACAATCTTGAGTATATCAACAGGAAGATAGTTTTAGGTTCGCGTACCTACATGGTGCGCCCAAATTATTGGCGCGTGGCTTTTTTTTGTACCTCAATCAGCAATGCTTGAGCGAATTCACAGGCTATGTTGTGGGTATGTTTACTGCAGCAATACCTACTGCAAACAATAGCTAGTTTGCCAAGTGACTTCTTTTCTGGTCAGTAAAACCTTGAGGAAGCCTTCAGATTCAGCCATATTTTCACCCTCTAGGCACGCTGGTATCATTAGGTTGAGAAATTGTTAATGTCCGCTGCATACGTTTTACTTTTTCTTCTGATTTTTCCTCAGAGTCACTATCTTCGACAGGGCTCATGTATCGCCTTAAAGTGCATTTCATGGCGCATCAGAATATATACGGATTGTCTGGTATTGCCCGATTCCTTACGTCTGAAATTTTTTTAAAATTGGCACTGCACCTACTCAATGTTGATCTACTAAGTGTCGGAACTGCCGTCAATCGTTCTCCGCACCAGGGATGAGCGGAATTCCGACTTCCGACTTCCGAAACTTCCGATATTCCGGTGTTTTTTGGGCTTCCGACTTCCGACTTCCGACTTCCGAAGAATGCGAAAAAAAGCCGGAAGTTTTCGGAAGTTTAACACGTTCGCGACCGCGTGCACGACCGGTCGAGCACGCGGTGTCTGCCACGTTGGACCACGTGCACGACCGGTCGTGCACTGTCCATTTAGTGTCATATCTTTGTGAAAAGTCCACAGCCAGCTGATTCCTTCGTAGTAACGTAGTGACAAATATACTAGAGTATTACATACGCAGTGGGCAAAGCAGACCTTCTCTCGAACTTTTTCCTTAGATTTTTCGTACTAGAGCAGCTAGAAAGACAATAAATTTTAATTAAAATCCGATGACAAATCAGTAGACAATAGAAATGAAAGAAACCTTCGAGAACTACGAAAGAGAGAACAACTGTTACGGAAAAATCTTGCTTTTTGAATGGGGAGGACCGCGTGGGACCAAGTGCGCTTCCGGTCGAGCACGGGTCCCAGTTGTGCAAAAGCGCGTGTGTCCCAACTGACGGCACGCGCGAAATCTGCGTTGTCGCGAACGTGTTAAGATGGACATTGATTAAGTCGCATTTTTCCCGCATGAACTCCCACAGACGGCAGACACAGGTGCAGGGGAAGCGAGGAGGGTGGGGGGAGGTGCTAAAATACTTCCAAAAATACTATGCAGTAGGTCAACTTGATTTCATGGTTTTCATCATCAAGTTTATATTTTTAAATTTGATCGTCTGATGTTATAATAAGCACTCAATTTTGCTTTTGAAATTCTGCCCAACAAATCTGCAGAACGAAGGAAACTCTAGCTATTCAACCTACATACTTCTCCCTGGTAATGCGTCTGCAACTGACTGCCACTGACTTCTGCGCAGTTTTTGAACGAGAAACCAGCGCTATGTGCACTGCACAGAAGTTGTAGAAAGAAAATGACGCTTTCTTAGCTATCTATCTGGGGCCGTAGTAATTGCACTATAACTGCCGGTTAACCAGCAAGTTAAACCGGCAGTTGTACATTCCATAACCTGGGACCGTTGTGAGCTCAATATAATGTGAAGAATCGAGCCATTAACTTAGTTCCGATAATCGTGATATAACCAGCAGGTTATACCACGGCTTGGATCCTGGTCTCGGGCGCTCCGAAACTATCGGTTGAGCAGATCGCACTGGCACTGCCATATCGATATTGCTAGAGTGCGCGCAGAGAACGCGCAGATATCATAGACGCAGGCAAATGGAGATCCCGGTTATTAAAAAGTCCTCTCGAGGACTTTTTAATAACCGGGATCTCCATATGCTCCAATTTTACGCTTTTGTGCGCGCAAAACGAATGCTCATCCAACTTTGCATTATAGCTGTGAATCTGATGCTCCAAAGGACCAAGGATGTGAGGGAATTGCTTTTGTTTGAAAGCCTCTCATGGTTTTTTTTTTTCATCAAAACAAAACAATGAACCCATCTTCGGGAACGGATCCTATCGCATCTTGAATTAGAATTCAGCATATTGAAATGAAATCAACAGTGTTTGAGGCACTGCATATCGAGGCTTCACATTAAGTATACCAGTTACTAGTTTGTATTAGTTTGTGTTTTTGGGCTATGGAGGGTATTCATGAGTCGTCCCATCGAGTGAGATGTGCATGAGTCGTTCCATCGAGTGAGATGTGGCAGAGTGGTTAACGCGATAGGCCAGTGCGATGGTAGTGCGGGGTTCGAATCCCGCAGAAGGCCAAAGCTTTGCATTTTCCTACTTCACTTTTTTGTTCCCATTCAAAGTAGTGAAAAAGGTTTAAACACATTAGTTCGGTGCTCGGTTCTGCCATAGAAATGGAAAAAAACCACACTAAATGTAGATTGATTCACTTTCAATACAGTGTTCAGTAATGAATACTTCCCCTATGAATCAGTTATCTCGCTACCAGTACAAGACATACTTACAACAGCGATGTGTATGCAGTCGGTTTCCTTCATCATTATGTAATTGGAGGTTTACCAACACGGTGGCGCAGTGCGATGGCTACAGTCTCACGTGCTGTTTGTCACACGTTCGGTTCCTACCGCAAGCGGAATTTTGCAAACAAGATTGAGAGACGAATGGATCCACAACGATTTCGTTCAAGTCATGGCTGCAATGTGGCTATAGCCTGGTTATAGATCGGTTATCTTAGGGAACCGGCAGTTGTCTAAGGACATAACTTTCTCTATAACCGTCGGTTACGGCGCAATTACTACGGCCCCTGTCTGTTTTTCTTCGAATGTTGTTCTCACACACGGTACCACGCAAATAGAGCGTGACAGCAATCCTCGAAAGGGACTTTCACAATTGTTTTTCTGAATTCTTTAAAAAAAAGCGTAAATAGTGCTGTTGGCTTCATTTCTGCTGCTAGTGCCTCTCTAAAGGCCTTAATATATTTGCGGCAATGTGCTTAATCTCTCGGCATGTATGGTGCAACGCGTGGGACCATGCGCTCAACCGGTGGAGCACAACTGAGTGCTTGAGGAACCGCCTGTGTCCCACATGGCGCACCATGCCAACAGTGTAAGGTCGCGAATGTGTTAAAAAGTATGATCGAAATTCAAGAACAGCTTGCGAAGGAAATGTCAGTGTAAGGAAGTCAAACAGCAGGATCAAGGAGTGAGCTATTTACAGAAGAAACCCCTGTAACTGTCCTCTGCAACTTTTGGCAAGTTGCTGATGAAGTGGGTGAAAATACGGAAACCTTCCGTTTTCATTCACCATCACTAACAATTTAACTATATATGTTTCGTTTTTAGTAACTACCTGAGGGCTGCAGTAACCATGTTCATTTGCTCATTTTCAAAAAGATATCGGAGAGGATGGCACGTAATTTTTAGTTTATTTTTCATTATCTTTATTAATTAGCTTCACAACTTCTCAACATTATTAGGAATAGCGTTTTAGATGAAGTCCAGCAAGTTAACCACTGCATACACTTCTGGGTGTTCATATGCATACGCATACATACATACACATATGCATCACTTGTACCCTCTGTACTTCCGACTTCCGACTTCCGGTACTTCCGATATTCCGGTGATTTTTGGGGCTTCCGACTTCCGACTTCCGACTTCCGAAATTTCAAATCTGACTTCCGCTCATCCCTGCTCCGCACCACTCAGAATGGGAACTTCTTCAAAATCATTCCAATGTCGGACAATATGTAGAAGGGTGTCTCTTGAACATGCAGACAAAACCGCACATACAGGGAGCGTCAATCACGATTGCCACTCCCGCGTCCGCAACATCCACGCGGCACGGGCGAGGCAACACCCAATATCCACAGCGCTCGCCCGCGGCGCGCGAATGTTGCAGCCGCGGGAGTGCAATCGTGATTGACGTTCCCTTTAGGTTCAGGGGCGGTGAGCAGGCTGTACTTGTCGATGAATTGTTTCTCGGCGGAGAAAAACTTTCGACTCTTCGACGAAGCCAAAATTTGAGTGGCTCGCTTCTGCCTCTCATAGCACAGCGATGAGAACATTGCTTCCTCGTAGGGATGAAGTAGAAGAGTCACTAGTTAATCTGCAGATTATGTCTTGGTTGGAGCTGGTGGATTGTTGTCTCTGTAGTATTTTTTGTTTTCCAGTCAAAGGGCAGTTATAATTCCTCAACCTATTATTCTCAAGATTCCTTAGAATATTTGATGGAAGAATTTCAGCGAGTCTAGCTCCACCTATCTCCACCTATTCAGTAGCACAGACCTTGCACACTAACATATTTGAAGCGGAGCTCATAGGGACGTTAATGAAGTGAGTGGCGTATCTCTACAACGCAAAATTCCGTGAAATCACCAGGGAAACCACTTTCGAGCGAATTTTGGCTTGTAGACTGGGACTGAACTGACTTGCGAAAACAACTTCTTGCTACCAGATTTGGGTCTTCCACGCTTTCAAAACATTTAATACACTTGCTCTTACTGCAGATTATCAGTCCTGAGCTACAAAGACTTTTTTGTAGATAAAAAAGTAGCAAGATGGCTTGTTAGATGTAAAGCCTGTTTTGATTACGGTAATCAATCACTGGTCGAATCCGCGATGAGCACGTAGTAGCCAAGGTTAGTTGTGACCTATCATACATGATGGTCGGAGTCTTCCAAAGCCTACCTCCGAAATCCTGGAAGGAAGGGAGCTGTGCCCGACCCCATGTCACGAGCGTTTTGACGGAGAGGTTTCCTGGAGCCTGTGTAAGCACAGAAAGAGGCCATCAGGGAAATTAGCTACTGTCTACGATAGAAGTGCCTCATGCCAAGACACCTACAGCAGAACTTATGAAGTTGCTCAACCCTACCTGAATGGGCTCAAAAAACCATGCGCCAATAATTCGCGCGCACCCTGTACATACAGTGTATCCAAAACGACGAGTCCGCCCAAGCGGTCCACGTCACAGCCGGATCATTGCTTGATATCAGAAAGACAACGGTGAAACGTGATACGCAGAGTAGATATGATGACGTGGACTGCTCGCAAGCGTGGCTGCCTCGACCGCTTGGGCGGACTCGTCGTTTCGGATAGACGGTATATCAAGCTGACAACGGTCGACTCTTTTTTTTTCTGGACGCATCGTAACTCAAGAAGTTGTTTGAAGTGAATCCAAATGCAGCAAGGTGAAACCTCACTGGATCACTTGTGTAGCTTGAATTTGGCCGACAATAGGAACTGTAGCAATTTGCCGCTGCAAAATAATTTCTACCATTTTCTAAGCAAGCATCTCAAAAGTCAAGAGAGTCAGATTTTCCATTCTAGCACAGAGATTCTCCATCTCGGTTAACAGCTTCGACATCCTCAAATATTTTTCGACTAGGATTGTTGTTTGCCTACAGTAATGAGGTGAGGGCGCCAATGATCGTTGGCGTAGCAAAAATGGGTAAGAAGCACAATGGGTAAGTTTGAGGTGGCAACCACTCCTGATCTCAACAAATTGCATTTTGTGTTTATATAGAAGGACAGGCCGTATTTAATTCCGAAATTTCAAATTTTTGCGCTGGCACACTTTTATGGGAACCTGAGAAACGTAGTTTTCGGACTCCTTGTAGGAAATCACCAGTTTTGATCAAAAATAGCTAAGAGGTTTCGGGTTTGGAACGTCGATTTAGCAGATGGGGAGAAGCAGCTGAAAATTCCTGATGACATCCAGCTGGCAAAATGTCTTTTATTTTATTGTTGAAAATGTGAGCCTTCATAGGATGAGGGAAGTGTCCTATTTTAAACATCTTTGTCTGTGAATTCTGGGAACGCCAGAATCATTCTAAAGATGTCATATACAAATTCTAAATTTCAAATAGTCCATTTGACTCTGCGTGCAGCCATACTCGAATCGCAGATCCCAAAACTCGTTTAAAAATGGTCAGACTGTTAAGGTTCTATACAGTGGCTATACAGTGGCTATACAGTTCTATACAGTGGGCGTCAATGGCGGTGACCCGTCTGCGGCCTCGAACAGAACGCGGCGCGACCGCGCCGCTCGAGCGAGAATCCTTCCCGGGACATCAAATTATGGGGTTTTCTTGATAGTCAGTTAGTTTTCTTATTAGTTATCATCAAATATGATGAACAACTACCAAGAATACCCAGATGAGCCACTGCGATGACTATTCTACCGTGAGCGGCGCGGTCGCGCAGCGTTATTTTCAAGGCCGCAGACGGGTCACCGCCATTGACGCCCACTGTATTTTTTCAGTTAGCCATATCCTCAGCTTTATTTATAGGGCGTCGGAGTCAGGGTTGTGCTGAAGTGAAATTTCAAATCCCGTAAAACGGAAAACGGAAAGACCAAAATGGATGTAAAAGGGAAAGCGTGAAACGGAAAATGGAATTTTCATGCACAACATTAACTGTCTGACATATCATCGACAAATCGATGATCCCTGTAGTATCCTTATTCTCCACTGATACTGTACCTCCTGATGAGGTGCGGGGTTGACCTGTCTCACGCTAGAAATACCACTTACTAGTCAGAATGATGCTGTAAGCCGTACGAGCCGTTTCTCACACATCTCTCTATACTCACTCTCCTGTACAGTAATAAACATAATATCCACTGAACCACTGTATTCACCGCAATTATTGCACAGACTAAACAAGCCCAAGAGTCTAAGGTGCCCCCATCCGCCACAAGTCGCCACATTTTCTAGTGCATCGGCTAAAATAAAGCCATTCCTCCCGCTCAAAGCCTGGAGAAGAGACTCGCTCATATTTGAGCAATTTCACGGCCCACCCACAGCCGTAAGAGGTTAGCAGTGCCTAATTTAGCACCTAAGCCTAACCTTTGGACCAAGTTCCTTAAATCATTCGTGCCTTGCTCTGCAACTGCACAAGAGGTTAGCTAGTCTATCCTAGGAGCTCATGTGCCCTAAAACTAGCTCACACTTGAGCAATTTCACGGCCCACCCTAAGCCGTAAGAGGTTAGCAACGTCTAACCTAGGAGCCCAAGAGCCCTAAATCACCGATCCAATCAAGGATCGCCGAATCGATATCGATTCATTCCAGCCTAATTGGGAAAGTTGGCTGCGCCTGCATAAGCCAGTTACAGTGCCAACAGTTGCATTTTTTTTTGAGTAGCGATCTCAACGGAAGTTTTAGAAGAAGCCAAAAAACATGTCGCTTTACTTCCACAGAACTCCCATTATTCTTAGCGCGAAACTGCTAAGAAAACTTGTGACTCGTCACACAGAATACACAAAAAATGTAGAATATCCTCAAATAAGCGACGAAAACTACGAGAAATGTCGCACCACCATAGCCTTGTTGCAAAGTAGCATAAGGCAACTTGAAGAGGGAAAAGGAGACCTCCAAAAGCTGTACAGAGAGATACAAAATGAGTACGCAAATGGCGAAAATATGTCAGAAAAACAAGAGATTATGGCAGAAATTGAGCAAATTGAACAGGAATCTCAGCTACAACCAGCTATAGCTGAGGCAAACTGCCTTATTGTTGTGCTGACCGCAAAACTCGAGGGTACTGTACGAGTAATCGCGACTGACAGAAAAATTTCTTGCTTCAAATTTCGAAAAATTTTTCCGAGTTGGCATAGCCTTTTACTTTTCCCTGTGTATTGGTAATGACAATTTTTACCGTTTTTTTTTTCTATGGAACACCCTCGAGTGCATTTACAGTGGGCGTCAATTGCGGTGACCCGTCTACAGCCTCGAAAAGAACGCGGCGCGACTTTGCCGCTCGAGCGAGAATCCTCTCCGGGACATCAAATTATGGAGTATTCTTGATAGTCAGTTAGTAATCCTATTAGTTACCATCAAATGTGACGATCAACTATCAAGAAAACCCAGATTCGCCACCGCGGCGACGATTCCACCGTAAGCGGCGCGGTTGCGCCGCGTGCTTTTCGAGGCTGCGAACGGGTCACCGCCATTGACGCCCACTGTAAGTGGTGCGGCGCGGCCCTGCAGATGGGCGGTGGAGCATGAGGCAAGGAGTTTTTGGAAAGACTATACTTTGAAATTCACGGTGTACTTACAGAACCGCCTCAAATACCCCCAGGCCCCAGCACGAGCTTGTCGTGGGGTCGGAGCGAAAACGAAGCCCCCTTTGAAAACCCAGAATTTTACGAAGCCCCGCCTGAATCTAATTGCAGTGGAAGTTACCACGAAATGTTCACGAACAAGGTTTCGTCATCAAACACTCTCCGAAATCAGGACAACGCCGACTAAAGCCGTAGTTATAGTCGTCGAAGTCCAATCCGATCGGAGGAACGAAAGTACGTACCGATTCTCGTCGGAATCCAACGCGTCGGATTCCGCCGAGCATCGATATGCATAGTTTATCGTCCGTTCGGGCCGGTGTCCGACACACTGTAAGTCCAACAAAAGAGAGAAACTCCGAACATGGTCATAAATCACATTAGTTCTGCGCGAATTTATATGAACAAAGCAAAACTAAACACGGTAACGATTATTGGCAACGAAAACAGTCAGAGGGTATTTATGGTTGACGCGCGTCAAATTTGACGCGTCGGCCTTTAATTTCTCGAATTTTTCGCGTTGTCTCGATGCGGCGGAAATGGAAACGCGTTTTGTTCGCGCGGCTGTCGCGACGACAAAACCAGGAGCATTCGTGCCCCACTAGGAATTCTCTTCTCCTCCCTCTTTTGCATTGTGTATCGTCGCGTTAAATTTGA
>JARK01001470.1:417428-435460 GCA_000688135.1 Ancylostoma ceylanicum
CCCTGCTACAGAGGTTTCTTCGCTCCGTCCTAGTGAACGAGATACGTTGGTGATCGTCGCCAGATGCATAGGTGGGAAGGATCCAATGTATGCAGAGTCATGGGGCCTATGTGAGAGGCTATATTAAGTTCTCTCCTACTGTTTGCTGTCCATGCATATCGGCCTTAATCAAAATTGAAAGGTTCACGTCGAAAATTTGAAACGTCTGTCACTAACCCTCCTCAATTTTGCAATATCGTCATATGATAAACACTTTAGGATAGCCATCTGAATTTCACTAGGCAGATCCACAAAACGTATTGTGCCGTCATCTTTTTGATCATCATCAGCTTTCTCGTCGGCATCTTCACATTGGGTAGAAGCTCGTGACGAAGTGGGTTTTGGAGAGACCGAACGCCGCTCCTGAATGAAACAGTTGTTAAGACCTGCCTTCGAAATTGTTTGTTGTATGAAACATACCCTATGAAAGAGAACCTTCTTCAGTAAATGCATATATTCACCGAACTAACAGAAATGTGCTTTTGTACCTGGAATTGAGAGTAATAAGTACTGTGCTTCACTTTTTTCTTTCTTACTTATTACTGAGTTTCAGATTATACAGTGTTTCACTTTAGGAGACATGGTCTTCCGGTTCATCAGAACTTTACTCAATAATGAAAGAGTTATTCAGCAGGTAAGAAAACATGTCAATTTTACTGAGACGCGGTGAAATAGCAGTAAAAAGTATGGTAGACGAAGCTAATCACAGAAGTAGAAGTGTGATGCAGTGGTAGTTTTCGCTTAGCAGTAATTACTTAAGAGAATAACAGTACTTCGAAACAGGAGTTCAAGCTTTTGAGAAAGTATACTACAAAAAAAAATCCTATTTCGGGCTTCATAACAGACTTTTAGCGGTCAAACAAATTCATCGGTCCCTGCGCTTATCGAAAACTTCCTCCAAGTCACTCTGTAAGGGTTGTGCCGTGGAAGCTTGGAACAGCAGATATATAAAATTTCTCACCCTCGGCTAAGCTCACTAAACACTGCCGATGTTGACTGAGAATTTCAGGGCAACTGTTGAGTCAGTCAATCAGCAGATCGATCGGCTCTTGTAGACTATTTTGAAAATTTAAAAAAAAATTAAAATATGCATCCCACTCCCTTCCGAATAACACTCACTTCCCCGCCTTTTTCTCTACTCTCTCCAGTATCTACCTTTCTTGATGGAACAAACATACCGATCGTTGATGCGCACTTATAGGACATTCAGAAGGGAATCGGTACTGGTGCATTCACGGACTGGAGGTACAGTAGGCGTCAATGGCGATGACTCAGACAATGGTACGGGCTGACCGCGGTACCAAAGTGGGGTTTGCGGACTGACCGCGGTACCAAAATGTGGCTTGCGGGCCGACCGCGCACTGAAATTTGGCTGACCGCGTACCTTACTCAAAGTTTGGCCGACCGCGGTATTGTCCGCGGTCAGCCAAACTTCTGGCCCATTGTAGTGACAAGGCGCAGGTCATTCCCGTGAAATGTACGTTGCGATCAAGGATGTAGGAACATTGGGACTGTTCCTATACAAATAGAAAGAAATAGCAGACTCTTTTAGTCGAGAAAGGAGATGTGACGGGAGGTACTTATCTCACCACCAAATTTTGCCGATCGAGTGGAAATCACTCCCCAGTTCAGGAGGAGTGGATGACACTCGTGGTTCATTTTTGGAACGGAGCTCTCGCTTAGAGAGCGTTCGCATTGGTTTCAAGTACATAGTTCGTAAGCGGTTATTTTAGAGTGAACATCCTACTATCTAGAAACGTAGCCCGAAGAGTACGGATTGAATTATGGCAATGTTGGACACGATGATCCTCGACCCTCCTCTAATTAAACATTTTACTCCTTTTATTAAAAAAAGAAGGATGGGATAACGTCCGATGTTCATTTTGATAGGTAAAATGTCATTCATTAGCTTCAGAAAGCATTACTGTCGCTGTAAGCCCCACGGCGCCATTTTAGCAGCGGGCTGACCGCGGAGCTAAAGCGGGCCGACCGCGCACCGATATTTGGCGGACCGCGCTCAATTATTTGGCGGACCGCGGAGTTGGCTACGGTCAGCCAAATTTCGGTACCGCGGTCAGCCCGTCCCATTGTCTGAGGACCCGTCTGCGGCCTCAAAAAGAACGCGGCGCGACGGCGCCGCTCACGGTAGAATCGTCGCCGCGGGGGCGAATCTGGGTTTTCTTGATAGTTGTTCATCACATTTGATGGTAACTAAAAAGAAAACTGACTGACTATCAAGAAAACCCCTTAATTTGATGTATCAGAGAGGATTCCTGCTCGAGCGGAGCGATCGCGCCGCGCGCTTTGCGAGGCCACAGACGGGTCACCGCCATTGACGCCCACTGTAAATGGTGCGGTTGTGCTTTACCAAAAATGCTTGATATTGATTGAAAATGACCGCGTATCAGTCCATGGTCCTTCTACCAGCACCGACTGCCGGTTGAATGGGCTGTACTGAGCAATTTTGAGCTGCAAAACTATAGCCACACTAAATCTTTCTTGCCATTGACATGGCATGAAGACATTCCATCTGGTGTCTATAACACTAATTATTCACTTCTTTGCAGTTGTCTAAATCAGCCCCGATTCGAGCACTCGCGCGCGCCATCGTTAGAGGAGGGAAAACAGTCGAGGATAAAGTCCAGAAGCTGGACGTGTCATCTCGCATAGAAACTTTCACGAAGATGTATCAGGAAGAATACAAGAAGGCATTAAAAAAGTAGTAAAAGCTAGTACGGAGACGATAAAAATTTACGGTATTGAAATGGTGCTGAAATGCGTAGTTCAATTGTGTTGTTGAAGTGTGAAGATATCGCATCATACCAAAGTAAATAGTGATAACGAATACACCGGGTGCATTATTTCACAATATTTGAACTTCTTTGTAATAAAGTTTTATTAGAATATCAATAGATTGATGGTTAATCTTTCCAACGATGACAACAGTCGGCGTTTGCACATCGGTAAAATATTGTCATCGGCTCGTCAGCTGATCGCGTTTGAATTTGCATGAAATACGCTCGCTCGTGGGAACATTTTGGACATCGTTCGTTCGTAACCTAAAAAACGATGCTATTATGGAAGAGTGTAACGTCAAGTTTATATATAACAGTGCAATTTGATGTGCATAACTCTCACGACTATGAGAGCATTGTGTTCATAATTTGAAGTAAACGGAACGCGGTTAAATTCGTTCAGCATTCAAAGTCCAGATGCTAACAAAATAAGATACCTGGGCCATGATATCGCCCCCTACCTTTCTCTATTATTACATGCAGGGATCAGACTTTATTACCTCCACGACGCATATGATTATATGCGCTTCGCGGATGGCAGTAATTTTCTGCGAACTCACCCTAACCTCTCCACTTTTTTGGTAAGTTTGGTCGAGTTAGTTCACTACTCTTACTGTCGTCAAAGATGACGAAGGAAGTGAGCCCCATCGTGGAAAATTACACAACGGGTTCTCCTACAGCTCGCAGCAGCACTGCCCGCTCTCCCCGTGAAACGTCCTCAGAAATGAAGCTTATTATGCTTCCATAGATTTTCACTTCAGTTCTTTTCTTCTGGGACCTGCATACCCTCCATGTTTTGAATAATTTTACAAAAGAAGTAGAGACGAGTTCTTGCCTTCAAAGTATACCTCGAATAACTTTGCTGCGTTTAGCGCGCTGCGCTTTTTTTTTTTGAGATGTTGTTTTAAAACCACTGTCATCGCCATGGGTTAATGTTGGTCCAACCGCAATTTTGTGATGTTTTATCTAAAACCCATAAGGCACATCACTTGTAGACAAGTTGAGCTCAGCGCAAAGCTGGCAAATTTGAAAGAACCTTTCTCATCCTTTTCTCAGAGCAGAACTTCGCGGAATTCGCTAGTTATTTGCAATTCTAAGTGAATACGCAAGGGTTTTCCATGCCAGTGTTGAACAAAGGTACCGTCGTTCTCAGTCATCCTACATCACCCAATACCACCCATCTGCTGCACTGCACCGCACCAACTATGAGGCATAGGTGGTGTGACGCGGCTTAGCAGATGTGCGGTGCTTTGTGATGCAAAAATGATTTAAAGCGACTGTACAGTGAGCGTCAATGGCGGTGACCCTTCCACGGCCTCAACAAGAACGCCGCGTAACCGTGCCGCAAGCGCCGGCATCGATGTCCTCTGCTGCCAAAGTGCTGCTATTTTTAGGCGATTTTCTTCTCAATTTGGTGACCACTACACGTTTTTCCATGTTTCATAGCTAGGAAAAGCATGGCGACAGCACAGGACATCGTTTCCGGCGCGTGCGGCGCGGTTGCGCGGCGTTCTTGTCGAGGCTGTAGACGGGTCACCGCCATTGACGCTTACTGTAGCTGTCCTTCAATTTCGCTGACTACAAAGTCAAGCACGACAGAAGCTCCGAATATTCGTAACCTCTTTTAAAGGCCGCACCCATGGAAATTTTTGTGTTGGAGATTTCGCTGAATTCCAAGGTTTTCAGGGTCGATGAACCCATAGGCAGAGATGAAACAGCGTGGAACACGCCGGAAGACGAGAAATGAAGGCGCTGTTTCCCATGCGTCCACAGCGCGGACGAATTTTTTACTGAGGGTATAAGCGCGTATCGTCACGAATTCTTATGGATGGTGCGCATTCCATACCCTACACTGTACAATATTCCTTATACAACATGATACATTGGGTTAGACCACTCGTAGCATGCGAAATCAATAGCGTTAACTGGCGTGGCGGACACCGAAATGGCCATGCTCGCATCCGTGCCCACGGCAGTATCTCCACAGATAGGCCGCTTTTTTCTGTGTTCAAGTTACGGGGGGCGGAACTTGGGTACCCGAGCCGATGGGGACTGTCAATTACTGCCAGCGCGCGCGCTCGCTCGCAATTAGCGTCGCGATGGCTGGGTCGCGCTGCGCGTCGCCGGGTCACCGCGCAAATGGCCGCGTCGCCGCCCATTACGCCGCGCGCGCGACAAGAGCGAATTGGTGATGCGGAGAGGTCCGCGCAACACGGAAATGAGTTTAAGAGGATGCAATTGAAGGGAAACTGATTTGAATAAAGAAAATGAAAACACTTTCAGGGCATAAAAACCCAGATAAGTTCCCATATCTGTCCTTTTTCTTCTTCTCGTTCATTTTGAATGTTTTTTTTTTCGTTTTGGATGTTCTCTCCCATAGTTTTTTTCTTTATTGTCGTTTATCCCAGCGTACGATTACTGCAAATGAATATTGTCAATGCCGTTATAGGTAAGATATAATCAATCAATAGTCGTTTAATTGTGACATTTGACACTCGCCGTGGAATGTGTGGCATTAGTGAGTAGCTCGACCTCTACTGACCTAACAAATGTGTGAATTTTAGCACTTATGATCACACCACAAAAGTGGGTCACAAAGAAGTATAAAATGCTGACCAATCTAACAACCGCATCTAATTCTAATCACGATGGAGGATTATCTTCTAAATTTGCCGCCCGAAGTTGTTCAGCAACTCTACGCCGAAGCCTTTCTGACTGCACAGGTAAAATAACTAAGTTTCATAGCTTCAGATGAAACAACACATGTACTTTTGCAGAACACCGTGCAGCTGTATAGCAATCAGGCTGCTCCTCCTTCTAATGAACAAGTTCCCGAAGAGGAAGCAGCTCCTGTCAACCAAGTATACCGTGGAGAAAAGGATACAAGCAAGAATGGCGTGTACCCCGTATTGATCTATGAGATTCCGGATTCGGAACGATGCTACATATTTCAACGGCACAAAAAGACGAGCCGCGAAGACACCGTAATCTACCGTTGCAGTGGATGCAAGAGGCAAAATGGAAAGTACACTTCGGTGCTCGTAAGTTCAAACCGTCGAATTAATTCATCGAACCCTGGAACTAAGTAGCCTGTCAAATTTAGGTGAAAGATGAAGACGTTTTCCAAGGCGATCCATGTAGTCTCAGCCACAACTGCGTACCAATGGAAAGGCATAGAGACAAAGCGCATCGCGTCGGATACGAAGTATGTATCGTGAGCCTCCATACTTTTCACAATACTTCATTGGCCATAATCTGGAAATGTTTCTCTTGGAGGAGGCAGCTTTCATGATGTAAAGCGTTACCTACCCTTCCACGGCATCTCCAATATTGACTGAGCCGTACTGTTAAAGTGGCGACGCGTGGGAGTCTTGTGTGCATTTTTATCCTTGCGGAGGTTCCGGCAACTCTGAAATTATGGCCAATGAAGTATTGTGAAAAGTATGGAGGCTCACGATACATACTTCGTATCCGACGCGATGCGCTTTGTCTCTATGCCTTTCCATTGGTACGCAGTTGTGGCTGAGACTACATGGATCGCCTTGGAAAACGTCTTCATCTTTCACCTAAATTTGACAGGCTACTTAGTTCCAGGGTTCGATGAATTAATTCGACGGTTTGAACTTACGAGCACCGAAGTGTACTTTCCATTTTGCCTCTTGCATCCACTGCAACGGTAGATTACGGTGTCTTCGCGGCTCGTCTTTTTGTGCCGTTGAAATATGTAGCATCGTTCCGAATCCGGAATCTCATAGATCAATACGGGGTACACGCCATTCTTGCTTGTATCCTTTTCTCCACGGTATACTTGGTTGACAGGAGCTGCTTCCTCTTCGGGAACTTGTTCATTAGAAGGAGGAGCAGCCTGATTGCTATACAGCTGCACGGTGTTCTGCAAAAGTACATGTGTTGTTTCATCTGAAGCTATGAAACTTAGTTATTTTACCTGTGCAGTCAGAAAGGCTTCGGCGTAGAGTTGCTGAACAACTTCGGGCGGCAAATTTAGAAGATAATCCTCCATCGTGATTAGAATTAGATGCGGTTGTTAGATTGGTCAGCATTTTATACTTCTTTGTGACCCACTTTTGTGGTGTGATCATAAGTGCTAAAATTCACACATTTGTTAGGTCAGTAGAGGTCGAGCTACTCACTAATGCCACACATTCCACGGCGAGTGTCAAATGTCACAATTAAACGACTATTGATTGATTATATCTTACCTATAACGGCATTGACAATATTCATTTGCAGTAATCGTACGCTGGGATAAACGACAATAAAGAAAAAAACTATGGGAGAGAACATCCAAAACGAAAAAAAAAACATTCAAAATGAACGAGAAGAAGAAAAAGGACAGATATGGGAACTTATCTGGGTTTTTATGCCCTGAAAGTGTTTTCATTTTCTTTATTCAAATCAGTTTCCCTTCAATTGCATCCTCTTAAACTCATTTCCGTGTTGCGCGGACCTCTCCGCATCACCAATTCGCTCTTGTCGCGCGCGCGGCGTAATGGGCGGCGACGCGGTCATTTGCGCGGTGACCCGGCGACGCGCAGCGCGACCCAGCCATCGCGACGCTAATTGCGAGCGAGCGAGCGCGCTGGCAGTAATTGACAGTCCCCATCGGCTCGGGTACCCAAGTTCCGCCCCCCGTAACTTGAACAATCACAACGGTAACTTGAACACAGAAAAAAGCGGCCTATCTGTGGAGATACTGCCGTGGGCACGGATGCGAGCATGGCCATTTTGGTGTCCGCCACGCCAGTTAACGCTATTGATTTCGCATGCTACGAGTGGTCTAGCCCAATGCATCATGTTGTATAAGGAATATTGTACAGTGTAGGGTATGGAATGCGCAGCATCCACAAGAATTCGCGACGATACGCGCTTATACCCCAGTAAAAAAAATTCGTCCGCGCTGTGGACGCATGGAGAACAGCGCCTTCATTTTTCGTCTTCCGGCGTGTTCCACGCTGTTTCATCACTGCCTATGAGTTCATCGTCCCTGAAAACCTTGAAATTCAGCGAAATCTCCAACAGAAAAATTTCCGTGGGTGCTGCCTTTAAGTTTATGCAATCTTATGGAGTGAACGAACGCTCATTTGGTTTGTACCTTATTAGCGTGATTTGCTAGCTAAAACTTCGTACAAATCCTGTTGTGCCGTGCAAAATATTCTTCAAAAAAAAAACTGATGCGTAAATTGGAGACAAAAGCGATTTTTGTGGTTCTCACTTTTTTAATTTCCGTTCATCTAGACATCAAAATGCCTTCAGTTCATTTAGAAAACTTTGTGAACTCATTACTTTTGAATTCCGACAAACTGCGAAACTGTACTTATGAGGACGGCAACCTCCAAAATTCTGCTGATAGATCAGTGGAGCAACCTCCAGCCATCATGTTCTCTTTTCTGACTAACTCGATCACTTGGAACCTAATATTCTATCAAAGGGCACAAAAAACCCGCACTCGCTTGGCTTCTTCCTTGCGACGATGAGTCACCCGCATATAAACATACAGTTTCGCGACACTTGGCTAGCGCTTCACTATATAGGAGTCTGTATTATATAGGCATGAAGATGTTGTACGCGTACTTTATATGAGCACTTTGTGCGCTAAGAAAGATTACAAGAATAAATAGAAACGTTATTGTTCCCTTACCTGGGCATTGTCCCATACTGATGGTCCACCAAGGACTTCTTCCAGATCCTTCAATTTAGGGTATATACGGCTACTAACCTAAATCAGAGAAGAGTGTAAAGCTGAATAGATAAGAAATGAGATCTAAATTACCTTCTTTGTCACGGGACACACATAAGGACATGAGGGACATGAAAACTGCATACATGAATCACCCTCTTCGATCTGCAGCATCGAACCGCAATAAGGACAAAAAACCAGCATTTGAATGCTAAATTGAAGTCGAGAGAGCTAAACTAGTATTCGAACGACTTTACTTCACCTTAGCTGCAACTGAAACATCGCACAACTAATATAAGCTAGTACAAGACATAATATATACAACAAACTATAGAAACTAATCAACGGTTTACAGAAAATCATTTGCGTTCGGCAACAGATAACTAAGAACAGACAAATAGACCAAAACTTTATCTCCTCTAAATGTTTCGAAACTATAGCTACTGAAAACCACCATTCTTGGGCTTGTAACCAAGATTGCGGGCTACTCCGTCATATACAGGCGAGTTGTCCCCAAATGAAACAAAACGAGTGGCATGCAGGTCTTTGGGAGCACCGCTTACCTGAGATATGACAAGATTCAGATTAAATATGATAAAATGTGGTTACACAGAGTACAGCGATATTAAAGAAGAGGGCACCAATCAAATACTAACTTGTTTGTGAGTTCCGTCGCAAATCGGTCGGGTTTCGGTTTGCTTGCAGTTGCACAAATTGTACTCACCGCTCCTTTCTACCTTAAAATACTTAGTTTTCGAATGCGTTGTAAATAATGAGTTGATTGGGAGAAAAAACTCTACAATATTTGCAACGTATTTGTCTAGGACTAAACTTGTCTGCTGAAGGAAGATCAATCGACGATGTACTGGTTATAACAATGGATCACAATCTTGGCTCGAAAAGATTGAACAATATGGTGGAGAACTGTGTATTGACTATTTCTCGGTGATTCTTCAAAACTGTGAGAATGTAATTGTCAGACGCCATAATTTCTGGTTAATATATATGCATAGCTGCTATAGTTGAAAAAGCACGGTTGGCACGGTATCACTGAGATTACTCAGGCTAAACGTGTTGATAACGATGCCCATGTTAACAGTGGATAAGATTGGTTGCGGCAACACATTTATCCTGGGTAATCTCAATTAAGCATCGTGGCCCAGCATGTGGTACTGTTAATCAGCAGCTACTGGAGAGCATCCTCTTCGAATCCTGACCTTTTGATAAAGTTCTGATTTTCATGGGTTTGAAGTGCTCCTTTGCAAAGAAACCAGCTGCGCCCACGTGCACAGTTGAAGCGCTGCACCGACTCTTGTCTTCAGTTACTACATCAGTCAGGGAATTCAATTCATCCAGACGGAGCACCGAATCAGCTATGCTCGTGAAAAGCAACTTATACAAAATGCGAGCAGTGGACATGCGTGCGTCTGTGTGACGAAGGGTAGATCTGGTCACAGCGCTGATGTAGCTGAGATGCAAGTTAGTCACATATGTTTATGGCCTCGCATCGGCCGGTTTTCCTGGAAAATCCTTCGCAAATGGATGCTTGCGTCTGATGCGCGATCAATGCATGCATCTACTATAAATTGGCCCCAAAGAGAGTACATAAGATAATGTTATTCTCAAATTTGGCTATATTTCCAGTTTCAGAACTATTGTGAAAGCGAACGCAGTGTCATCACACCGGTCACTTCTTGATAAAAATGGAAGAAAAAAAGAAAACCCTTTCTTGATATGAATAAGCGAAAAGGGGAGACCCCAACTCTGACTACGTGCAATCAGAAAAAAAAGGTGGCTACTTAGAGAAGGCGTACCGTGAAGTTAAATGGCGTCATCGTGACAAAACGGAAATCGCTACCGAAGGGAATAAACGTTGAAGGAGACGAATTAGAAACGTAATGAGCCGCAGAACCTCACAGAATTGATAGAAACGATATGCATGTATCATACCTGGAATCTAACTGGACGCACAGTGGTAAGACCTTCGTTCTTATGTGTGCCGTCGCAGAATGGCTGCAAGCGAAACATCAGTTATTATTGGCTGTCGAAGACGGCAAATAGCAGAGTGACAAGAATCTGTGAGGGGGAAGAGGGATCAAGTGACTCATTTCAGCTTCTCAAGAAGGCGAATTTCCTACTCATAAGTAGAAATAGAATAGTCCACGACTCTGGGTATAGCCCCTAAAAACCCAACCAAAATTAAGTGAGAAAGTCATTGTTGTACAGAGATATGAAAAGCAGCGACTTCAAAGACAAGAACGAAATATAGCGGGAACTGAAGAAACCTGAAGACGAATTTTGAAAAATACCTGAATACGACTGAGACCGCAGCTACACCAGGAGTAGCTCTTGCCTGATTCCAATTTGACCTGAAAATAAGCTGTAAGATGAGCGGATTGGAACTAATGATTATATTAAAGCAGATCCGATTATGGGAAAAATATATTTGTAGCGCTAGATATGATGAAGGTGAACTACCAGGTTATCGGCAAAGGTTTGAGAAAATTCATCAAAAAATTATCGAATGGACCACAAATCATAGAGCAGTGAATGATCAGATCACCGATGGAAGAATACCTTTATTGGCTTGTTGGTGGCTGCTGAACCTTTGTAAGGTAGAACATCAGCCGAAGGATTTGTTATCGTTACTCCTTTTGCCTTGCAACGCACTACGTTGACCTGGAAAATGGTACTTCAGAGCAAATTCGAATAATCAAAATATACGAACTCCACCACGTTGGAGGAGATTTTGTGACATGTCTGTCTAAATTATTTCAGGACCACAGTTTCAGTTCGAAACAGGAGGGATCATCACAATCATCTTCCCCGTGATCGACTGACTCCAGTGCTTCAATGATTCTGCCGGCAACTCATGCAGCTGAACACACATGTAGAGTCCTTCTCAAAAAAGATAGACTGATTGCGCGACTGCAACATCGCTACGGGACCTGAAAGAGGGATGCTGAGAAAGCATGCTCCAAGTGAGAGGATCGAGTGGGTCCCGCCGCGATGCTAATAAACCGCACGCGCAATCCGTCTATCTTTTCGAGAAGGACTGTACAGGAAACGGCAACCATGACTACACCCCCATAATAAAAGTAGCACCACATTATTCATTACTTATGCTGATACACCTCGAAGGATCAACATTTAGGCTGACGCATATCAACATCGGCTAATGAGTAGTACGGCACAGTCACTTTTGCAAGCAATGCAACAATTGACGTTACCTGCAGTTCGTGCAAGATAGTGGTTAACAAATGGAAAAGGGAGCTGAGTGAGAGTACTCAAGTTTAGGCTTGGGCTTAAACCTACGGTTAAGTGTATATTTGGGCTTACGCTTGTGCACAGCCTTAGGCTTCCAGGAAGAGCATATGGCCGATTATGGGGTGCCCCACGCAACTCATTTTTTGCCGTAACTCATCAAATACAATAGCAATGTGGTAAAGGCAATCAATATACAGCGATGAACACTTCTAAGTTATGTACATGATCCTAGAAATTCAGTGAAGAGCCTACGCAGAAGTGTGTTGATCAACCAATAGCTATACCACCCGTCCCCTTCGTTGTCACTCGAGGGTGTCTTTGTCAGACACTACCCTCACTCATATATTCTTCTTCTGCTCAACGAAAGTGAATTAGGAAGGAAAGAATCGAGAACTTCTTATTTTCATTCTATGCAACTAGTTTAAGGACTAGGAACTGGTGATATATGAGTGGAAACATTGCTCAAAACATAGTAAGTGATCATTGAAATGCACTGCAATGCTCATCAGTGCCATAAGGCATGGTGATGAGGGGACTCCACACCAACATGAAGTCTTATTCCAAGTATAAGTACCTGGCGTGCCTCGACATGCGTGTCGCGACGCGGCCACCAAGATAAAACCTGCCCATCTATTACGATTTAGTAGCTTGAGTAGCCGCTATACTCCTCGAGGAGTATAGCACCCTGCGTCGCCGTCGCCGGCGGCCGCCGATGTTAGCGACGTCTGCAATCGATGCGCACTGCCTTCACAGTCGCCGGCGGCCGCTGATGTTGGCGACGGCGGCCGCCGCGACGCCCGCCAACAATCGATGCGCACCGGTCCCGGAGTCGCCGGCGACGGCGACGCAGGGTGCTATAGTCCTCGAGGACTATAGCGGCAGTGTTATTTGTTAAGGAGGGGCAAGAATTTGCATGCAGAAAGTGGAGAGGTCGTACCTTCGTAGGATGAGAAATGTGGAGGTGGTGGAGGGTTGCACAGCGGTGAGGGAGATGGTAAGAGTAAGAGTAAGAGTTTGTATGCAGAGAAAGATGTTCGTTTTTTTTTGTCGACAGAGAGAAGGTCGTATATGTGGGAGGGAACGGGTCGTTTTGGGGTTGGATTTTATTTGTAAGAGGACGGGGGATCGTACTTCTGCTAGAGCTAAAAAAGGTCGGAGTATGAGTTCGTATGCGGAAGGGTGAAGAGCGGGGTACAGCGCTATGAGGGAGTAGGTATAGTGGGCGTCGATGTGGGTGATCCTTCTGCGGCCTAGAAAGGCACGCGCTGCAGTGGCGAATCTGGGTTTTCTTGATAGTTGCTTCTCATACTTGATGTTAACTAATAAGAAAACTAACTAACTATCAGGAAAAGCCCATAGTATGTTGTCCCGGAGGAGATTCTTGCTCGAGTGGTGCGGTGGCGCCGCATGCCCTTGGGCCGTGGAAAGGCCACCGCCATCGACGCCCACTGTAATGGAATGCAAAACGGGGTGGCAGTCACTCCATGCCGGCTTAGGAAGGAAGGAGTCGTGTAGGTGTCTACTCTTATTATCCTCGCTGACTCGGACTCATGTTCCATGTTACCTTTCGGCCAACCGAACTCAATGAGAAAATGTCGAGAAACGAATTTCTTAGCCAGATTATGGTAGAATCTTTCATTACGGTCAGGGTAGAAATACAAGTATTACTGCATTTCCTCTATCACATTCAGGTCCATTTCCAAAGAGTAGTCATAGAGTGAATGATAAAATGAAAGGACAGGGATCGGCGATTATCAACCCCTCCTTCGAAGCCCCAATGTGAGTGCTCAAACACGAGTAGAGCGGTGTTGAGCCCTCTTCACTTTTTTCTAAAAATATGGTGGCCCTGGAAGTGAGGAAGTTTCAATAATCCTATTTGTCTTAACCATTTCAATCATAACTCTACCGGGATTTATGCATGTTCAAAAGGAGGTGAATCAGCATTTCAAGGCTGAAACTTCTGTTTAAAGGAAGAATAAGCTGACAAAGAAATAAAAGGAAGAACTGTCTCTTCATTAAAACCAACGTCTAGGTTGTAAAATGAAAAATTACGAAAGAAAATCGAGTGTCTATGCAGAGAAAGACTTTCATGAAAAAACACTCACGTATGGAGACGTCGTACAGCGTGCGAAGATGTTCCTGTACATGGCCCTATACCTTAAAGAGAATCTTCACTAACCGAAAGACAAGTTCCCACAAGTATACAAGCAGAAACAGCACAGAGGCAAAGCTGTCGATGGCTCCAGAAGCCACCGACGTCAGCGAAATACTGGATGTGTAATTACGTATTCATCTGAATACAGTAAACGAAACAACTTTTTGCGAATTGGTGGGAAGGGAAGTTGTCGAGCTAATTGTCAGTGGAACCTTGCGCAAATCTCTGGGCTTGGCAACATGTTCTCCTTCCCTTTTTTCGTTCATCCGTAATTTCTGGTACCACAACATCAAAAATTGCACCTTTTGAGTGTTGCACAAGCAAGGACTCGCCAGGGCTTTGATACTCTTAATTTGATGCGTCGTGGTTTCTTTATTGTTTCCTGGTTGGTTCTTTAGCCTCAACACACTATATCAGTGATGGACGCAAGGGGAAGGGCCCCTTGAGAATTGGTCGCTAAATTGTTAGAATTACTCTGCAGTACGGATAAGAATTTTATATTAGTCTATTTTTATTTGTTTATTTTTGACATTATTTCTTAAATGATTTTTTTATCAATTATTTATTATAATTGATATTTTTGTTAATTTTGTTCTCCATTAGGGTCCCCAAAACGGCGGAGACCCCAATTTTCCCCCCAATTTCGCTTATCATATTTGATGATAACTAATCAGAAAACTAACTGACTATCAAGAAAACCCTATAACTTGATGTCCCGGAGGGGATTCCTACTCGAGCGGTCACGCCGCGTGCTCCTGTCGTGTCGGTTTTCCTCCGTGTCTCTGCCCAGCAGGCCCACTGCGTCGGTGCAGTAGACAACCAGAGTGCCCGTGCCGCGGTCCCGCCCCTTGTCTACGACCGTTTGGAGTTCGCTGTACAATGCCTAGAATGCCGGGCCGCGGCGAACTGTGCCTGCTTGGGAGTCCCCTGACTCCGCCGGTTCCGCCAGCTGCGCCGGCGCAGCCGCTGTTGCCACGTTCGCCACAACTGCTGCTGTCCGCTCCGCACACACGCGACGCAATGAACAACAAACTAGAGAGAATGGGCAAAGATGAGAGCATGCGAGGAATATCGTGCTCCACTGCTAATTCGAGCAGAATTAGCGACGAGTGGAGTCAGGACGAAACGCCGCTAGCGGCGCTTGTGGCGATCAGTCGATACGCATTCATATTATTATCGCCGTTGAGTGTTTTCGCCGGTTCTGGCGGAACCGGGGGAGTCAGGCGAATCCCATTCGTGGGTGCTTAAATAGTTGCAGTCACCTATAAATACCATTATTCTTCCATCGCACTTTATCAAGGCGCAAGATCTCGACAGCAGCTTAAAGACCACCGTGATGCTCATCATTGCCCAATCTAAATTGTATAACCTATGTAGGATGTTCTACGCAACTGTAGGAACTTTTCTTATGGCTCGACACCGCCATCAGCTCTCTGTCTACGTGGTTACGTTATGGCTGTAGATATGGAGGCATAGTTTATGTAACTACCTTGACAAACCGACGTTATATGAGCTAACTATGCCGCACCGCTCATGTTGTGTTTATAAATTTTCTTTTGCTTCCAGCCAGGATATTCCAGAATGCGGTTAAACGAAAATGTCAAAATAATAGGTAAGAATGTGATTCTCGTACCGTACGAGAAGGACCACGTACCAAAATATCACAGCTGGATGGAAGATGAAGAGTTGAGAAGGTGAGCTTGAAAGGTTCTCGTGTCTCTGGTGCGTCAGTATAAACCGCTATTGTCGAACATGAGCAACCCCAGAACATTAGCTACTTGTTAGTTTCTCATAAATGTAGTTGGAAAAATTCGTCAGATCGGGTGATTCCTACGTAGAATACAAATTTGTGGAGGCTGATTGGAAGTTGTTGTGGTATGTGTATGGCAATTTATACTGTCATACTCGCGCATCCTTTTGCGGAAGGAAGGATTTTCCATGAAGACCGGTCAGTGCGGCATTTATGTATGCCTTCAATAAAAGAATGCGCGGCCGCCGCTAGACCGTAAACGCTCGCGTATGAGCTGCGTCAGCGATGCGAATGGCCTTATCCATTGTCATACAGGTGCATATACGTCAAACACACGCATCAAGGAGTGTGTATGATCGTGAGGGAAGAAGGGGCGTAACAAGGCGACTGTGACTGGCGTACTCGGGCCGCCCGTTACGCCCACCTGTTTGACTCGTACGGCGCTAAGCACAAACAGACCATGTACCATGGTATTGATGCCGTTCGAGTTCGAACAGATGAGCATGGCGGGCGGTCCGAGTCCGCCAATCAGAGTCGCCCTGCTACGCCTCCTTTTTCCAACGATGATACATAACCTTTAAACTTGGGAAGAAACGGCTGAGCATGGTTCCAAAGGTCCCTTACTCACTCTAGCACCTTGTTGGTCATCTTGGGTCAAAGCTAACTTGTCCTCCTTGGGAAAAGAGCAGGAACAAACGCCTTCTCTTCATTGTCTCACCTTTGTATGGCGCGAGGGGGTGTAAGTGTCCGATAATCACTTCCAAGTTGTAAGAAAGAAATCTGACGCAACCGGAGTCATTAGCTTGATTCAGGATACCTCATTTGGTGTTGTTATTACCTTTGTCATTGCTGTTCCATGTGTGATTTTACAAATCTAAGGTTGACTGGCTCCGAACGATTGTCGCTCGATGATGAGTATAAAATGCAGCAATCTTGGCGCACTGACGAAGATAAGCTCACTTTTATCATCTTGTCGAGAGCAATGGTTGACAGCGGCTCTGCCGAAGTGAGTTTTGTCAACAAACAAAAAAATTAGATCGAATTCCCTTTGCCTTCTTCAGCAGATCATGTTTCTTTCATCGTGGAAGCAGCCCATCCACTTCCAGGTTGACAGTATGATTGGAGACGTGAACCTATTCTTACAAAGTGAAGATAACGCTGGCGAACTTGAAGTTATGGTCGCAGAGAAGCCAGCGCGTGGCAGTGGAGTTGGCACGGAGGCCGTTTCCCTCATGATTTCGTACGCCATGAATGAACTGCCCGTGGAGCGATTCTTCGTGAAGATCACTGACGACAACTCCGCCAGCCTGCATCTGTTCGAAGACAAACTGCACTTTCGCCGTGTTTCACACAGTGAAGCGTTCAAGGAGCACACTCTGGAGTTACCTCTGTCCGAGACTGAGTCCTTCAGGGGATTGCTAGGCTCAGCTACCTTGGCGCAATACAGGAGTTGACATTGTTAACATTTCCTTCCGTTTGCGAAATTTGTTTGTCTTTGTTTGTACAGATTGTTAATTATTTTATTTTGCACGTGTGAAAATTGGTTTACATTGTGTTCCTTGCTTTGGAGGAAATAATAGATGGAAATGATTCCACACACTAACTCATCTTTAAAGGCAACATCCACTGAAATTTTCGTCACTGAGATTTTACCACAACCCTGGGTTTTTGATTACGATGAGCCCAAATACATCTGTCAATTTCGTCAGAACTAACGGAATACGGTTTTTCAATTTTCATAATTCGCTGCATTAGATCAAGATGGTCGAGTTGCGCGGATCGGGTCCGGAAAAAGTCGATAATGCTGCCCCAGTCGTCACGTATTTTGAGGCTTCTGGGTACTTGCTTGGATTTGTAGCTATCTCGAGCAAAAGAGAACGTAAGTAGAAAGAAGCGCGAATGAAGATCGCACAGGATTTTCCTCTAGGTTTCCCAGCCGCCTCATCGGTTCCATCGTTTCTGATGGGCTGTATGTAAAGCGTATAGTCTATAAAAAAAATCGGTGGACTCCCCCTGGGCGTGGCGCCGCTTCGCAAGGTCGGTCAATATCGTAGATCACCCGTTTTTCCATCGAATCTCAGGCTGCCGATCGGATGCGACCGCGCCGCGCACACCTTTCCCGCCCAAAGGGAGTCCGCCGATTTTTTTTATAGACTGTACGTCAGCTCTTCAGCCCAGAACTTGGCTTGCAGGAGTAGAGAAAAGTTATTAAAACTGCATAATAGCATTCTCCGACATTCTGCTATACTGGCCATAGGCTATTGACAATCATCCTAGGTATCCTAAATATGCACAATTTGTGGCCACTGATCGGGGAGGGGGGGGGGG
>JARK01001470.1:449250-475831 GCA_000688135.1 Ancylostoma ceylanicum
TGTCCTCTGACGCCTAAATTTAAAGAGGAAGTACCAAGGGCCCGTCTTAATTATACCACCCATATCATTCTGCCCTCATTACGCCCCTCCAGCGTGTTCTACCCTCATTTGAGTCTGAACTCACCGCTCCGCCCTCTAATATACGTCCATGCTGATAGTTATCAATAACTCACAGCAAACAAAGAATGATAAACCATTCCCCGTGTTCATTCCAGGTTGAATCGGTTACATATAGTTACGATTAGCTATTTCACCCGAGAGAATGATTAAATTGCACTGAGAGACGCAAGCAGTTCTCTTTAATCAGTCCATTTTTATGGGGAGGCATATAGGGAAAACGGAGCGAAATCTGCATGCCCATTATTCTTCTAGGATGGATGCGAGGTGAAGTCATGCGAGCGAAGCGAGCATAAAGACAAGTCTGGAAGTCCGGCGTCAGCCGGACGGCCAGACTGGTTATATTATATTAAACATTATTATGAGTCGGCATAAAGGAGGTGTTTAAAGCCATCTTATGTTGAAACTGAGTCAGCGTTGTTATCGGAAGCGTTGTTTGGGGGAAAATCGTCTCAAATAACTTTATTCACTTATCATGCATTATGTAGCTGTGACTCTACCTTATCAAGCATGAATGCTGAACCAACCACGGTTGAAAGTAGAAGAGGAATAAAAGGACAGCTAGCCCAGAAAATGACCAAGAAACAATCAAAGAAGAAGCCTGATGAAGATTGTGTTAATTTAAGGGATTGCCCCATATTTTATACTCAAATCGACAGTCACTGGCGACATCATAGGGTCCCGTGTTGGTAACATCCACGACGCCGACGTCATAGAACTTGACCACCTTGTCCCGCTTTCCCTCCACGACATAATTCCTTGGAATATATATGGATACCACAGCCGCGCATGGCTAAACAGATTCATATAAAGTAGAACAAATGGGTGGAACAGTAATGTTGAAAACACTAAGTGCCTGCGTCAGCAAACTTGCCAGCTGATGATTGTTTTGTAAAATATAGGAAGGGGGAAAATTGCGGATACAAAAGGGTGCTGCGCGTTTCTCGACTTACTTGAAAATTTGGCCATCTGTATTCCACCATACATTGTTCAATTTTTGTGAGTTCATGCTATTCTTTAAAAGACAGCACTCACGCTGAAAAACGACATCGTTTTTTTATTTCACTCTGGAGGACATAGTTGTGCCTGTAATAGAGAAGAAATCATATAGAAGAGCATAGTTTTTGAGAAATAATAAGTCGTTTATTGTCAGAACGAGCCACAAGGACGAGATCTACCGCCGTAGATGGATGTGGCCGCGGCGGTGCGGATCAAAGTTTTGGGTAAATCCTGATCGATGTCATATCAGTTGATAAATATAGCCAGCACTCACCACGCGCTATGAGAGTGAGAGTGGACGGAGTTAAGCACGGTGGACGCACCTATACATGCATTCGAGCTTAGAGCATCCCCAGACTTCGCCAGTTCAAAATGAGTCAAAATGAACCGGCGATATCATGAGTTATAATGAAGCGCTTAAAGGCAGAGGACCACCTCATTTTCGTGGTTGAGTTAATAGCAGATTCAGCATCTCCTCGTCACGCTGATTCCAGCGGTATACATAAGTTATCTCAAAACGGTCTTTAAACCCGTTTTCCAGGAAGGGGCCTGTAACAGTTTGCTAACCCGAATTGACGTGTGAAGCTGTTGATCTTATCGATCGAACACGCAAAGACACGTTGGCCACCGTGGCAGCCGTGGCGGGCAGCCAGCACAGCTTGGAGCGATCCACCTCCGGGCTCCAAATTTTAGCCACTTCGACCCCTTCGAGAACGGGGCTTTCGTCGCTTTTGTGCCTATTGATGTACCTTGCTGGGATTGTCATGACGAGAAGGTTCAGGAGGTGTTACTATCCCCAACATACGGGGCGAGGTGGCCCTCTGCCTTTAAGGGCAATTTATACCAGATGCGACTATCAGGCGCACGCATCCATTTGCGAAAGATTTTCCATGAATACCGGTCAACGCGGCTTGAAATTCTCAATGAAAAGAACGCGCGGCCGTCGCGATGCCGTAAACGCGTGCGACTGCTATGCGACTAGCCCCTATTCTTCATCATACAGTCGCACGCCCGTTAGTCGCACGCATCCAGGGCTGGTATTCATGAACGTCGCCGGGAAGGTTTTAGCCTTCCCGCCGGGTGGACGAGTTTTGCGGGCAAAAAGTTTGTATTCATGAAACCGGCGGGTACCTTCCCGGCCTACCCGGCGGGTGGACGGGAAGGTTCCCGCTTACCCGACCTCCTAGGCCTCGGGAAGCTCTACCCGTCGATGAAAATCCGTCACATTTTTAACCATTCTTGCTTTCTACTAGTGAATCTAGGCGGTATATTGCCTTAAATTCTATTGAACTGAAATTGAAAAGGGTTTTGTCTTCTGTTTCACAATGCTAATTAAATACTATTTCCATTCTGAGCTCATTTCTTTCAATAGTGCTTGGACAATTTTCGATTTTCTTAGTAATGTGTGATTCTTCGCTGCTAACGATATTTTCATTCCGCCCTCGGGAAGGTTCCCGTTTAACCGGCTATCGGAGTGCGGAAACCTCTTCCCTTCAACTATGTCTTCAATAAATTCTTAGAAGTTTCGGAAGTTTTGACACACCCTAGATCCATTTAGCTCTCAAAAAATGACTGGTCCATTCACATGTCGTGAAAACTGCACATGATTTCAAGGGTTGTCATTTCTGCATACATTGAATCTTGGTATGATGTTTAAATTTCAGCATTTCGATAATCATTATCGCAGTACGATACTTAAGTAAAACATCTTCTTTGAATCCATTTACCTATATGTATGTCTCGATGGATTTTTTTTTCATTCTGCGTTCTCAAGATTCGATTTGATGGGGAAATTCAAGCTAGAAAAAAGGTTGATGGAAAATCAAGAACTTAGAGCGAAGACAACGTTGTGGTATTGGCGAAGAAAGGTGCAGCACTGAATAGGTCTTGACGATAACCTATGACTGCGTTTCAGTGACATTTTTCGGTGTTGAGGAAACTTGATCTTCTTTCTATGTTGAGAAGAAAACTGCAAGTTATCCAAAACTTCGCCAAAAGAAAACGCTAAAAATTGTGGTTATTCAGGAAATGTTGCTTTATTAATCTTGTAAGCATAATAACGCTTGCAAAAAAGCGAATTATGCAATACTTTCCCCTCTTCCCTTTTCAATTATGTTTGTGGGGATTAAAATTTTCATCAGATTGAATAGTGTGATGCGGAAACATGTTAGAAAACAACAAGTTGAAACATTGTGAAATATGATGCATCAAGAGCGTTCCCGCGTCTAATCTTTAAAAAAACTGGAATCTAAACTAAATTCTAGGTTAGGCTGTATTTCGATGATGAACCCATCACATTAATCCAATTATATTGCAAATAATGTCGAAAAAATCTGGAACGGAGTAGTTCCGCTCGGATTCTTCCTCAAAACATTCAAAATTCCTGACTTTGCGCCTTTCATATGCCAAAGCGCGCCCTAATTGGAGTACTAGTGCACGCGTTGCGGTCTTCCCGCTTCCTGGTCTTTCGTGAATACAAAATTTACCCGTACGGGTGACTGGGAAGGTTCCCGCCGGGAACCAGCGGCAGCGGGTAAAGACCACGCCCCTTCCCGCTCCCGCGCGTTCATGAATACCAGCACAGTATAAATTGCCCTTTAATCTGTCTGTTACGTGTGTGGGTGTGTGTGAGACAAAATTCCGTGATTGGTCAGTGATCATGGTTATGAAATCCATATAAAAGGGAAGAAACGAGTATGGTGAAGTTCAGAGAAGGAAGAAAAGCTCTGGTGTAGAGGACGAGCAACGAGGTAGGTCCAACGCTGTGTCAAGAGTGCACCGGCATTAGAGTGTTGACCGAATCGAATAATATTCGAATAATTATTCGAATATTCGAATATTCGATTATTCGAAACATTCGAATATTCGAAAAACTAAATATTCGAAATATTCGAATATTCGAATATTCGGCACGGGCGAAATATTCGGTTATTCGAATAATTCGAATATTCGATGGCTTTCAATTATTCGATTATTCGAATATTCGAATATTCGATCACCCTTAATTATTCGATTATTCGAATATTCGGGGTAGATGCGCTCAAGTATTCGAATAATATAATAAGATGTCTCAGTGGCGGCTTCGCCCTTGTAGCCATTCTCGAGTAATCTCCTCAACAGGCATCCAGTTGAGCGGCAGAGGCTCTGATGATCCAAATTTCTCGTTGGTTTTGCTCAGGAGGGAACAATGTACTTAACGATGTGCAATATCACTTGCTGTCATTCATAAACCGCTACAATCTTGTGGCATTTCTGAAAAATTCCGTGGAAAAAGCTCGTTTCTCCCCCACTCCATGAGCTCAGTTTAGTGAACAAACTCAGAAAAGGCAGAGAACTTTCCGAGGGATTCTCAGTCACCCTTTAGCCCCAATCTGGTCTTAGGGACCGGATTGACGGATCGCAGGAGCTTTTAACGCTTGAAAATTAATTTGCAAAGTTGTAAAGCCAGTATCTACGGCACCACTCGTCTTCAAAATTTTCCTCATAGGGCAGTGATTTTTAATGCAACGAAATCGAGCTCTTTAAAAGGATGGCAAGAGACCGCCAGATGTTCGAGTTTGTACCTCCATCGATAGCTGTTTTCGTTCTATTTCGAAGGTAAAAAGACTGTCGATGGTGGTAAGCGATGAGTGAGACGGCTAGCACCGTTATCCTTCCGTTGCACTCATCGTTGAGCGATATACTCACAGCATTTTGTTTGGAACATGGATAATTAAAAGGAAAGGAAGCAGCCAGGATTGGTTCCATCTAGAAGTTCACAATAATTGCTTCACGCTTGGAGAACAGCCCCACATCGCTACGTTTTCCGTAGGCGTTTGATCTGTTTTCATAAGCACCGAAGCGTCCGAGAATACCTACGCACCATTGGAGGTGCTAGCCCTTTTCCAAAAAATTTACGGCAAGCTTCTCCACAGTGCTTGATAAAACAAATGTGTCTTTGACTCTTTATTTTTTCAAGGCTTCGTTCTTAGTTTTTCAAAATCAAATTTGGTTTCTATGTAAACATATTTTTGGAATACTGGACCACTATGTTCCCATTTCGGGGGACCACACGTCTTTTCAACGCAGTTCCAGTACCATCAGCTTGCCACCGCTAGTTAGAGTCGAATAATATTCGAATAATTATTCGAATATTCGATTATTCGTTTATTCGAAACATTCGAATATTCGAAGAGGTAGATTATTCGAATTATTCGAATAATCGAATATTCGATGTTTTCAAATTATTCGATTATTCGAATATTCGAATATTCGGCGTTTTCAAAATATTCGTTTATTCGAATATTCGAATATTCGGCCTTTTCAAAATATTCGTTTATTCGAATATTCGAATATTCGGCCTTTTCAGAATATTCGTTTATTCGAATATTCGAATATTCGAAAAAATATTTCGAATGCAACACTCTAACCGGCATCGAAAAGAGCGGGAACGTCTGGGGGCGAGTCCACCGATGTGATAAGGGCTTGCCGACGCCCAAAGTGGGGGGAGACAGGTCCACTGCAGGGATGTGCGTAATTACGATTTATGATTTACGAATTACAATTCACGGGCATTTTCGGGAAATTTTTTAAGACTTAAGATACACGAAAATCTGTTCAAAAATTCGTAACAAAATGGTAAATAAAGGCAATGAAGGAATCCCGCCATAGCGCGTGTGCTAAGAGTGCTAATTTGTTTGTATTTACACTTCGCATTGACACTAAGAGCGAATTTATCTCTTATCTCAATCTTATCTTAATCTCACGTAGTTTTGCTAATGATTTCCATTATTTGCAGGCGATGGCTCGTACCAAATTCATTTTCAAGAGTTCTATAAGAAACCATGGAGATCAAAGGCTTACATAAAACGTCACAAGCACACCAGTAGCCACATTTAAACTCTTTTACTAGCGGAGCTAAACTATCGCAAGAAACACGAGTTGTATTCCTGTCGTTCATTGAATAGTTTTGCTGTGTGTCCGTGATTTCAACAGCAGCGTGCTTCAATGCGCAGAGAGATTTTTTTTGACCGAACATTTATGAACCAGTTGATAATGCCCATAAACAAAGATGAGCAGAGAGCGAAGCTAAACAAACAGGAAGAAGATAAACAGAGGACGTAAGAAATGTGTTTAACTCCATCTGATAATCGTAGAGATCTTAATTTGCACTCTGCCGCTTTGCGGTGTTTCGACTCGGACCACTTTACTTTTGGGTGATCTCAAATTCAATAAAAGGATGTATCCGAGTCAAAGCTCCGCTTCGCGGTGTTTCGATTCGGATCCGTGGGACACGCTACTTCTGGGTAATCTCAAAGACAGAAACATTCATGAGTTCTTGACTCTTTTTTTAAGGAAATTGCTGCATTTGACCAAAAATTCTCTATGCTGCTAGCGAAAAATTTGTTGTTTTGGTCTGATAATAGTAATATAATAGCGACGAATCCACTCACGAGGATCGATTTGGTAATATGTTCTTGAACGGTTTGAAAACGAGTTCGTTATAAACCAGTTGAAATTTTCCGGAATTTGTCAATGTTTCTCGGAACTTCAGTTACGATTTACGATTTGCGGCGGTTTTGGAAAGTTTACGATCCATGATTTACGAAAATTAAATTATTGTTACGCGCATCCCTGATCTACTGCTGTGATAAGGATGCGGCGGCGCTCAAAGTGGGAAGAGATGGGTCCATTGCTGTGATAAGGGGCGTCGGCGCCCAAAGTGGGAGACGCCTGGAGACGGGTTCAACTGATGGAGAAAGGGTGCTCCAGCACCCAGTGGAGAGAAAATGCCATATGTTTGCTCCAACATTGCTCAATCGCTTTGCTGGCGCCTAACGACAGTAGGAAGACATCAAATGCTAGAGATCAGCAATGAGAAGTATACCAAACGCGCTGCTCTGTTCCCATCACGCCCCCTTTCTCTGGTGCGCTTTCCTCTTCTCATTTGTGCGCGAGCACACCACTCCTTGTTCTTTTATATGTTCGAGTTAACTCTCATTACAGTCCATCCAACCGGGAGTCGGTGTCGGTAGAAGGATCATGGACTGAGACGCGGCCATTTTCAATCAATATCAAGCATGCCTGGTAGTGCACAACCGCACAGCCTACATTCATTCCGTGAATGCACCAGCACCGACTCCTTTCTGATTCCCCTAAACTTAGTCAATCACAAAAACAGAAAGATAAGCCATTTCTATGATCATCCTAGATTAGCCGGTAAAGTTTTAGCATCAATACGAGGAAAGTCAACAAGGAGGAGTCATGCGAGCGAAGCGAGCCTTAGGAAAAGTCTGGAAATCCGGCGCTAGCCGGACGGCCAGACTGGTAAGAGATAAGGATCCAGGAAATGATACGCATCGATTGCCACGATACATCGCCACGGATCACTGCCATACGGAACTCATCGCCTTCACTCTCGAGGATGTGCCCAAAATGAACTGGCGAGGTGGGTGACAGGGAAAATGGAAAAGATGCCTATCAATTGCCACGCCCCTTTAATTATCATCCCTCTTCCGTCTGAAGTCTCCTCATTCACTTTATTCATGTGGCGACCGCCGGCGGTCGTGGTGATCGCGACGACAGCGATCTATCGGGGCGATCGACACGATTCCTCGCGAAGTCTGGGGATACTCGTATGTAGTCGTGTAACTGAGGGATTTGGTGTAATTTTTTCGCACTTACACTTTATTTGATTGCACCCTTCAAACCAGCAGAAAAGCGGGGAAACTTAGCTCAGCGTGAGTGCTGCCTCTAGAACATTGCCTTAACCTTTCCACTTTTAGGTTTTGCACTATAAATACGCCCGTAATGTTGTCATTAAGGAATGCTCAAGATCGTCCCATGGAATAAAATAAGAAAGCATTATAGAAGAAGTTGCAAATAAACACTGCAGCCGTGAAATACCCCTCATATCCTAGGCAAGAAAAGGATCAGATCCCAGACAAGGAAAGCATATCTTGCAATAAACCGTTTATGAGCGATGGGCGAAATTGGTTGCCCGCAATAGCTAGGAGATAAAACAAACTTCTAAAATTTTCAGCTCCGTTGCATATTAGAAGTAGCAAGCTTCATCTTTACAGTGGGACGACAAAAAAAGAGAAATCTTCACAAAAGATTTCGCCATTTTATTCCACACCTGAGCTCATCATTACAATACTTCATTACAAGAACTGAGATCCAGACATCATTGATGTCGACTTCTTGTTTAGTATGGTTCCAAGACCCGTAGTAGGGCTGACGAAGCTGTGATATTTTTGAAATCAATTGTTCAAACATTGTAGAATTATCTCAATAGAAGCTGCCTCTTCAACGGCGACATCAAGTTTGGGGCTTTCCACGGCGGGGATAGAAGATTGTTAGAGATTCGATGTCAAGTTTTGTTTACTGTTGTGCTAACCACGTCATTACGGATGCAAATATGCCGACTTGCTCATGAGCCGATAAAAGTGAATCTTCAAATATGTCCTAAGTGCTGTACCACTCTGTATTCAGAAAACCATAACTTTTTAACTGCTGACCCACTAATAAAAAATTAAACAAGTTCTCACTCCTGCGTAATTACATGTGTGTAAGATATCCAGCTTAGGTCTGAGCCGGAAATAGCCGAATCCGGATCCCGTGAATCGGAAAGAACCAGAATCATCGGCTACAGAAGCGCTCATCAAATCCTCGGCTGAAATGATCGAATGATTTCATATTCAGTTAGATAAATTTCGTGAACATTGCCAGAAAATATGATGTATGTAGCACGTACAATATCCTACATCATATAGTAGCAGACCAAATCTTGGAAGAGGTTCACCATTGCATTTGACCTTTCCTTGCACTCCAACAGATTGAGGCCAACCAAAAAGAGAAGGGGGAAAACTTAAACCGTAGCAAGACGATGTGAGAAGTAAAAGAATAGCCACTCTCATCTGCAAATAATAGCTCTGCACTAGCTGGACCAGGTAACAAACGAACCGTTGATGAACGATCTCAAAGTGCTATTTTTGATAGAAATGGCGACATTGACGAGACACTGTGAGTGTCGATGGGGGCTTGTTTTTTGCGACTTTGGGAGTCATGCGGCTACACCAGCGCCGCTCGCGCCACAATCCTCGCTGCGAAAGCAATCTATGTGGTTTCCTTGGTAGTTAGTTTTTTTTTGTGGATGACAACAACTATTGTCAAAAACCGTCAAGAGAACCATGACTTGCCATTACGGCGACGATTCCAGCGCGTGAAGCGCGATCGTGCCGTGGTTCCCGTGTTCGCGAAAAAAAAAACCGCCATCGCCGTTCCCTGTAATAGGACAGCCTATGGCATATGCTGTCGCTGGGACACTTCAAGACCAACAGTTTTCGTGCAATGCGCTATCACGCTTTCCAAGGCAAACTGATTGTAAGAATTCGCACTCTTCATTTTCATTCATTTTCTTCACACACAGTGTCGCTGTGAAGTATGTGCCGAAGAGTTATCAAATCATGCATTGTTTTCGACAAGACTACTCACTAGAGCAGTGGTGGGCGCATTCACTGTTCGGAAAGCAGTACCTAGTATCTTTGAACCACAAGAAGTACCTAGTAGTGGAAAAGGTCCATGTTTGATGCTCAAAAACTAATCCTTGGTTTTTCATACAACAATGTGATGCGCCCACCAATCTACTTATTATTAACTAGACGGCATACCCGGCTCCGCTCGGGAGTTTTACTACCCCTGCCTTTTCACACTGATGCGGATAGTTTGTGGTACTAATACATTCATTCAAAGTGCTCATCACGGTGATAAGAACCTCGGTAGCCCCTTTTCACTTAGAAAAGTCGATGAATTGAATGAATCGGTAATTCCGCGAAAAATAGTTGTCATATTCGTTTTTATGGAGAACCTCAACGTCATGTCTCGCCCATCCCTGAGCGAATGTGGAAAGAATAGATAAAATCAATTAGTCAATACCCAACCCGGTTGTCGTATTCGTGTTCAGCTTGTTGAGTAACCCCGGTAGACATGTCCTCACCGACCCGTGGGCAAAAACAGCAGAAAATTAATAAAATCGATAAATCAATACTTGGTGCAAAACGGTTGTCATATTCGTGTTCAGCGTACTAAGGAACCCTAGTGGGCATGTCCTCGCTTGTCCCTGAGCAAAAACTTCGAAAAATCAATAAAATCGATATATCGATAAATCAATCGATAGTTCCCGGCGTAAAGTAGCCTATAACCTCCGCCGGCCCGTCCTGGACCTGCATGCAAAATTTGGTCCGGATCGGTTCACTCTCCGCGATTTCTATTCGGAACATACAGTCCTTCTCAAAAAGATAGACGGATTGCGCGTCTGCACCATCGCGGCGGGACCCGAGCGAGGGATGCGGATAGAGCATGCTCCAAGTGAGAGGGTCAAGTAGGTTCCGCCGCGATTCTGCAGCCGCGACGATAAGAAACCGCACGCGCAATCCGTCTATCTTTTTGAGAAGGACTGTACACACATACAAACACACAAACACACACACACAAACACACACACAAACACACACAAACAAACTTTCACTTTTATAGATACAGATTGGCAATTCGTGTGTGTGTATGTGAGTCTGTACACGAGAACCAGCCATCAAAAACGGAAAATACCTATACCATTGTGTTCAGCGCGTCGAGTTATGTACGAAAAGGTTGCAAATTTTGATTTTTACCTTGATTTACAGGTGTTTCGGGCCACTTTTGTCATGTTCAAACATGTTAAGTCCTCTCAGTAACCTAAATTTGTTGACATCCCAGTTCGAATGAGTGATACTGGACCGTATAAAAGGGAAGAGGTAAGGATGAGGGTTGCGCCGGCACGGGCGCTGCGAAAATGACAGGAGACGGGTGACTGTTACGGAAGCGATGCGCTGGCGTTCTGTAGTAGGCGAACGACGCTGGACGGGTCCACGGCTGCGTGAGTGGCGCGTCGATGCTCAGTAGAAGAGAACATATGTATACACGAATGCGAGGCGAGCGAAGCGAGCCTAAAAGAGCCTGATCGTCCGGCGTTAGCCGGACGATCAGGCTGGTACTCTATTATTTGTCTTCAAAAGAAGCGAACGTAACAGAACAGATATAGCTGCATTTCTCAAAGCAGAAACGATTGATTGGTAAGATACCAAGCCGAGCCAAGGCATTAAATGATAGCTTTTTTTCACTGTTTCTATTTTAAATACATGCCATGGCAGCACGAAAGGGGAGGAGCGACCTATTAAATCCTTGGAATTGTATTTTTAACCATTTTATTCCTTTGCAAAACGCTGTTTGTAGTTTCGTGCTTTTTTTCGAGGAATGAATTCAAATAGGTATTTGTCAAGGAATCAACATATCCTAGACCTTCTCGTCAGATTGATCCCAGTAATGTACATCAACAGACACAAATGCGTCTGTAGCCATTTTTTTCTTGGAGAATCGAACTGACATCTTTTTGCAGCATGTAGGCGTATCGCTCCGAGTTGTACTGGCTACCTGCACGGCTGCAGTGTTGGTCAACGAATCTTAGTGTGTCCAATAGATAAGATCGATGGCTCCAAACGTCAGTTCATCAATTAAACAAGCTGCTACAGACCATGGGAATCAATTTATGTATAGCGCTGAAAAGAGCGTGTCGACGATGTGCACAATCAGCTATTAGCACAACCACAAAAATGAGCTGGATCCCTGCCTTAAATAAATTCGAAATGGTTTTGAATAAAGGTCCTGTTAAGGCGGAATTTAATCGATTTTTTTTTTCTACACCTAGAGTGATGGTCGCAATCTGCTCATTTCTCTCAAGATCAAGATCAAGAGTCTCTCTTAGTCGTGTCTGGACAAGAATCTGGGCTGGGAACTAGCCTTCCTGCAGCACCAACCTAAATCTACAGACTGTGTCAGACTTATTGCACCTAAAATGAGTGTCGCAAAATACGAAAACGTTTTAAAAGCAGCACACACGGAAATTCTCGACGTCGAAATTTCAGCGCATTTCGACGTACTCGCTTGCGCTAATTACTGCTACAAAGTTAAGAACACCTTTGAAATCCTTGTTTTTTTTTTTTTGAAACCTCTGAGTTCATCGCTTTCTAGCAGGTTGTCCGAGTGTGACATATTCGTTGCGGGCTGATCGAAAAAAAAAAAAACTCGATACCGCTTCCTCTTTGGCCAGCTCTTTTGTGGGCAAAATCGGTTTTGGCACTATTTTGCAGCATTCCTGCGGTTAAGTGAAGAAGCCAAATTTTGGAAAAGATTGGTTGACTAATTAAGGTGTCTCGGAAAACCAGTGAATTCTGAAACGATCCCAAAATCATGAAAAAAAAATTGAAAATGTGACAGTGGCGGAAAGCAGCAACACAAGTTACTAAGTAAATAGCTTCTTTCAAAAAAGAAACAAGTGCAGTCTTTCTCAAAAATCGTTGCCTCATGCTGCACCGACCATCTGCCGAGTGGCACCGCTTCATCTTTGCATCATCATAAGGAGTGTTTATGCTTCGGTGCGACGCGACCGTCGCGTCCAAGTAAATTATTCAAATGCGATAGGTCCCGAGTGAAAGCATGCACAAACAGTGGTCGCGATATGGTAGTTGGATTTTGCCTTCATGCTCTGTTAATACTTTTTTCTTGAAAAACGACGCGATGGGCCGGATTCGCGTCGCGCCCGCTAGCCGACGCGATTATTTCGCCGTTGTCGGAGCCTGAATAAGGCTAAGGCCCAAATTTTAGCCACTTCGACTCCTTCGAGAACGGTGCTTTCGTCGCTTTTGTGCCTGTTGGTGTACCTTACTGGGATTGTCATGAAGAGGAGGTCCAGGAGATGTTGTTATCTCCGAAACACGAAACGAAGTGGTCCCCTGCCTTTAAACCTGGCCTATACTGAAAGATGTGCTATCAAGAAAGATGGTTTGAGAGAATACGAGGAGCTTGTTCCAACGTTGTCCATGTAAAAAATCGGCTGGGAACTCGAAGCATGTCAACATTTATGAAGATAAATTTATTCATAGGTTAATGTGAATTCATTTCCATCTAACTTGACATACGTCTCATTCAATAAATTCAGAAAGGAACATTAATAGGTAATGGTATTTGCACAACAGAGTTGTGATAATAGAATGGCTTATCAATGGTGGAGCCTCAAATATAATAGTAGGCTGGCCATGCATCGTTTCATGTTTTGATCCCGAAGTGGTGGATAATTTCGCTTCATTGTCCCGGATCCCTTGAAGATATCGATGATAACCTGGCGCCATCATTGACTGTCACCTTCCCGTTGTAATGCACTGGTAGTGATACTTGAGAGAGCAAAGGAGTTCTGAAATAGTCGGTGACTCATCTTTTGCAGTTCTTTCCGTGAGTGAGAATCAACCCCAAGATTCATGTCAGGAAAGATCGGACGCAGCCCTGCATTCAAATACTCAGATAGGGGTTTTCCTCTCATATCTGCTTCTGTGTTGCCGTTATGAAAATTTCATGTGATGAATATTTTCGAATTTTCGCAGCTTTCAGACCCCACTAGGTAAATGTACGCTCAAAAACTGCTCTAGCGTTCCCTGAGAGAACATTTGAATTATGGTCAAGTCGAGAAACAGAGGAGGAGGGCAACTTATAAAGAATAGCCTAAGTCTGCCTGGATGCGTGGAACTGTAGGCATTTGAAACTCTGACGTCCACTACATCTAAGGCTCTTCATGGAGCTTGATTTCCACCCATATGAGGATTTCCGTGAAACATCATCCGTTTCTGTAGATGCATTTGTACCCGTGTTGTGGTAAATAGTGTGTTGATCGAATAATCATGACTTATAATAAAGTGCTTACACCGTGTGTGTGTGTGTGTGTGTGTGTGTGTGTGTGTGTGTGTGTGTGTGTGTGTGTGTGTGTGTGTGTGTGTGTGTGTGTGTGTGTGTGTGTGTGTGTGTGTGTGTGTGTGTGTGTGTGTGTGTGTGTGTGTGTGTGTGTGTGTGTGTGTGTGTGTGTGTGTGTGTGTGTGTGTGTGTGTGTGTGTGTGTGTGTGTGTGTGTGTGTGTGTGTGTGTGTGTGTGTGTGTGTGTGTGTGTGTGTGTGTGTGTGTGTGTGTGTGTGTGTGTGTGTGTGTGTGTGTGTGTGTGTGTGTGTGTGTGTGTGTGTGTGTGTGTGTGTGTGTGTGTGTGTGTGTGTGTGTGTGTGTGTGTGTGTGTGTGTGTGTGTGTGTGTGTGTGTGTGTGTGTGTGTGTGTGTGTGTGTGTGTGTGTGTGTGTGTGTGTGTGTGTGTGTGTGTGTGTGTGTGTGTGTGTGTGTGTGTGTGTGTGTGTGTGTGTGTGTGTGTGTGTGTGTGTGTGTGTGTGTGTGTGTGTGTGTGTGTGTGTGTGTGTGTGTGTGTGTGTGTGTGTGTGTGTGTGTGTGTGTGTGTGTGTGTGTGTGTGTGTGTGTGTGTGTGTGTGTGTGTGTGTGTGTGTGTGTGTGTGTGTGTGTGTGTGTGTGTGTGTGTGTGTGTGTGTGTGTGTGTGTGTGTGTGTGTGTGTGTGTGTGTGTTCGAAATTCAAGGGGCGTGGCATAGAGCTCTACAAAGGGTCCACTGTTGCGAGAGGGGTGCGCCGACGCCTTTATGTGCTGATTTCTCAAAGAAAGTCCAGAAGGAAATTGCTGTTAATGTTCGCAAGCGAAGTTGCCAAGGTCCGCCTCTGATACCCCCATCGAAAACGAGGATTTTGAGAAAACTGGTAAATGGTAGTTGATAATTCTCTATGTTAGATATCTTTAATGAACCACTAGCTTGATTCGAGCATGTGCCCTTGTTAGAGTTTCTGCAGCACTTAATGTTCGCCCAAATACCTTCAGCACACCGTGTGAAGTTAGAGCACTGAAATATTGCTGCACTTATAGGAAAGTGTAATGTGATGGGACATATTAGTATTGGAGTATGTAGCTCCATACATACTATAGTGCTACAAGACGAGAAAAATGAAGGTTGAGATGAAGAAGAGAGTAGAACTGACCGCGCATGGACAGCTGAAGGACAGCACATGCGAGTAGTGCATAGAAATCCTGCCGGACAGGCTCGAGTCACATCACACATCAGAGGCTGCTGCGTGGACGGGAATACCATCGGCTTCTGTCCGTCGGGACATTTGCGTAACAGCTTCATCTTCGACGGTTTCAACAAGTTTGGTATTGCACTAGAATGAATCGTTCATAATTGTACGGGAAGTAGGTGAACATATGCCACAAGAGGGTAAAACTAACCTCGTCTGGACACGCACCCGCGACTGATTGGCCTGTGCTGGATAACAACACAAGTACGTGAAAGCAGCTGCCGAGAATGTGCAGGACGATGCCACAGGACATCTCACCCCACCGATGCACTCCACAAGAGATAGCGTGTAGCTCAACGCAGGTTTTTGATGTTGTCCACAAGGATGAGCTAAAGTAAAACACTGCGCAGGTCTTTGAGGACCAGTTGCTCATTTGACATGGAGCGAGAGATTCAGCAATAAAAAATATCATTTTCTATCAAATATCAAAATAACTGAAGCTCAGTATTGGTTAATTTTTAATTGTTTCTTCTTTGCACGCCCCTTCCCTCCCCTTCCGCCCAAATTCCGCGCCGCCACTGGCTCCTGGGTAAAAATCAATCTCGAATACATCTATCTCGAATTCTACGTAAGCATTCACAATCTGTACATAAAGGGGGGGGGGGGGCATAAGTTATTGTACATCGTTTGCTGGCTTATCACTCCGCGGTAGTGCAACATATTTTGACAAGCTAGATCTCTCTTGATAGAGCTGGATTTCCTCTATTCTCTGATTACAAACATGCCCTGAATACTCGGTATATGGCGGAGAAATTTTAGCGGGAACTTCAAACTCACATTTTTGGTGCCGCCAAATGCACTGATTCAGCCTGCAATTCCTGAGCAAAACAGCCATAAAAACAGTTTTCGACATTTAAGTGGGATAAAAAATAGTCCCGTACTCTTGAAGCCTATTTTGAGGTGTACGTGTAAAATCCACTGAAGATCGAGCTAGATAAGAGCACAGGATGAGGCTGTTCCAAAAATTGCTTGGATGAGAAAACCAAGCCTTGGGTTTCGAGGAGAACATATCAATAGTCTAGCTGATGTCCTGTCTTTTAGTGAAAAAAATCCTGGAACTCAAATTTGGTGGAAATTGGCCATTACCGGTGGCATGGAGTAGCCGTGGTTTTCAGCCCGCATATTTCTCAGACTTCGCTTTCTTGGGGAACCCCGGACATGGCTAGAAAGAGCACTTCTTGCTCTTCAAGAATCATGTGAGCAGTAAAATCCGATTCAAAGATTCTCTGGATTTTCCAGGGAAAATTTTCACCACAACCCACTTTCCTCAAGAAGTTTGTTTCGAGGCCGACTGCTCGATAGCAAAATCTTTTCGGAAAAGCAGGTCTTAATCAAAAGATACTTTGAACTTTGTTCTATTTTGCAGAAGAAAGAGCGGAACAATGCATGCGTTCCTGGCGGAGAAATAAAAGATCAAACGTTGTACAATAACTTATACCCCCCCACCCCTGTATAAAAATGAATGTCTGTATGTATGTGTGTATGTATAGTCAACTCCAAAAGTCCGTAGACAAGAGTTGGGAACGCGGTGCGTGTTTTCCTCCGTGTCTCTGCCCTGCATGCCCCGCTGAATCCGTGCAGCAGACAGCGAGAGAGCCGCGCCGCGGTCCCAACTCTTGTCTACGGACTTTTGGAGTTGCCTATACATATGTTTCGAATAGAAATCGCTGGGAGTTAACTGATGGGGATCAAACTTTGCACCCATAGTCCCCATAGGCCTGCGGATGTTTTAGGCTACTTAGGTTATTGATTGATCTATCGATTTTATTGATTTTTCGCTATTTTTTGTCCACGGGTCGGCGAAGACATGTCCACTGGGGTTCCTCGATACGCTGAACACGAATACGACATCCGTTTCGCACGAAATGTTGATTTATCGATTTTATTGGTTTTTCCGTGTTGGTTAACCCCAGTATACATGTCTTCACCAACCCGTGGGCAAAAATTGCCCGCGGGTCGGTGAAGACATGTATACTGGGGTTAACCAATAAGCTGAATGTGAATGCGGGTGGGTGAAAAGGATCATGGGGGTGCTCATGAGCATAATGAACACTATGAAAGGGTTCGTTGGGTTTTACAATTGTCGCAGTCAGCGTTTAACTGCCGGTAGAAAGAAAACACCCGAGCGAAGCCGGGCACACCGTCTAGTTCATTTCTAATTGTTTTGTTTTGGGTTTTTTTTTCAGTAAGTTCTGGGTGAATTCATGATTTGCTATCTAGCTATTCATCTATTATTTACACCATACAGGAGTGCTATGACTGGAACAGTATACTAATCAGGTATAGTAAGGCGATAAATCTATTGAAAAAAGTAAAAATGAGCAGAATCCTGTCAAACCACCCTCTGTACAAACTTGGGAGAAAAGCTAGGAGTCTAACCAGGGCTACATATGTGTTTGGGTTGGACCTTATCTCCCTGTCCCACATTTCGCCCGGAATTCGTCTGGAGTTATTGGTTGTAGCGTTAAGGGCAATTTATATGATGCGTGCGTCTATATAATGAACGATAGGGCTAATCGCATCGCTGACGTAGCTCAGACGCACGCCGTAACGGCTTGTGGCGGCATTATTTTTTTCCATTGAAGATGTACATGCCGCGTTGACCCGCCTTCATGGAAAAAATTCCGCAAATGAATGTGTGCGTCTGGCTAGTAAAAACTGCCCTTTAGGAGTTCAGGCGGAATGCGCCAGTGTGAACCACCAGAGTGCATTCTAACAATAAGCTGACCGTACAGGCTCACCCAGACATCTACCCTTATGTAGCACTGCTTCTCCATCACACATACACCTTCCTGTTTGACACTTGGCCCCTTCACTGCATTGCGTATCGTCGGCGCATTGTCTATTTATCGTCACTGAGCTCAGAGGTTTTCCTTTCACCTGAAACTTAGTCTTGTTATCTATGGAAAATCAGGGAAATCATGTTGTTGACCAACCGCAGTGTTGTTCGCCTTCCTACTCTGATGATGTAGCGTTGTAGGTGTGCTGTTGTGAGTACAGATCGAGTTCACGCAAATCGTACCATTGTAGCATTGTGAGTTCATCAAGCACGCTGCTCCCGGAGAACCTCGAGGCCTAAATTTTCAGGAAAATTGATTCTGTTTCAAGTTTTAAGTTCACGTACGTTCCAAGATCTTAGGCTTTCCCTCAGGATGAACGAGTTTTGGAACTGAAAACCTAGTGTGCAAGTTTAATTATCATTCTTCATCACAATTCGTGGAAATTTTCCTAAGGCGCATTACCAATGGAGCTGGAGGTGTCCACACCAACAGTTTTTCGGCATTGTAGATCAAGGAAAAGACTAGAGGATTGTTGTTTTTCGCTCACCTGCATTCTCCGTTAGTTACTACCGCATCCGGTGGGCAGTAGGACTTTGGAGCGGCCACAGTTGTGCGTTCTTGCAGAATCACTGCTGTCGTAGGGGTTTGTGGTGGAAGGGTCGTTGCCGACGACATCGTTGAACTCTCTTCACTTATCTGCAATAAATGCTATCTGGAGCAAGGAGAAGTCAATTTGATTCTTATCTGTGTGCGACGTTTAAAAGCTGAGTAGTGAGGACTTATGCTAAATACCAGGGACTAAAGTTGTCTACTTGCCCACTATAATTCTGCTGTAAGATATTGTCTACTGTGAGTTGCCCACCAACCATGGACAAAGATGGCTACCGAACATTTGCTTTCATTTTATGAACAAGATGAAGGAAAAGGAATACGGCAATTAACGATGACTTTCACAACTAATTCCGGACCAATAATGACAGTGGTAAAAATGGTGGTAGTGGTAGAAAAGCTGGAAAAGGTACAGGAGATGGAGAAGGAGAGACATGTCGTCCTCAAATTTCACTACCAGAAATTGAGCGGAGAAGTTCGACTTCTATAAAAAGGCATGCCTTCGCCTATTTTTCCTGTTTAGGTTGTTTGGAAAATATTGAGACACTCTATGCTACGACCGGTCTTCGAAGTTTTCCTATCCAGCTAGAAATTTTAAGGGCATACCGTAATCAGTATGAGCGGAGGTCATCTGGAGCCACCTATCAGGGGGACGAGCTGAGCCCTGCAGGGTCAGGAATTAGGTTGCTACAGACCGAGTAATTAACAGTCACTACACCGCTAGGGCAAGAAGTGCTCAGACTGGTCAGCAGCTCCAAACGAGGATACTCTGTTCCTCAGCTCAAGAGGTAGCCGAGTACGTAAGTGGCTTTGAGAAGACGTTTCGACGGAAACGAAACGTTGAAACCGACATTTCAGGACTGCTTGCCCGAGAACGCGATGATAATGTCGTCATGCTCTTTGCCAGCCGAGGCGTCCACTGAAGTTCGTATAGGAGAACTGCTCAACTCAGACTGGTACACTTTTTTTGGCGCCGAGAAGAAAAGCAGTGCTGTTGTATCTCTCTGTCGCAGATGCGTGGAGGACAGACAATGACCTAGTGAACCAGAGCTAGGATTGAAAAACGTATAACCAAGCGACGACGGGTTACCAAACTCACCTTTATATGTACCCTGCGTCTCATGACATTACACAGTCTATTGGAAAACCAATCACGTTGACCAACATTGTTTTGCTTGGCTGACTTTCCATGAATCCTAGCCCGATGCGTGGGAGTTCAGGGAGTGGCACGAGGAAGAACTTCCGCTGGTGTGTCTCAATAATTTCCCAACAAGGGCATTTTGTACTAGCCAGGCGCACGCATTCAATTGCGGAAAATTTTCTATGAAAACCGGTCAACGCGGCATATCATTCTCAATAAGTGAACGCGTGTCCGCCGCGAGATCGTAAACACAGGCGTATTAGCTGCGTCAGCGATGCGACAAGCCCTATCCTTCATCATATAGACGTACGCGCGTCAAACTCACGCACATAGTATAAATTGCCCTACATCCTAATTTTTTTTCTGTTTCGTTTGTACTAATAATCTAAGTAGTCGTTGCCTACGCAGTTATTGATCACTCATTTTTTAAAGTTACGTATTTACTCTCATTTTTTTCTCTTTTTTGTTCATTTTGTTTTGTTTCTCTTGTTGATATGGCTTTTACTAATTGAATAAAGAAAACCAACTTCATTTCTCATCACTGTTTTACTAACAGAAATTGAATTTTGTTCTTCGTATACGACTCTTCTTCCATTGGTCACATCCATGTTATACCCCGGAACAGATATTTTTTTACATCCCTTGAGAACCCTTTTTTGACACCCGTTAAAATCGAAGAGCTGCATAGGAAAATTCTAAAAGCTCTAAATGACTAACGGATTGTTTGGGGGCATCAGTGGTATCCACGTTAGTGCAGCATAAAGATTTCCTCTGCTTCGTGTCCTGACAAGAATATCCTGAAGGGCAGGTGCTTGTCCCCTTCAAACAAGCCATGGCGCTTCCGGTTAGATCCAAGAAAGCGACCGAGTTGCCTGGACATCCTTGAAACAAAAAATTTTCGCCATGAACAAAATCATGTTCGCGGACCACGATAGTATCCTAGCAACATTCTCTCCACAATTTTCACTGCAATGAAAGTTAGTTTTGTCTTGGTTTTGTATAAAATTGTCTGAGAATGTAAAATTGGCTCAAACAATCGCGAAAGCTCTATCAAATTCTTAAAAATAACACTTTAGCACAGTCCAGTACCTGCTTTATGTCCACAGCACTGGAACTGTTTATTTTTGTCAGAGAACTGACAAAAATACCCAAGCGGACAGTTACTGCCAGACGAAGAACAGACCAACGGATTGTCCCCTTTGAGGAAAGCGACTTGGGATGGAGGACAGCCGCTTTCTAAAAAAGGCATTCTAGCAGAGTGGAACAGAGCGATGGGAAGTGTTGGAACGAGCCTTGCTCTATTCGTTCCTGCTCCTCCGGTGGCTGCTTTCCACAGCACTGATATCTCTGGAAGAGCATCGCGTACTGACACGAGAACGCCGCAGGACAAGTCCTGCTGCCATTGTTGAACGGGTCGCACTCGACTATTTTCTCGTTCGAGGTGAGCGCGTACTCGCCGGGAGGGCAGCCCTCTGTAATTTCAAGCTGACACGATGGTGGAGATACCTGCGGTAGAATTTACCTGTCACAGAGTTGCTGCTGACTTTGCAGCAAAAACCGCTGACTGACTGTGGCTTTCGGAGGTGACAGCGGTATCCCAAGGGACACGAACTGAACAGTCCGGGAGAACAGATCTTTGGCATTTTTGTACCGTCATCTACCAGGAATTTGGCTCCATCCTTGCATACATCTGAAAGCAGTAAATGTATGTACGCAAAATAACTAGATAACTGATTCAAACAATTGTCGTGTCAAGTGTGATCGAAAATGTCAAATAGAGTGGTAAGCGTGATGTTTCCACAAAAAAGCAAGGAAATCGCGTACCCCTTTCAGAGCAGCAGAATCCTTGCGTCACTCCTTTGACTCTGGATTGACAGGAAAAACCATCGGCACATTCGCTTCGAGAGTTCATGAAGCATCGTTGTGGCAACGATGTTTTCTTAGCTCGGAACACAGCTCTCCCTTCAGGGCATAGATCTAGAAGGCAAAAAAAAATTAAAAAAAGATGGTGAATGAATGAATGGATGCCTTGGATTGTTGACATCGAGGTCTGAGGAAGGCCAAAAGCCAAAAGGTTACAGATAAAGGCATCAAAGAGTTTTCGACTGAACGTACGTACGTACATATATCGCGGAGGTGGATTAAACGGTAGAGGAAAGAGGGGTAGGGGAGAAAAGAAGGTAGTCTGCCAAAAAAAGTTGCCGGATAGGCGGAATTTCGGAAGTGAAAAACTTTAAAGATCCGTGCAAACCCCAGTGATAAAAAAACATAAAAAAAATTAGCAGTGAAATCAAGAACTGAAAATACACTGATAGAAAATTTCCATTTCTTCAAATACTGGGTTTTCAAATAGGTTCCAGCAATTTTTTAGGTTGAGAAACTAGATGTGTGGAAGACTGAGAAAATCAATGGAAAGATGAGATTCAGCCTCGAGCAATCCTGTCAACTAGTAAATGGCCCTCTCTACAGAAATATCTCAAGCTGCATCGGCTCTGCTTTGACCGTGGTGAAAGAGAAAAAAGTAGAAAAACTATCCAAAAAGTTGTTTGCTCTGAAGAGAGTTCACAAGGAGTTACGCTTCCGACAGTTCAGGTGGCAGCGATGGACACCAAGACTGCCACGGCACGCTTCAACTTGTGGTGGTTGTCCTGGTGGGAGCACCTCAAACTCTCCAGAAGGAATGATTTTAAAGCGGGGTTGTTCGGCACTTCCGTAAAGCAATACGTGTACCATCGTGGTCAGAGGAGCCTGCAGATTCTCAAAGCTCATCACCTCAAAGTGCATCCTGAGTTGAGATCCTCCTTTTAAGCTAGTTGAACTTAAGGCCCCATTTATGCGAAACAATCGATTTCCTATCCAGGGGAACAGAACAAGTAAATCGGAAGTGAGGTGTCTGAAATGAACTCACTCTCAGACGTAGGGGCACAACAATAGTATCTGTTCTTCTTGGCGTTGAACCTGCACAGGAAATGTGCCGGACAACTGCCAGGAACATTCACAGTGCATTCTCGCACTGTTTCGTCCAGTGCGTTCACAAACGGTCGCTCATCCTGAGGGCACACATCTGGAAAATTTTGCTGCAGTTGAGAACTGCGCACAGCAGCGACTCCATCACGAACCATTACTGTGGAATCCACAGCAGACAGATGATGCAAGAATGGTATTGAAGCGGCATTGAGAAGTTCCAGGACAGCTGTTCCTCACGTCGTTATCACAGTGGAGCGGACGAGATGAGCCTGGCTCTTTGATGACGATCTCTCCGGCTTCGCATCCTACAAGTATGGCTGCAGGAGCGTGAACGAGACGTCACCAAACACCGCCAACCTGCGCTTGAGCAAAAATTCTCGCACTGTTCCTTCTTGGCGAAATTGTTGTGGTTGCCCCTACACCCGTTGTATTGGAACGAGGTGCATCGTCTCGTTACGAGATTGAAGTAGTAGCGCGTTGTGGACACCATCGAACACTGGCTTCCTTGCTGGGGAGCCTGGCTGCAGATGTAGACTGAAATGTTAACATTTATATATTTTTGGCTATCCCCCCTCCCCCACTCAACCCCCTGAAAAATTTTTGTGAAGGACAGAAAATTGTGACTGAAAATAAAAACAGTAAGTAAATACCTATTTCAATACCTATTAGTTGCTAGAACAAATCTGCTCACTTTCTTTACAAAAAGTGAGAACAGCTCACATACGACTCATATGCACACCATTAAAAGATCGAATGTTGAACGAAACCGGAGCAAATTTCCCTAACCTTTGGTTGGACAGCAGCGGTTTACAACGTTGCCGTTCAAAGGCACGGCAACGCATTCGTGCGTTGATGGACAGCGTTGAGAAATGGAACAGACGATGTGCCTGTTCGAGCTTTCTTCCATCAGAGGAGCGGCACCATTGGGACATCCTTCAACATAGTTTTAGCATGCGCTTATTTTCTTTGCTTTTCCGCTCTGTACGTATTCACTCGTATGCACTACATATACCTCCGACTCCACAGTATTGCTGGCAGTCCTGAGCGCTGAGAAAATTGTTGCCATTTCCATCACAACCCTCGTACAGGAAAGTCTCGCAGGATTGTGTAGCCGCGTTGAAGTGGTAGCGGTAAGTCCTTCCACTCCCACATTTTACTCCTTTATCGGCGCTCAGAGAGCAGGTATAGGCTGAACACGGTGTCTTCTTCGCAATTTCTCCTTTTCAAATAACACAGCACAATGGTGACATACCTTTTGTAGGACAGCATCCATGGTTTCTGCCATCGTACGAACAGACATGATTGGACGGACATTTTGTTTTGGCTGAACAATGCAAGAACTTCCCGGCTTGGTCGCGGTGAGCACGACCCTGCTGACACTGTGGCTCTTCTGGAAGAGGTTCACTTTATTCAGGCGAAAGGGTCTCATGTCTCATGATCGCCATGCTCTGATAATTTTTTAGAACGAACCGAACGCGGTCGAAAAAAAATTTCTAGAAGTAAATAAATAAACCAGAAGTAAATCTGTTTGAGGGAGGCGGGGGGGGGCACCTAACATTGGTCGATATTTTGATCTGTCTTACACGTTTTGACCTGTAACCATTTTAGGTATAATCTTTTTAAAAAATACTTGCCGCCCGCTAAACCGCGCGTCGACTGAGCCACGTCGCAGCACGTATGATAATGCATCGGAGGCGCGGCGCGGCTCGGCAGACGGGCGGTGGATGCCAGAGGCAAGTATTTTTTGGAACGACTGTAACTATTGCATTGGCTTGTCGGCTGACAAGTCAAAGTATTCGCGACGTGTCAACTAACAAATCATGTGGGACAGATCAATATATCGACTAATGTTAGATCCCCCCCCCCCCAACTCCTCTTTCGCCTCATTACCTATTATCCCCTTGCAACTCTGCTGACATAGAACGAGCGAGATGAAGTTATTGTCATTTCCTTGGCACCCGGTGTAGTGGAACACCTCGCACTGTCGCGTAGCAGCGTTGTACCAGTAACGACGTATGGACGAGGTGCAGTCTCCGGGCTGCTTCGGTTGAGTACAGATAGACTCTGAGATTTAGCAGGAATTGATGCGAGATGATCTCGACAGTTCACGCAACTTACGAGAGGTCGGGCAACACACATGGTGACTGCTGCTACATGAATGTGACGATGGACAGTCGGCTGACGTCTCGCATCGCTGCCAGTCCTCTCCTATTCGAAGCGGTGTTCCAGTGGGGCACACAACTAAACAATTCTGACTTACCCAGCAAAATCAGAGTATTCTTCAGCTTTTCCAGGGACAGGGTCGGCAATAGGTTTCGGGAAACATATAACCTTCCAAACCTGCATTTTCAAAAAGAGTGAAACAGCTATCACACGGCAGCCTCAATGCATGGAATCTGGTAACATAAGGAGTACTAGGATACCGAAAGCATTACCTGGTGTCCCTGTATTAAATGATGCTTTCGGAGCAACAAAACCAATGCATGCAAAATCACCCTGAGAAACTAAAAGCCGCATGCATCATTGAGATTACCAAGGGTAAATATGTCAACTCCTTTCACAATTACCTACTGTTAATACTGGCATGACAGCGTTTACCCTAAGTAACCTGAATGATGCGTCCAGGCCCAGGAAAAATGCTTAAGTAGTCCTTCCCAACTATGCTCACTGCTCACTGCTCACTCTTTACCGCCATGTCTACCGTTATAGCACTTCACCTGAAAGCAGGACGGAACTTCCCATAAGACATGAGATCATGCCTTTTTCAACGATTTCCCTACTTCGTGCAAAAATATTTGTCGAACCGTAAATTTCCCAGGTGAACCTCCGCACTAATTCTTGGTTCTCCAGCTAATTCCCTGTGTTCGTCCGGCGACATGCTCTGGGATACATGATTGTGACCACTCTGCAACTCACGTTTCGAGCAGAAGGCCTCGCAGTCCTGCTTTGTGTTGAAGTTGTTGAAGTTGCCAAGCCCATGGTAGACAAAATTCAAGCACTTCCCTCGGTGGACGTCGTAGTAGTAGCGTGTCATGGATCGGCTGAATGGTCGTGGAATTAAGACAGCACATCAGCAATTAAGTAGAAATCCAATGCTGATTCATTTGATTTTAGATCAATAAATACTTTAGCAAGCAACCATTCCCCTACCTGTTTGACAGCAATCTTCCACTGATTGATAGGAAATGTCAACTACCTATGGTAAGATTATCCAGGAAAAGTGGAACAGTTCCTGTGGGAGCCTCCAGCTATAGGATAATTTATACCATGCAGACGTAACCACGTGCGTCTGAGCTGCGACAGCAATGCGACTCTTCCTATGCTCCATGATATAGACACACGCACGTCAAACGCACGCATCTAGTATAAATATTCTTCATCTGGACCGGCGCAACTGCGTGGGACCAATGGTGGAGTGGATGCGCAGACAATCAGGTGAACGAGTCTAGGCGCGGATGCATAATTGAAGGAATGGATAATTTCATACCCATGAGAGTGATTACCCATGGTTAGCAGCTTGGTATCGTAGACAACGTCACATCAAACGTTTTGATGGGTGCCAAGCAACCCATAAAGTTTGGTACATTAACATTTTACCATGGGTAATCTCAACGGGGAATTGGGGCTGGACTGGTGGTGTTTTCCATACGTACAATTGCAATCGTGGCCATAATCGAAATTTCCCATAACTCTCTTTAAACGCATGTGCGCAACGGCTCATTCGGTTATTATGATCTGGGGTTAGGCGATGAGCACGTTGTAGAAGTAAAAGTTGATTTGACTAGTTTAATAAAACTAACAATAAGATTCTGGCTCTAGGTCGAGCTGTGTGATAATCGCTACCAACTCAGCACTCATGGGGTTCGACCCCAACACGAACGGGGTTTCGACCTAAGTTATATCTAGGGTCGACCACCTGGTTTCCCACCTCCACCCACCCCCCCCC
>JARK01001470.1:484981-513336 GCA_000688135.1 Ancylostoma ceylanicum
GGAGACGGGTGCAGTGCTGCGATAGGGGTGCGTCGGCGCCCGAATCAGGATGAGGCGGGTCGGCGGCGTAGCGTTTGGGTCCCGTCGGAAAATGAGCGTGGCTAAAGGTGCCCCATGGATTCACATGCTCTGCGCCGGCGGTGAGTCAGGACAGGCTCATGCGAACGTATGAAATTACATAAATCCTGAAGAAAACTTTGGATGGATTCAGTTTCAGGAATGGAAAGAAGTAGTTTGTTCCTTTTGTTCTTACGTTCTGAACATTCCTAACGAACACAACGAGACACATTATTCTAAGGTTGTTCTAAAAGTATGTCCATTTCAAATCTTGATGCGAAGAAAATTAAAAGCAAATATTGAACCGTGATTTCAACGACCAACTAGAACTTTGGATTGCTGTGCTTTCATACGTTCGTATGAGCCTGACTGTCAGTCACCGCTGGCGCAGAGCGCGCGTATCCATGGGGCATGGTTAGCCCCGCCCATTTCTAGACGGGACCCAAATGCCCTCCCTCCAGACGGGTCCACTGCTGTTATAAGGGTGCACCGGTGCCCAAAGTGAGGAAAGGCGAGTCTGTTGCTGGCTGTGATAAGGCTGTGTCGGCGCCCAATATGGGGGAGGACGGGTCCACAAAAGGAGGGAAACACCTGGAGACGGGTAAACTGATGGAGAAAGGGTGCTCCAGAATCCAGTAAAGAGAAAATGCTCATGGCTCAATCGCGTTGCTATCATCTGACGACATTGAGAAGACATAAAATGCTAGAGATCAGCATTGAGAAGTATCCCATCCGCGTTTCTTTGTTCCTATCACAACTCCTTCCTCTGCCGCGCTTTCCTCCTCTCCTTTGTGTCTGAACACACGGCTCCCTGTTCTTTTATGTTTCAGCTAACTCTTATTACTCAGTCAATCACAATAAACAGAAACATACACAATTCCTGTGATCATCCTAGATGAACCAGTGGCATGTTAGAATCAATAAAAAGAAGTAATCGAGGAGAAGTCATGCGAGCAAAGCGAGCATTAGGAAGAGTCTGGGATATGACTTGTTTATGTTATAGCAGAATGGATTAGCATTGATAGATAGTTGATAAATGAACCTATAAAAGTGGACCGGAGTGAGTGGTGGTGTTATTAGCAATCGACATTCACCTGCGCTGCCACCAAGCAACTTCGAGAGGCAGCAGTCTCCAAGCTGTTACTTGGCAATGGTCTCGGAAGTTTGATGATATATTGAGTCAAGGAATCACATAGACATTCAGGTACAGCAACCCAGCGGCAGTGTCAAAGCCATGGGGAAGAACCGGTCGATGTCCACTACTGAGCGCAAAAATCAAACGACTGATAAAACCAAGAGCGACGACAAAGACAAAGGCTTACCTGCACTGGAACCTACGCTGCCAAGTCCTCCACGGCTAACTCCAGCTGTGAGTACCAAAGGAGGAGGCTTTTCATGGCCAAGAAGCGCTAATACATGAGTCTGTTTTCTCCAGATAACATCCGCAGGCAGAATGCGCCACAGACGACGTCCTAGTAAATCAATACCTATGATTCCACTCGGAACAGCTATTCAGGTTTCGCTTCAGTTTAATTAGTGAAATATCCGTGAACATTCACTTAGCTAGCGAAAGAACATAGAAAAATGCTCGCTTCACAGGCGGCTGAATCTTCCCCACTTTTGAAAGGCTGATATCTTCCCCAATAGAAATTGTGTATTTTGACAGCAGCTTCCTTGTCAAGTGAAGTATTGGCTCACCTCACTCTTCAAGACTTTGGATTGTAGCTCCTGTAGGTTAGCAGGTGCATGAACACAAATAGAGATAAATGAAACCATTCTAGGCTCAGACCGCTACGCGCCCGCCATTGGGTATCCTTATATTTCACCGGCAATCGTGGCGATCGCCACGACAACCGGCTGTCGTCGCGATCGCCACGACCGCCGGCGGTCGCCACATGGATAAAGTGAATAAGAAGACCCCAGACGAAAGGGGGATGATAATCGAAGGGGAGTGGCAATCGATAGGCATCTTTTCCATTTTCGCTATCACCCACATCGCCAGTTCATTTTGGACACCGTTGAAAAGTACCGGCGATGAGCTCCGTTTGGCAGCTTCCATGGCGATTTAACGTGGCAATCGATACGTACCGTTTCTATCATCGTTAATTCCTACATCGCCGGCTCATTTGGATTTATTTTGAACTGAAGAAGTTTGGGGATACTCAATGCATGAGCTCACGTTGGTGATGCGTGGTGATACTATTGATACGGCATGATAGAGTCATCCGCTCTTGTGGTCAGTTAGCGGTCGGTCGGTGTTGATAATTATTATTCCTAACAATATCAACCTTGTGAACTTCATATTTCACCTATGTCCTAGAAGTAGTCTGTTCTGTCATGGACAGATATAATTGTTTACGATAGGTACTTGTAAACCGCCAGGTCGTGACTCAATAGCATTTGTGTAGATACTCCTGGCGGTTATTACTTTGAAGTATGTATCTACTGTACAGATATGAGCATCTAGGGCAACTCCGCCCAAACCTTTTGCATAAAAGGCCCTGGATGCTCAGATCTGGGCTCGTCTTGACGTATCCTTCGTCATCGTCGCCACTGCCAACTGCTGTGGTCTGAGTCAGGGAACCCTTCGTGGCGTGAACTGACCAGACGTAAACCGGCAACAACACTCATTCGTCGTCAGGAGCCGTATGCATACCTCTCCCCGAGCATCCCCACCGGGGACGGGGATGAGATGAGACTAGACGAATGCGTAAAATCATCGCTCCAACGCAAATTAGTGGGCGAGTTTCTTCAAGAGGGCATCCCTGGAAATATGCATACGAGTTTTCCCCGACCGTCCCTGGCCGGGGATACTTCCCGGGCGGGATGGTCGGGGATCGGGGATGGCCGGGGAGAGATATGCATACGGCTCCAGAGGCTGTCATAGTCCAACTCAGGGAACCCTACGTGGCGTGAACTGAGGCGGACAATAACTGTGATCAATAAACAGTTACTATAACAGTTGCACTCGACACAAACCCATTGGTCCCCACCAAAGTCGGGTCGTCACGTCACTACTGTGACATCGAGGTGGCTCTGAAGAAGGCGATTTGCCGAAACGCAAGCCAAAATAAACTGATTACCAACCTCGTGTACAGCTTACAAAATTAATCAGAATAGTGCACGGATATGCCGAGGTTTATAGGATGTCGGACTTTTCAATAAATAGATAAATGAACAAATAAGTTAGTGAATAAACAAATAAAAGAATCAATAAGTAAATAACCACTTTCAGGGTAAATACGAGTTGCAGAGTGTTCTCGGAGCAGGTGGATATGGACAAATTTTCAAGGCTTTTGATGCAGTCAGTGGATGTTCTTAATGTTTCTTCGTGATTTTGTTGTTCCACACTTTTTCTTTAGAATAAGAACTTGCACGTAGCTGTGAAAATAATGCAAAAAAGGCATGAGCCTCAAAGAATGATTTTGGAACAACAGATCTTATACCAATTGAAAGGAAAACCAGAATTTCCTCAACTGGTAACCGTATACTACTAGCAAACACTGAGATGAGTGCACTACATGTTCACTTTAGTACGGCAGCGGAACATTCGAAGACTATATGTTCATTGTAATGGAGTTACTCGGCAAAAGTTTATCTGAAATGCGGAAAAAGAATGAAGGAAAAAAGTAAGTTCAGCAACCCAATCCAGAACAACCCGCTAAGCAAAAAAATGTTACGTTTGAGGTTCGACGCAGTAACTGCTCTGCGGGTTGGCCTTATGATTACTGATTCGCTGAAGGTCCTACACGAGATGGGATTCCTACACAGGTATGTATCCCAAATAAAACATCATTCTGTTCAGGCAAGCGAAACTAGCGTTAACATCAATCTAGAAATACGTGTCGTCCGAATCAGCAGCCGAATTAACTGCAACATGAACATGAAGAAGAATCCATAAGCCATTCTATACCTCTAACTCCAGCTTTAGCTCCCATCTCAAGTCATCATTGTCTACAGTACTTTGGAGCCACTAATGATGTTTGTACTATGATTCTAGGTCGTTATTTATTACCAGTTTGGTTGTATGGTGAGGCCGGACTTCAAGACTTTTCCTAATGCTCGCTTCGATCTCATAACGTCACTTCATTTTCATCCTGTAGACTTATATCCATGTCGAATTTTTGCTAATTTCGAGCACCGTACCAAAAGTCGCAGCAAGTGTGATCTTCTAATGCTGGAACTCCACTTTATCGGGGGTATACGATTCGATCATCTCATAATGTATTCCACAACGTTTGGCGATAACGTCGGGTATTACTACTCTGCCAACTGAGGTCTGAGGGGGTTTTATTATTTCGACTAACAAAGTTATACCTCAAACTAGCGAAGAAAACACTTCTTCGCCTATAGCTCCAGCAAGCAAAACATTTTTTCGCCTCTAGCTCCATCTCCGATGGTCGTGTCAAGACAGTGTGTGCGCCAAGGGCACTGTTGACGGAATAAGAGGAAGACATCTGGCCGCAGTCCGTCAGATTCTCCTAATTCGCTCTCATCCATGCAGAATTGGCGCCATGTATTACAAAGAGAATGTGTTCAGCATGCAGAGGCTTTTAAGAGTTCTATCCTGGAAATCACTAGTTAGCTATTGAATCGTTTGCGATGCAGTTAATTATAGGGATGTAAAACCAGGGAACATGTGTGTCGGCGCTACACAGGCCACTGTTCGAAGAATTTATCTATTGGACTTTGGATTAGCCAGACAGTTCCGGGTATGTTCTAGAACATTTGTTAAGCAAATAGTTCTGAAGACACAGTTTTCTTGTTCAGGATAAAGGTAAAGTGAAAAAGCGAAATCATGTTGGATTCAGGGGTACGCTTAGATATGTGTCGCTGAATGTTCACGAAAGGAAAGATCAGGTGAATTAATGTCAAATAAAGTGATTCTATCGACTGTCTTGATGCACATTTTGAAGACTGACTCCAAAGCAAAGAAAGATATGTTCTTTAAGTGTACTTGCGACGATTTGATATCGAATTTTTATTCAATGGTGGAATTAGCAGAAGGAACTCTGCCGTGGACTAGGATGAGAGATGCGGAAGACATCGCACGGAGAAAAAGAAACATCTCGTTCGAAGAATTATGCCCGTCAGTTAAGTTCGCTAGTTGGTTTTGTTTTGTGAGCACAACAGAGGCTTGTTTTGTATTGCAGACGTTTTAGGTTCAGCGGTATGTCAACGGAATTACAAGAGTACTACACATACTGCTATGACAATGTGGAAGACCCTAATCAACCCAACTACGACTATCTTAAAGACATCATCAAGGTGAAGAGAGCACTCCTCATTTTTAAACTCTGAAACAACCTTCTGATTCTAGAAATCTTTACCCGCCAACTTTGACTTCAACACTCCGATGCCATGGGAGGTTAAGCCGGGCGACAACACAACTGCGAATTTTACTCAGGACACGAATCCTTCGAACGAGCCGAACCCTGTCACATAGTAGTGCAAAACACTTCGAGCTAATTTAAAGCAATTCAACTTTTAACTGTAGTCGACGACGTATACGTGTTATGCAGATGGGTGCTCCTCTGCGTAAATAAAGATTTCTAGTTCTGTCCAGGACCAAATTCAATATTTTTCACGCTTGGTCTTCAAGCAGCAGTATGTATGCTTGTCCTCGCAACAAACCCACGGAAACCAATTTTCACCTACTAACAAATGGAATTCCATGGAATGGGTTCACGGTTACGGAAGATGTTCATTGACGCGAGAAAAGTCCATACTGAGGGTCGCAAAAACGCCAAATTCTGGGATTACGGATGTGGACAAAAAAGGATAATGTGGAATTTATCCAAACTACCTGGAGGCTAAGCGCGAAAAGAAACTGCATTGGAGGCCTCACGACTTCTTTAAAGGCAGCACCCACGAAAATTTTTGATTTTGGATCTCAGCATGTTTTGAAGGTATTGAAGGTGCTTAATACTTTCTTAAACACAAAACTTCACGTTCGCATTTAAATAACTATTTTTGAAGCTTCACAATCAAGTAGTGTTCAACAGATATGGCCGAGGGAAACAAGCACAGCTACCAGAAACAAAATTGAAAAGATGAGAGAAAACTACACAATTTTGGAAGCATAACGGGGGAATTCCTTCGAGAAGGGTGACGTTTGACAAAGAGATCAGCTGGTAATCGATCTTTTCCGCGCTCCAAAAAGATTTCGGTGCTCTAACTGCGAAAACGAAACAGGGAAAACACGTACAATAAGCTGATAATTACTCAGACAAAAATGTCAGGACATGCGGAGGACGATGGCCCTCATTTGTTAAGGATGTTTACTGGTCATGCGGTGATAGTAATAATCTTCGGGACATGCGGAGGACGTAGTCGAGGGGTGCGATATAGGCCCGAAAAACCGTCAGGACTTGCGGAGGACGTAGTCGGGGGTGCGGCATACCCCCGAACTCTGATAAAATCCTCGGATGGGTGCGGAGGAACATGGCAAGCAATCCGAGAACCCCCCGATGTTTGACATCACAGTGCAGTGAGTTCTGCCTATTTCCCCACTGTTTCTAGCCATGCACTACATCCTTCTGCTACATTAGAGCCTATACGAGCTCTTGTAATTTCCGCTATAAATCACAATTCACTTGAAGTGTCTCTTTTACAGGGTGGGCCAAAAAAATGGTTACAACACGTGTTTTTCTTTTAAAAAGCGTGATATGCAGCCATGCACTACATCCTTCTGCTAGCCATGCACTACACCCTTCTGCTACATTAGAGCCTATACGAGCTCTTGTCATTTCCGCTATAAATCACAATTCACTTGAAGTGTCTCTTTTACAGGGTGGGCCAAAAATATGGTTACAACACGTGTTTTTCTTTTAAAAAGCGTGCTATGCCTTGCGCCTCGCATTCTGCACCGGAGTTCGAGCCCACTAATTTCATAGTGATTCTTCAATTTTGCCTGTTTGTGTTCAGCACATCAGAGAAGCGCATGAACTCGCTCTACTCACTATTCCGTTGTCAGGAGCGGAAAGTGGACAAAATTCATAAATTGATAACTTTACATCGAACTGTTGCCTTTTTTTTTGTTTGGCGTGTTAAAGAATCCAACAGACATGTTATCTGCAATCCCTGGACAAAAACAAGGAAAACCCAATGAAGCCAGTGTAGCCCATGAAACAATCGATAGCTTCCGAAAGAAAGTGTGCTAAAACCTGCATAGCTTTGCAAAGGTAAAGTATCCGACGTATGGTCGTGATCGGTAAAGGTTAGGCCCTGTAACACCCCTTTCTCTTGGAAGTGCTCTGTGATAAAAACATTGGTTGATGCCTCGACTAGTCCCTCAGTTACGGTCACGGATGGAGCATAGGCAAAGCAGCGGACTAGTAAGCAATCGAGGAGCAATGGTAAATGAGTTCGAAATCTCAAAGTGATGGAGGGAGTGATAAGTTTTGCTCGAGAACTCCCATTTCGGGACATGCGGAGGAGGGAACCGGGGTTTGCGGACTAAATCAGAACTTGCGGTCTGTAACAGACCGGGTCCCCTGACCAAGTCCTCTGGATGCCCTGCAGTAGCCCTACGCATGTGTGCGATACTTTGTCTGGGTAATCCGTCCGGTCTTATTGTTAGGCGATCCTATTGTAAGTAGGTAAAAGGACACTTCCAGTGCGGCTTGTGCAGCGAATATGCTCCTCAAGTCCTGGGTTTTCCAAGACTTTCGGAACGTTCGCAACGAAACTTTCCGTAGGTGCGCCTTTAAACCCATCTGCGATTGCGCAACTTCCCATAAATTTTCTAAAACTTCAAGTCACTAAAACACCACACATGTTTAACCAAAATCAACGAACCAACTTTCTGGAACATTTAGTTCAAATTATATTTGAAGTTTGTTCAATGTCATATGTATTACTTGAAAATATAATAAAAAAATGCATGCGGTACGCAAAATAAATACAATAACAAATTCAACGAGAACAAGAGGCAAAGCCATCGAGATAAGTTGTCGATGAGCTTTTTTTTCTTCTCGTGGCCGAGAATGTGAATAATAAACTGCAGCAATTATTAGCAATGCTGCAGCTTTGCAGGCGTGCCGCTCTACTCCACCTGTCCAACTTGTACCCACCATTAACATCGGTAAACCTTCCCCATCTTTTGGGCAGAGAACAACTGTCTCCTCAGAAGAATGCGCAGCGGCACGAGGCCATATAGCAGCTCGTCCAAATGCTGACCCTGGCGCAGTTTTTGAACTTTTTTCTGTGCCAAGGAAAGCACCTTCGACAAAAGAAAGTCATCGCCTGATATTGCAAGTCTAGGATACACGGCAACCATACGGACAACTTTCCACCCTAGGTTGGGAGAGGAGGACAATCAAAAATTTGATCATTTCCCGATATTCCGGTTCAGTTACACAAGTTCCAGGAATTTTTAACTTGTCGATTATTGCACGAATTTCCTCTAATAGCGAAGCAAATACCCTGTAAATATCTATCATGGAGTGGTCCTCAATTCTGCTGTTGTTTTTTCCTGTTTAAGGTCGCATAACTTATGAATGGAAAACCCATAATTTTGGTAGGTCAAATACTAAATTTCCTTAAAAATCGAAAACTGGAGATTTCTCAACAATTCATGTATAAATATATGCGCCTTGATTTGCTCTTTCATGCATATCAAACATTCCAGAAGAAGTGATCAGAAAGGAGTCAATAAAGGCTGTAGAAATCAGCGCGCATCCATAGTTTTACACCCTAATATTACAGATGGCTCTAGCTAGGCTACATTATGGTGAATGGGGGAGCTGAAGTAGTCACAGCTTTGATCACTGAAAGCAACGTTAGTGAAGACATCGGGAATAATCGCACGCGCAGCAAAAAGATGTAGTACTAGCGATGATCTCAAGGGTGCTACCCCCGTCATCTTTACAACTGAATGTGCTCAACTCCGTTTTGGGAAAGTATGTCAGCGTACAAGCGGCTCTCTCAAATTGCAGCATTGCTCCTGAGAACTGCAGTCTATGTAATGCGTATATACATGATCAAATGATTTAAGCCAGGTTTTTCGCAGATGTACTGTCTGGAGGGCGGCCAGAACTGTCTTGGATGATCTTTTCATGCTTACGACAAACACCGCGAACGACTCTCATTGGTGACGGGCATGTAGGTTCTGAAAATGTTGGATCTAAACCAGGTATGCCCTTACCAGAATAGTAGATAACTCACGACAGCGACGAATCAGCTTGCTTCCGATTTCAACCTCTAGAAGAACTAAGTTCCTTGGGCATAATCCTTTGGACACCTTGCGAGGTGGAGCGAAAAAGCTGATCGCCTTCTGAGCTAATCCCTTCTTTTTCGCAAGAGCGTTAACCTTAAATCCCATTGGTGAAAGAGATTAAGTCATTATTACCGGTGGTATGGCACATAACCATTGATGTTAAAGAAGAACATCACAAACTCGACTGATGTACTGGTCCATTGCTAACGGTTTTGGTACGGTACAGCAGTAGGACAAATGGGTATCCTGGTTCCGCTTGCACACGTAGCCTGACGGACATTGTTTGGTGCGAGAACAAATAACAGGTTGTCCTGTTCTGGGATAGAGCAGAGTCTCCCCCGACTTGCAAACATTCAAAGACGCTAAAATGCCTCGAATAATAAAAATTTGGAAAACAATGTTGTTGTTTCAGCGGCAACCACTGAGGATAAATAAAGCACTTACCATCTAACGTCGACCGCTTATGATCAGAGCAGCAATAGTAGTTGCGGCCAGACCTGGAGAAGGTGCAGGTGTACCCAGAGGGACATGATCGACCACCAGTGCAGTGTTTTGCAACGCCGTTGACGAGGTAGGGAAGACGTGACGAGGGACATAAGTCTAAGTGGGAAGGGTAAAGACTGCATGTGAAATAATACCTGGAATTCGGAGAGCCACAGTCTCACAATGTCGTATCCGAGAAACATTTCAACGCTTTCATGATAATGGGATACAAGGCCACGCGCAAAACACGGAGGCTCCTCATATACGTACTCTTCCACCCAGTGCAGCTCATGTTTGTCTGGGGCTTTTACCTTACCCTGGAAATTAGTGAACACAACACACCGAAATTACCATGGAGCATGTTTTATAAGGTCATGATAGCGCACTGTAACACCGTATTCTTTCAGAATCTCCGTAGAGGTGCTTATAAGGTGATGCCTCAGGTATTGTATGTGTTGTTGTGTGTTGCGATATGGTAACTACATTGCACCATGGTGTACTTTCTTCGAGAAGGCAGGCGAAGATCCGCATCCGATACCAAACTTACCATGAACGATTGAGATTGAAGCCACCGTCTTATACCGCTCAGTAGAGGCCCGATGGGAAAGAAACGAATAGATGGCTTGACAATAAAAGAAATGTCCTTTACATTAAAGGACAAGGAAGAGCGCTCGGAAGCACTGACACGTATTACGTTGGGATGGTGATTGTGACATTGTCACATATCATGCTGTGCTTGCTGCAAGTCTCATTTGTTCACATAGCACATTGTTTCCCTCTGAGTTGCTTCTTTGATTAGTTTACTGCTAATATTGTATGACGTAGACTGAACGCAATAGACAGTTCTGTAAGTAGCAAGAAGGTGTTCATGTACCGAAATAACGTGTCAAATGGAAGCCTTCAAAACTTACCAGAAACACTAAAAATTCGTTAAAAGTACTTCAACATCGCGCCGATGTGGTATTTTAAGTTGGCAAATTCTTACCTGTGATGGCCATCGTGTTTGAATTGTCCCTGTTATGATCAGTTGAACCTTCAATTGTTGGTCGAAATGATGTTGTGGGTGCTGTTGAACTAACTGGGATCGGCTTCTTTTCGCAGCGATCATACTGAGAGAAGGCAAACAGATGACAGAAGAACTGCACATAGGAAATGCTGTCTCACAAAACAAACCTTTCTAACGGTGTTGGAGGGACAGTCACATACGCCTTCCGCGCAATATCCTCCACCTTTGCACTGAATCGAGTGGACACAAGCTCTTCCCAAAGACACCATAGGCAGACATTCGTCGTCAAACAGTACTTGGTTCGGCGCACACTCTAGAGCTTCACGATGAACTTCATAAGACTTTAGGAATCTCTGCATCTGCCCACCTTTAACGGCTGCCACGCATCTTTGTTTTTGTTCCACTGTTCCAACTGGACATCGACAAAAACCGTCGCTACATATGGATTCGCCTAAGCATTGGGAATCGTGTTCGCATTTACTTCCAATGTGTTGAACAGATAGGCAGCGCCCGTTCACAGACACTTGCGTCGAATCACAAGCTGAAATTGAATGGAAATCACAAACACCTTCCTGCTTATCATACACACATGGAGAAGTTTTCATTAGAGCGCAGTGACCCAAAAGAACAGGTAACGACTTAGTTCTCCACCTTACAGTAATTAAATACGAAGTGAATTTAGTAGTAAGCAATTACTTGAACAAAGATTCCCTGTAGACTTGTCCATGTCCCTGTAGACTTAGAAATGTGTTGAACCTATGTTAAGTTCGGTTAAAGCAGTAGGAAATGACAACCTTCTAGCATTATACAATTAGTTATCCTTTCGTATATACCACCCAGTTGCGCCTGTCTTCATCAGTTAATTGAACAGTATGGTATCACGAATTAAATTCGATGAAACATCTTTTCGCTATTCTGTTTACAGGTTATGTAAATAATGACAGGAATGTGTAGTCGAAATACGCACATAGTTGCTGAGGACATTATCCGCAATGTGCACTATCCAATAAGTTCGCGGAGAAGTTCTGTTCGCAACAAATATTATTTGATTTTCGTAAGTTGCTAGGAAGAGAGCCCATGTTCTGAACTAATCTGGAAGATACTGCTGTTCCAAGCAGTCGTCAAATGTTACACACACTTTTGCCACTTTTTCAATCTTAGGAGCACTGAGGAACGTCGCGAAACGTCCTGATTCAGGACAGTTTCGCAAGGGCCAGTATTGGGAGAGACCCACTCATCAGAGACACCTTCTATGAGGCTTCTGACTGCTTGTCTACATGTGGAAAAGGATGGGGGATTTGTCAAAATAACTGGCATAGAATCAAGCAGTATCTATTATACAAATGGGAGTAAAAAGAGTATGCGTGAATGCGACCTCACCTTCTCCACCAGCACAGCAAATCTCCTCGTTGTTCCTTCCCTTCACGCAAGTAAAACCCTCGGGGCATGCTTGTCCTCCACTCATCGAACAACGCTGATGCTCTCCAGACATCCCGATGAAGGCGACCTGTTGCACAGTTACAAATCTTAGGAAAGTGATTCCGGTAGATACAATACGTGCATACCATAGGAGAAGGACAGTCACTCGGAATGCCGCAACATTGAAACTGCTTGTTCTGTTGACTGAACTGACAGAAATATCCGGATGGACACGACATGCTGGCTGACGTGCAGATCTGCAAGTGTAAAATTGGAGAGCACTATCGACCACAGTTATCGGTGCGGAACTCCATAGAACCCGGATTTAAATCATCTACTGGTGAGGCTACAAGTTCTTCTAAGAACACAGATTTTCCTCGTACTGCAAAAGGAATATTCTCGAGAAGTAAAATAATTCTGAAATGAGAAGATAGCACAAAGGTTAGCGTTAGGAGAAGTGCTATTTTTACTTCATCTTCGAAACTAACAAGAATCCACTGTAAAACCATGATTTCAGCGAAAAACCTTTTCCATTGGGGAGTTTTTTATAAATGTTAAGCTTCTTCTCGAAAATGCTCTAACTCAGCTACTTTAATTACGGCTCGTGTCTTATTCAACAATCGCTGTCCTGAAACGGTGTGAATTCCACGGGTTACCAAGAGAGCTTGTGAGTGTCGAAAAATAAATCTATGGGTTACCTGTGGTTTACCAGTAGCGACGTCGGTGAATGCGATTTGACGTGACGGGCATCCATCGGCTAGAAATCCCATTATGTGGGAAAATTTTCTTGTTCTACGGTGAGAGTTGACCTACACTCTAGGGTAGGCGGCATTGAGTTTGCCCCGCAGCACTGATATCTCTGAGTTCGAACGGACCACTGACACGTGAAACCATTCGGGCAGCCCTGGTTCGACGGGTTGAATGGATCACAAATGACCACCTGAATGCTTTCTGTTTAACTTTATCACATTGTGATAACTGATTAAGTCTGGTACTAAGTTTGACATGAGGAGGAGATGGCGGGGGCGAGGGGGGAGGAGACAGAATTCGCGTATTACAGTATAGGCTAGCATAAGCTTCGGAGAACCTATCCATATTTGAACAAGGTCATATAGCAGTGATTACAGCGAAATTCAAATCGACATTCTAATCCAACGAATAAATCTACTTTCAAATGAATATGTGGCATGTAACGTAGAGTCCTTTAACCATTCCAATAGCATAGACTTGAGAACTACCAGATCAACCATAAATTTGCCTAATTTTTGCAAAGCTTACCTGTAAAATATGTACAGGTAGAACAGCACCGCATGATGAGTGTAGAGCAGAAAATGAGCCAAAAGCGAAAAATTCTGCATAACGACGGTCTAAATTTCAGTCATCAACTTGAGATTCTCAAACCCAATGGCTGCGGAAGTCACCTACTTGGTTGTCCACACCTAGGATATTCGTCGTCATTCTATAGATATAATTTGGCATATTTAGGANCTTGGGCGTAAACTCAACGAATTTTTGAGCTACAAACTATCTGAGCATACTAGGTAAACGTTTTAAAAAAATGCAGGGAATACCTCGTTCTTGTCCATAAAGACGATCTCTCCTGGAGGGCAACCGTCCGATGGCATGAGATGTGGTTTTCCCCTGGAAAGAAAAAAAAATGCAGAGGTGGTAGGTCTAAGGCTGTTCACTTACCGACAACAGTATCCAGAAACCCCTTCAGATTGTGTCATACAGGTGAAACCTGCTGGGCACGTGACAAAATGACCTATTGAGCATGAGCGTGGCATTCCTGACGTCTCATCCACATAGTACTCTTCCTTATGTGGGCAAATATCTAAAAGGTGTTAAGGATTTCTGCGAACCAGATTGGAAGAAATTTCGCACCTGAAACTGAGCAGCAGTATCCCTGGAGGGCATCCCTCACGTCACTTTGGCACTCGAATCCATCGGGGCATGTGGAGACGTGGGCGCTCATCGTGCAGCGCATGGCTTGCGTACTCATTTGATCCTTGTAAGGGGCACGACCAGTTGGACAGTAGCCTGAATCAGGATCCATTTACATCTAGGTACTAACGAGCTGTTAGCAGTAGCCAATCGCAGCCCAGCTACCACAGTGCCCTCAATCACGGCATTATAGTCGCAAGATTGATGAACCTCTTTAGGGAAGAGCCTTCCGGTGAACCCAACGCCGGATGGGTTTATTGAGCAAAAATATCGATGTATTCAACAAGGATTTCTGTCACAGCAATGGAAGAGAACGACTGATGACGACAGCGAAGTAAACCTGTCTTTCACAAAGAAACTCGTTCATTTTGGACTAGCGGAGGGAGCACTATTTCCCCGGGAACTTTCGTGAATTCCGCTACTGAATCGACTAGTTCCGGAATTATGGCATTTATATGGGCAGGAAAGTGACAGTAGGACGTACTGCTTTTTGTGGATCCGCAACAGAAATAGCGATTCTTGGAAGCGTTGAAGCGGCAGAGGTAGTTGGTGGGACAGGAGTTGGGCTCGTTGATCAAACACTCCCGAACCGTCATGTCGATAGCATTGATGTAGGCCTGCAATCACCTTTGTAAGGAGGTTATCTCAACGAAAGCGATCAAGGATCTCACCTTTTCCCCTTCGGGACAAACTCCCATGTCAGTAGCTCCACAGCAAACACTAATGTCCGTGAGGCTGTCGAACACGCACTAGAACCATGGAACATTAAATATTATAGAAAGTGCATGAGGAGCAAATGGAGACTTAATTGGGATTTTCTTAGAATTTGGTTTTGAGATGAAGTAAAAATTCTGCACTCGTTCTTCTTGCAAAGCAGACAATATTTTACATCGGTATAGCTTTATCTCCTATCTCCTTTTGAGAAATCCTATCCATTGAATAAATATTGCAACGCCCCATCTCTGACGTAAAGTGTAAAATGGAGCAGAATTTCGTGATGAGGGCCACAAATACGCAGTCTATCCTGCTCTACTTCTGAGCGACGTCTAGGGGTTGAGGGCAATTTTTTCCAATTTTCGAGGCAGAGGTAGCCGAATAGGCATGAATGAATTACGATTTGACTCTGAATTCTTTCCGTCAATGGTAGAATACCCTATTTTGACGTCTGTCAGTTCAATAAATGTACCTGAAAGTTCTTCGGACAGTTGTTCCTAATTTCGTCGTTGCACGATATCGGTGTTTGGGTATTGGGGTTCACGTAGACCACATCTCCTGCTGTGCATGCTGGAATCTCATAATAGTAATCTCAAGGACTTGAGGCATGTATGACCGAATTATTCTAGAAGCACACAGTTTTAGCGTGCCATAAAGTGGAACGTGTAAGATATCTACTGAATAGCCTACTGATATGTCAATATTTTCGAGGATGGGGCCACTCTTCGATTTGAACCTATCTGATGCAGGTGATCTAGGCTCCTCCTCCTTTCCAGGGTTAACTTCCTTCCTTGAACCTACGTATTCATATAATCCCCTAATGGCCTGTATCATTCTTTCACTACCAATAAACGACTAATCGTCTCTCGTCTGCTCAAGATTCAGCGCAAATATTAGGGAACAAATAATAATTGGGAATGCGCGCTGAAATTTCGACGTCTTTATGAACTCGTTTCCAAATTTATTTGATCAAACATTTAATACTATCTGAAAGAGCAATTCATGGCAAATTTTTCGATATACGGTTTTTTGAACATTTCTTCATTCTTTTTTTTTTGAAAAATTTGCAAGACCGACCAAAATTTTAGGACTTTCATCACCATGTTTTATGCCGTCATAGGGCGTAAAACTGTCGCCGTGCGTTTCAGCAGATCATGTAAAAAAATAAGAAAATTTCTGCTGTGTCACCGAGCCAAATTCATACGACAATCGAATATTCGAAATGCCTCCAAAGTTGGGCAACTGAAGCGAAATTGTGACTGCCAATCGATACATCGTTTGTCCTGCTCTTCGCATCTGAAATCAGAGGCCGCGCTTGGGATCAGCTAACAGACCAGACTTTGCGCTATCAGGCATATACTTGCTAGCCTCGTTAAAAATCTACATAGAAGAGGAAATTTCGAAAAAGGCGACAAAACCAAAATTTAGGTGAGACGCAATTTCTGGTCACGGCCTTGCGACATCCTTTAGAAAAACGGGTTCTTCCACTAGGAGAGCGGGTCTTCCACACCCTGTGTGGAAGGAATCACTACTTCTGGATAAAATTTGGGCTAAGGTGTTGCAGGTTCGTGTTCAGTAAATATATTCTGTTCCATGCAAAAAAGTGCATTCCTAATTTACCACTCTAATATGTAGTTATGAACCGAAGGGCAGAAGCACAGACAATGTATGAGATGTTTTCGCCTTTCCGGTCCCGTTGATAAGATCTACCGCGGTTGTGTGACTTCGTTGGTGATCCCGGACACATGACTCTATTAGTAAACCCCAAGGAGCCTTATTAGGTCATGTCCTATTATTCTATCTGGCAAAGACCAGGAGATAGGAAGGTACGTTTAAAGATACGTTTCCAGTCGCTGTCCATGAACTACTCACGAAACGTCTCACAAGTCCTTACCTTGCTGAGCCCTTCGCAACTGCTCTCCCCATCACAATTCGACCGTGGCCGTTCTCCAGTAATTTGCAGCGCGACGCAAGTAGTAAAAGTGCTATCACTTGCCTGAAGCCATGCAGAAGTTGTTGCACTGATTTAGTGTGGCGAAATTGTTCGGATTGCCGTCGCAACCATTGAATGCGAACGGAGAACATTTCTTCGTCACGATGTTGAAATAATATCTGGAACCTTGATAGTTGATACTGTCTTGGATAAAAATGAACCTAAAAATACCCTGACCTTGTGATAACTGACGATCCGCCAGAGCAGAGGGAGGATCCCTGTTGAGGTGGGAGTCCGCAGATATAGGCTAGAAGCAAAGAGTCACCGCTTATCATACGATATTATCATACCATATTAAACAATTAAATCTCATCAGAAGACGTACTTTTGGAAGGACAGCAACGATGTGAGACCGTGTCGGGTCCGAGGCTCACCGCTTGGCATTCATGGGTCGACGGGCATCCACCAGACTTCTCAGAGCATGTCTGTATAGCACCCGAGCTTTCCCTCAGTGGCACTCCTCCATTGGCGCAACCTGAATAACCGCGGCTGGTCTTGAATGCAGCGAAATGGACCTTCAAAACGCTTACCTCCAACACCACAGTAGGACTCACACTCCTGTCGCGACGCGAATGTGTTCGAGTTACCATCGCAGCCCAGATACTCGAATGACTCGCATTCCTGTTGAGAACGGAGCAGAGGAGAGAAATTCAGGATTCGGTGATGAATGTGAGTTTTTCTTCATCAATTGAACGTATGATCGAAACATAGCTTTGGAGAATATCTTGTTTTGATAAATATGCAACTAGGAACAGCTTGAGCAGCAAAAGCTTGAGCAGCAATTGAGGAAAGGATGGCTGCAACTGGGAGGTACTTGACGTATTATGCTGTTTGGGCTGCGTTCGTGCTGCACAGCTATCAGAGTAGGGAATTGCTTCAATCTTTTCTAAACCACATGCCTGCTCTGAGCGAGTTTTCAGGATAAAGTCTTCCGAAAGTTCCTTTTCGAAACCTACTATTATTGTTGAGAAATAAAGGGAATTCTTTATATGAATTTGGTAGGTACCATGAATTATGTAATTATTGTATTTTTTAAAGGTTGGTAGCTGTCTGTGACATCTATGCAGAGTTTCATGTCGCTATATTCAATTTGGCAGAGCTACATCGTATATTCGTAGTCATACAGAAGCAAATTTTCCTATTTTTTCCATGTCTTTCGTGAATGTAAATTTCTTCCACCAGGCAAAACTATTAACAAAAAGTAGTATTGTGTGGTATGAGTCGTTTGCATGAAGCTATTCTGACGAAGCACCCGCTATTGGCAGAAAATTTCTATATTTTGCAACGTGATAGTGCACTCTCTCACACTGGTTTGAGCAAACCTTCGAGATCTCCTGCTGAGGCTCTTACCTCGCCGTTTGAGACACCCAGCTGTCACCAACTTCGGATTCTCGGAGCACAGATATGGGATTTTCGACAATTTTAGATATCTCTGAGATTCTGTATGATAACCGTCTTTCGATATATTCCCTTGCGATTATGTCAAAGTCATCAATATTGTTTCTCAGAACATTGAAAGAAGGGAAGAAATTAGCTGTCGAAGTTTTCGTCTACCGCTCACTACCCTCGATGCGGAATTCACAAGCTGGAAACGCGGGGTCACAATTTTCCGATTCTTTCCTTTTCGAGTATTCTAGTAGAGCACTGCTTGCTCTAAGTAACGGCATGGTACTGGTAGCGGCAAATTATCAAATTCGGCCGAAGTAAAATCGTGAAAACTGGGAAATATGAAAATGTATTTAATCGATAATTTTTCAAAAGCGTCGCACAACACCAGCTTCACTGCATGCACTGTCCATACGGTCCGTTCGTAAAAATGCGATAGTGATTCCAGCCAATTACTCACTTTCAACCTAATTAATTCAGTGTTTAATAGAGGGACGCAGAGGGGCGACCCCGGATCGCCCCGGGTCGCCCATTTGCTACTGGCTGCGGAGCGGACCGTACCCATTCACCAACTTCTACTCAACAAAATAGTACAAGTTACGATTAGGCTGCTTCACTACGACACTTACACGCAGCTGGATATCTCCTGTTTACCTGTGTTTGGGCGTTGTAGAAGAATTTGAAGGAAACGCCTGGTCCGCAGGTCTTGCCCTGATTGGGTGCCAACGAGCAGGTGAAAGCTGAAAAGACAGAGAAGCTGGTGTGTGGTATGAGCTAATTATTGCAACAGCATCTACTACTGCGAAGAAAGAATCCTATTCACTATTGAGCAAGGCTTGTTTTTTTTTGTTTTCTATATTCTAAATTTCAGCATTTTTTGGGAGCATTTTTGAGTTTTCCCAGTTTTTCTATGCGTTTCGGTGTAAATGGGTGCATTGTAGGCATTTTTCCGATTGTGATGAGGTTTGAGGTTCGCATACGGTTTATGTATACAGTTGTTGCTACGCAAACTTCTGTGCACATACCTTTGCTTGGGCAACAACCGAACATGCTACCGTCGTAGTGGCACTCGTAGTTCACAGGACAGGACGAGGCCGCCCTGTTAGTCGAACAGGTAACAAACTTCCCCGAGTTATCCTTGTATGCCTGTCCTTGGAGGCAACGAGGTTCCGCTGGAAAGGAGCAGAATCCAGGAGAAGGAACAGAATTGTCATATCAGAAATTATTAAACTAACTCTCAATGTGGTCAGTAACTCAATGAAAAGCAGAACTGATCAGTTCTCGAGAAAAAAGAAACTTACGAGAGGCGTTCCTACAGAACGTCTGACAATCCACGAGCGTCTCGAAATTGTTGTCATTTCCCTGACAGCCTGAGAAAAGACATTCTTGGAATAACGGTCCGTTAACTCTGAGGTCAGCTGGTAGGCATATTACCAATTCACAGTGTCAATTAAACGCTCTTGCATCATAGAATACAGACAGTCAGGTCTGCCGCGCCACACCACCTACGCGATGCGGCAGGCCAGCTGGGAGCTTTGGTTATCGGGAGTTGCCGCTTTTGATGTTTTCTTCATGCGCTCACCCAAGCATTCCGGAATGAGGACAAAACACAAAGAAAGCGATGGGAAACACCACCTGGCAACAACCGGCGTCCAGCTAGTCTGCCGTGCCGCGTGGGTGGTGCGGTGCGGCACACCTAGGCGGGTGGTGCTGTGCGATGCAAGAATGTTCGACGGGCGCTGAGGTTTCAATTTAGAATACTTCTAATGTACACCTCATTTAAGAATGCGCTTCTCAAAGTCTGGAGCCGTCATCAAAATAAGCTTGGTCCAATCATAGTTGCTGTTCATTACACCTATTAATAGAAATGATTCTTTCGTGAGTTTTTGAATTTTGGAACATCTTGGAGCTTTGACTTGAAAGTTCAGCCTTTTATTTTCAATGTCAACAGTTTTAAAAACCGAAAAGAGCATTTTTTACGGATCGATCTTTTCAAATTAGTTTTTTCAACTCTTATTGGTCACTGCAAGATTAAATAGATGGCTGAAAGCACACCTGTATATTCGAACGACTGGCATTCACGTGTCGCCGCTGAGTACCAGTACCTCCTCACCGAGCGATCGCAGTTACCAACACGTAGAGGTTGGGTGCAAATTGTCTCTAAAACACAACGCTCTCCTCACTCTCCAGAAAATCCACGTGTAGCTCATCAGAACATACGCATCCTGGGGCAGCACACAGCCTGGTCCGCTTTGCATTCGTGGGACGACGGACAGTCGTTGTTGGTTTGACACGACTGCGTCACGTCACCAATTCGAAGCGGGTTGCCGCGGTCGCACTGCACTGAACGGAGGAACGCTACTACTGTAGGAAGAGGTGTGCAAGACTGAGCATGGCAAACAACTCACATCTGGCGCAGTACAGCTCGCAATCGATTCTGGACAAGAAGTTGTTGTAGTTGCCGCCGGCGCCGAGATAGGTGAACGGGGAGCATTTGCCCGAGGCGGGGTCATAGAAGAACCTTGTCGACGGGGCCGTGCCCTGAGAGTTCAACTTTTTATCCAGATGACCTGATTGTGGCACTTTTTCCTGCCTATGGATTGTTTTAGTCGTTTTTATGCAGCTTCTACTAACCTTTCCGATAGTGGAGCCTGGGGTTTCCAGGTAATTTTTGGAGACCATCCTTGTAAATCATGCATGAGATCCACGAAATTTAATCGATTCGTAGATAATTTTTAGTCCAGTTTTGATTAGATTTACGCATATTTTTAGCAACATAGGCGTATCTAGCTCGAATTTCTGGCAAATTCCAGCCAAAATAGGTGATTCTATGTGTTGATCTCTACTTTAAAAAACCCCTGGAAGCTTTCCTGGAATTATGTAACCCAGAACTCCCGGGAATTCGAGTGGACCGGAAGTGTGCACATCATGGCTCCGCCTACATAGCTCACACGAGCAGCTCTCAGCCACATCTGGGCCAATCTCACCTGCTTCTGAGCGCCAACGTGATACACAGTCCCTCGTGAGTGAACAGAAGTGTCTTGAGGACGTCCTCCCACAGGACCACACACCGAAACTGAAATTGGCCCATTGCCAGCTCGTCTACTCATTCAAAAATGGGAGCACTCACCTACGCTGGGGCAGCACCATTGCGAACTGCCCACCGTCTTGCACTCGAAATTGTTTGAGCACGTCGTCGCTTGTGAGCAGCCAGTGACTGGCGTTTCTTCCAGAAACGAGGATCGGGATTCGTACTCGGGAGCTCCCCTGGTGCAGCCTGAACAGTCCTGGGGGTCAAAATGGATGAACAAGGTAATTGACGCGGATTAATCCGCTTGCACTGACCGTCCCTGCAGAAGCTTTCGCAGTGCTCGATCGTTTTAAAGTTGTTCGGAGAGTGTTCGCCTGGTCCGACCGCTGTGGGATCCCACAAGAACTGCTGGCACATTCCTGGAACCAGCAGAAATCTGCGTTGTGGCTAAATAGGGCTCCTAACATGTTATTGGATGCATTTGCTTTTCAACGTGCAAAAAAGGAAATTTCTTATGATGTTCCGGAGAAGAAATTCATGGATTCATCCGCGCTTTAGACATCTCGACCTTGCGTATGTATGTGTTTTGTACCCTGTACAGGCCATTCAACCGCTGGTGAGTGTTCTTGTCGTACCACGCTGGGCCCACAATTACCCCGCGGTTGAAATGCAGCATGAGAACCGTGGGCAGATGGAAGGCCTATCGTAGGTTCTCCAAGCATGGTGGCCCACCGTGGAAGTGGTAACATTAGTGGGCTAGTGGTGAGATAAGTAGGGACGGACACCGTACTCGAGGATAACCAGGGGATAACTGCGGACCAGCCGTGGTACAAATGTGCAGAGATGGTGCACAACATTCGTACTTTTACCTTTAGTCTGTGAATACACCAAGATTCATAAATGCTTTATAAAATGGTCCTAGATCTTTTCAGTGTGAGGTGAGGGAATTGTTTACGTTTTTCTTGGGAAAGAATGATTTTCTCCCGAAACCTCCCAGTTTCTCGAAAAGCACTGAATTCTGGAAGACTGTTCTTTTGCGATCAGAAGCAATAATTTCCGGCCATTTTCTTAACTTTTCTACCACTTGGCAAGCATCATTCCTGAGGGGACGGGGGCGGGGGGGATGGAAGGACCACGAGAGAACTTTTACAAGGAACAACTTATTAAAATTTTTTGAAGCAATCTTGAAATAGGATAGTATGTGCAAAAATGCATGAGCTCGAAGACGTGTTCAGACAACTATGTCGCTCGAGTAACTTCAACTAACCAGTGATCGCGTTGTACCACCACCTTGGTTCAGTTGGATTTGGACCAGTAGCTGTCGGCTGAATGCAGGTGAATGCTAAAGAGAACTTCTTGCATATGATGTTGACGAAAGTTTCGGCAGAAATGGTCCTCACCTCTGTTGGGGCAACAGATGCCATTCGCCTTGTCGCTGTAGCCAGACGACGTCAAATCAACCGGCGACACGAACCCGACGCAGTCGTACAGATCGGCCACGTACGCGCCGTCAGAGGGGAAGAGACAGCCGGCTGAACCATCGCCGGCTTCCTCTCCTGACTGGTGAGTAACTAGACTTTCGGTGTTGCAGAGGACGGGTCCCGGATTGTTCGATTGACGTGGATGTTTTGAGTCCGAGAGAGCCGATGTATACCTCAAGAAAAATGTCTTTGAAATGCCAGAAACGAGAACAGTTACGGGATTTCCAGCGTCAACCGGTGAACCACTATTTTGGGTTTTAGGGGGGAGGAAGAGGGGAGGAGTTTCAATTTATAACAAATTTTCCGAATTTCGAAAACCCCTAGCTCCGTGGATATCCTCCAACCTTAGTTACATAGTGTCTCACCCAGTTGAAAAATTGAGAAGAAACTTATAATGGGAAGGGAACTGGAGTCAGTACATAAGTAATCGGTAGCTCATGTACTGTCAATTCCAGAAATCTTGCTTATCGGGACTTTAAATTTAGAAGAGGGGTAGGCGTTATCTGACCCGGGTTACTGTAGATTTGGCTCATGTCCAACATGGTACCATGAATACGATTCCGTGTCAGGAATAGACATGGAATAACAACGACTTTTAAAATTGACGGTGATTCCGGAATTAGCAGGACGCTGAATCTGGCAGTGTTGCTCACCCGGCTCCCTCTGGAAGAGGACATGTAATAGCGAGAACGTTCTGGTTTGCATCCAGCATGTCGAGGCACACATGGCCATCGCGTGTGGCGCGTTCAACCTAAAAATGCTATTTATTAAATTAAATTTGGATTGGACTTTCAACCTTCTGATAATGCATTAGTAATACAAGCAGCCAATGTATAAGCATACAATCTATGTTGAACTTGTTATTTCACAGGTAACAACACTATAACAGCTGCGAGTGGTTACGGTGCTACTTCATAAGTATGTCCTATACCATTACCGAAGATTGGAAAAAGCAGGAGATAACTATGCTTTCACTCTATTCGCTACACGCCACACATATCCGATCCCAGCTAATATTCTTGGAGAATGCACCAGATTGGACCCATTCGTACGCGCCGCTCGGTCTGCTTTTTGACACTGTGCTTGTCTGCGCATCTACACATTCTACTGATATCATTGCTTTTCTTCTATTTTTCTATTCTAGATCAACACATACTTTAGTGTGGCACGAAGAGTGGGCCCTGATCAACAGAGTCTCCTATCCCCTTTTTCAGAGGTTCCTAAAGGGCTGCGGCAGTCGCTCATCCGGGTAATGGGTCATGGTGAGGCAAACCGGGTTAGGGGGCAGGTCATGCCTCCATTACTGGTCGCTTTCTTAAAGGCAGCACCCACGGAAATTTTCGTGTTGGAGATTTCGCTGAATTTCAAGGTTTTCAGGGACGATGAACTCATTGGCAGTGATGAAACAGCGTGAAACACGCCGGAAGACGAGAGACGAAGGCGCTGTTTACCTTGCGTCCACAGCGCGGACGAGTTTTCCGCTGAGGATATACGCGCGTATTGTCACGAATTTTTGTGGATTGTGCGCATTCCGTACCCTACACTGTACAATATCCCTTATACAACATGATACATTAAGGTAGACCACTCGTAGTATGCCAAATCAATAGCGTTAACTAGCGTGGCGGACACCAAAATGGCCACGCTTGGCTCTGTGTCCACGGCAGTATCACCACAGATAGGCCGCTTTTTTCTGTGTTCAAGTAGCCACTGTGATTGTCTGGCAGCTGACCACACGAAGAACGACTCACCTCCAAAGTGAGGATTTCCGTGGGTGCTGCCTTTAAATGGCCCAATTACACGAGCCCCTGACCTACATCGTTTTGCCACATCATGACCCACGACTCCTCAGCAGCCGTTTAAGTTAAGTGAGTTAGAATCTTGACCTGACCTTATTCTCTCCACATCGACAAGTGCCAACCCCTGCCGAAGTGTCACAAAAGGCATCTGGCCACACTGAGGAGCATTGTTCGTTGTAGACACAGCCAGGTTGCCCAGGATCTATCTCTGAAACATCATCAACATGGATGACTCGAGGAAAAACAGTGAAGGGCGTTGTTACTTTGGTAGCAGTACGACTCGGCGGCGATGTAGGAGGTGAGGCAGGCGCACAGACCCGAGTTGCAGAACATGCCCTGGAATGGGTAAGACCATGAATGGCGTTAGGACATCCCCAACTCTTCAGAACGACTTGCGATGAGTTCTCACAGTGAGGCAATCCGTATTGAACGAGCAGGCATCGCCAACTCGACCGCTTCCTGTCTGCCGTTCCGGCCTATGGTGCTTGTGGGCGGACGAAGCTAAAATCATGTTTCAGCCAGTGTATGCATCTTCTGCCTATTCTCTTGAAGTATTTGCCTGTTCCTACGTGCAGAGACTTCCTAACTTGACGTTCTAAAAATTCTGAAGTGCTTGAAATATAGCCCTTTGTTTTGTTAGCCTAGATCAAAACAAAAAAGCATATCTGTATGCCTTTTTACCCACGCAAAGAAAACAAGCGCCAATGAACGAACGCTCACGAGAATTCTCTCATACAAATCCCCCGCTTTGGATTTTTTCTATGCTTTGTGCGCGTTCGTTCTACCTAGTTAAGTACTAAGTAGCACGGCTAATGCGCCACTTACTTCGTTATTCGCCAGTTATGACCCGCATTTTGACATAGACACCTTCACTTCCCAAAAAAGAACTCGTTTTCTTATAACGAATAGATCTCAGATTCGTAAAAGCATTTCGACTTCAATGTGGTTGGAGTTTGAAGTTCTAGCAGTAAGGGATTTTCGCGCAAAGCCTCGGATAAATACAAGTTTAGGGGCTGACAAGAATTTACTAAGAGTGGATCCTTAACTCTCCCATGAAAAATTCGTGGATTTAACTTCAAAAGATCACATTTTCTGCAAGATTACTGCGAACTGTCGGCAGAAACAACAAAGATATTATGGTACTATCTGCAGAGAAGAGCAGGTCAAAGGTGAGTATCAGGAACTTATTACTCCCTGGTAATGCAGTGTATATAAATCGGCCGTTCCCGCTCTTTTCCCTGGAAGCACACGTCAACTTTGACCTAAGATGTGTACTACGGTAAACTAGGGGTCCCTTGAGCCATGTTTGGTTGTTTCTTCCTCAGCTCAAAAAGGAAAAACGGCCTGACGGTACGCGTGTGGGTGATGAGTGCTCGTAGAGCGTCGAACGTGCAGAAAAAATCAATCACTTTGGTTGTCCAAGAATCATACGTATTAGGTTGGCGCCATAGTTATTATTTTTTTCCGCAAGTTTACCGAACTACAATACTGCTCACGGGATGTTGAAAACCGACGGTCGCTCCGCGGAGTCACCGTCGCTCACCGTCGCTTTGCTATAACTTCCTTAGAACTGCACCAATCAACGCGAATTGGTCACCATTCGATTTGTCTCGAGGAGCTCTTTCCGATGGCCTACTGAATGTCGGGGTAAGCTTTCCTTTTACTGGTTTTCCTCCAAGTAATCGATATATCGATCGATAACGCGTAATGGATCGGATCAGCAGTAGCGGGGGGCGTGCCCAAGGAAATCTTTTTGCAATATGTTCACTCTGATGAAAGAAGCCCTTATTTGGGCGAACTCGTGAATATTTCGACCAGTTACGGATCTGTAATGCGAAAAACGGCACAATATTGAAAAGAAACCTTTGTAAGAGATCGAAATATTCACGAGTTCGCCCAAATAAGCGCTTCTCTCATCAAATCGAACGTTTTGCAAAACGATTTACATGGAGAGGAATCGAACCTGGGAGGCACCACAAATGCGACACGGTCCCACCCTTAGGGTCCTACGAGAAGCTTTGTCGCACCCAACAGTGCCGAAAAAATTAAATCTCTCAGAAACTTTTGGTTTTGGCACAGGATGTCACACTTCACGAAATCTTTCAGAGAACATAGGTACCCATTGTTCGAACATCCTCCTAGGGCCGGTACAAGAGGTTGTAGAAATGTTGCTAAATTTCCGGCAAAATTAGCACAGTCCTACTCGACAAAAGAAGACAGCTGAAACAAAGTCTTCTATGTTTTCTAGAAGTCCACATAGTGTTTGTTCTCTTCTTTCCATAGGGGGTCGGTAGCTCTTCTCGCAAGTGACCTGTAGCTCCCTCAACATCGCGGTTTCCACAAAGCACAACGAAGCTCTGTATTTTGGGCGAGCGTAGCGTCGGGATCAGTGGACATACAGAACTCGCACTTGCAGAGAATGAAATAGACAAAAAATGCTCTCGGGCCTAAAATTCTGCCCTAGCCAAGTCCGCTAGATCTACAGCAACATTATGGTCTAATAGCAACTGCGTAAAAAAATTGAATGTCTACGGAAGAGCATGGGGTTTGCCCAGTTCTGCCTCATAATGCTTGATTTTGTGAGTTTTTGCTTCAATTTAGTGAAAACAATCAAATTTGAGCTTGAGTTCCAGTTCATTGCACGAGTTTCCGCTACTGCTGATCCGATCCATTACGCGTTATCGATCGATATATCGATTACTTGGAGGAAAACCAGTAAAAGGAAAGCTTACCTTGACATTCAGTAGGCCATCGGAAAGAGCTCGAAAAATCGAATGGTGACCAATTCGCGTTGATTGGTGCAGTTCTAAGGAAGTTATACCAAAGCGACGGTGAGCGACGGTGACTCCGCGGAGCGACCGTCGGTTTTCGACATCCCGTGAGCAGTATTGTAATACTTCATTAGTCCAGAAATAGCATATCAGAACGAACGCTAAAAAAGTTCTAGAGTCCTGGAGTCGTTTTTTTAAAAAAGAAATTTCTGTACTCGCTTAATTTTTGGAGTATCGGTGCTAAAGCAGAACAGATGAAATATGCCCGTCGTAGAAGCTGCGAATTGGGCACGATCTTAGCAAAATATCCGACCACGAATTTTTCAAGACGTTGCTCGGGTATTAGGCTTCAGAAGAAATATGTGAAATTTTCCGCTCTAGGGAAATATGTTGTTCAGCTGGCAGAACGCGGTAGTTGGGCACTCGAATTTCAAAACCTGTGCTTTTGTGAGATTTACAACATCACAGGAGTAAGCAATTCCTCTATTTTTGAGGAACAATGCCTGCGCCGTAGTGAGAGCGCACAGAGTTCTCTCGGTAGCTGCGGAGCTATCAGATGAGGAACTGAAAGGCTCAGAGAATTTGCTAGTCGATTGGCGCAAATCTGAAAAAAAATTTGGACACGTCCTCAACTTCGTTGCGCATTTTGAACCAGTATTGGTGTCTGCTGAAATATAGCCATAGCAGTGCATTGTATCTTTCTCACATGCTGTACAATAAAAGCCAACACACTGTAGCAGGTCTATTAGTTGAAGGACTGCTGAATAGCATAAGAAGTCTGTGATTTTTGAGACTAAGAGACTTTTAGGCTCTCCGAACATGTTTCATAACAAAATCAGTTCACTTTACTGCACCGTTTGCGTCTGTTCAAAATGTTCCAAAATGTAAATTTGATCACTAAAGACAAAAAGTCGCAGAATTCCCTCGTTCCACTCCCATTAGTGGGTGGGGTCAAACCAATTAAACAGCTCTTTGAAGTATGTATGTACGTATCAGTGGCGGACGCAGGGAGGGGGTGGGGACGAGGGGAGGGGCGAGCCCCCCCCCCCCC